>CM042137.1:106301650-106316650 GCA_023376005.1 Doryteuthis pealeii | reverse complement strand
TAAAACAATTCAAAGCATGTGAGCCCCTCTAAGCTGGTTGTTTTATGGCATGTTAACCCATTGGGTCATTTTATGCCAAAGATGTTTTTGTTTTAATCATTCTAGATAGGTACTCAATTTCTTTTTTTTTCTTTTAAACTCAATTTTTTTAAAACACATTTCTTAGAATTCATTTTATTTTATTTAATCCATAGATGGGATCCTAACAGGCACTACCACTCCAGGTAACAGTGAACCTGGGAGTAATAGTGATCAAGGGGTACTTCCCATTCCCCAAGCTCCAGAACTGGAACTTCACTATCAGATTGAGTTTAACGTCATACCCAGATATGACCCTCTGCCACCGCCTTCTAGTACATATATAATAAAAAGGGTCGGGGGCTTGCCATAAGGGCAATCGGGTTGAGAAAATTATATAGGCGCGAGGGTTTGATATGACGAGCCGATTTAATTAGAGGTGGCTTCTTCAACTGCCCATCTAGGACCAAAGTGGAGAGTTGTATGTCACTGACTGTTCAGCCTCCAGGGTTCTATACTTAGGCATCATGGGTCGCCACCCACAGCCAACAGGTGGTCTCATTTGGCGGAGGGGCTTATCTCTCTATAGAGGTGCAGTCTGTGTATTCTAAAGCACTAACCAACCCCTCTAGCTGGAGATGGTCTTTTTAACTTGATGAGACCATTGAAGGGGGCTCCATTTAGATTTTGATGCAGGTCAGGACAGAGGATCTTACAAACCATGCTGCCACTTATTGTAAACGCATGACTTATCTCAATTTTATACTTCATTGACATGTCATTGGCATTGCAGTCTCGGAAGACTACATAGTTCTTGTGCCCCTGAAGTTACAGCATCTCCTGTGACTGTGAAGTCCAATGTTTCGAAAAACATTCTCAACCATATATGTTGCATGTGAAGGCTGTCCCTAAAGATGTTGATGTGCCAGTGCTTTGTTGCTGCCGCTTTCTTCTGGATCTCTTGGCTTCATGGTGTTGTGCCAGTGTGACTTCAGATCTAATCAGTCCACTACAGAGAGACTACTGCCACCGAGGGCAGTCCTGAGCCAAATTTTCCCAACTGGAAGGGGGTAATGCCAAAGCACCCGGGATCATTCTTGCAGACATACTTAAAACTCAGCTGGGGGCAACCAGTCTGTCTCTTACCAGACAGATTTGTCACTCCCATCTGCGTTTGACATGTAATAAATGCAAAAAATACTCTATATTGTACAAATTAGACAAAATATATATTTTTAATACACGTGGGGGAGGGGTGATTATACGTAATAAAGGAGCCCCAAATTTTATTAGCCTAGGGGCCTCTTAAAGCCTAAATCTGTTCCTGGCTTCATCCATATACAGTGGAGAGGGTATGAAGAACAAGACACATTCAACCTTTTTTCCCCCCAGGGGACAGAAATCTTTGATTACAGTTATTCCATTAAAAGAAATGCCCTGATTGGACATAATATCTAGTATGATATCCGAGCACAAAATATTGGGCTTATGGTGTATAGCAAAATAATGCCCAGCAACAACATAAGTCTCAAAGTGTCCATATGCAAGAGACCAATTTTAGATCAATTCTCAGTCGGTAGTGCTAGTGAAAAGGGGATAGACTCCCTAGCTGTCTGGCTGATACCAACTTTAGGCCTCCCGATGACCTTTTTTTTTTCTTATATATCAACAACGATCTTGAATAACATCAACCAAGTCAGATGAAGTTTTACAGATTTAAACCCCCCCCCCCAAAAAAAAAACATAGTTTGCGTTATTTTAGATTTGACAGATCTTGATTTGAAACAAGTATTTATACATACAGAATTGTACAAAAACAAAGTGTAAAAATTGAACCATTCTTTATTATTGACACAAATTTTGATGGAACATCAATTGTTAAGACACACATAGGAAGTGATTATTTTCCTTGATAATTGTTGTCCATTAGTTGTAGTAAAAAGTCATAAATTTTCTACAAAGAAACTAAAAAAAAATGGAAAATTTCTTAAAATATTCCTTTTAGAAAATTATGCCTTCACTTAAACTAAAAGAAACTTTTCAATGATAATCAAGGAAAATAATCACTTCCTATGCGTGTCTAAACCATTGAAGTTTCATTAAAATTTGCAGCAATATTAAAAAATGGTTCAGTTCTTTTCTCCAATAAATCAAGAAAAAAAAAGTTACTTAAAATACTCAAAACGACATTAAAACAATAGAAGGAAGAAAGAAAGAAAAAAAAAAAAAAAAAAAAAAAAAAAGGAAAAAATTCTAAATATATATTTTTTTTTAATATTTTAAATCTATAGATAATCAATTTTTTTTTTAATTAGAATGTCTGAATAAAAGTGAAAAATACTTAAAAACATCTCCAACAAGTTATTAGTTTTAGTTATTCAAATAATTAGTAAGATTTTTGAAAAACCAAAATAAAATATTTAGCCAAACTCATGCTTAATAAGTTCATTACAATAAAATAGATTCTTTTTTTTTTTAGTTCAACCGAATTCCAAACAAAAAGAATTAGTAAGATGTAATATTATAATATTGTTATTTGTGATGAGAAATTTCACAATATCAATGCTTATAGATCAGTAATGCTTAAATATTAAAGAATTGTTAAAATTAAAAAAAAAAATTAAAAAAAGAATTTAAAAGAAAAAGTAGACAAAAATGAAATAAATTTTTTAAATGATTTTAAAAAAATTTAAAGATTTTTTTGTAACGTTTCAAGACAAAAAGAAAAAAAAAAAAAAAGAAAAGAAGCAAACTTAGCAAAAATAATCAAATATTTAGAGTTATATTCAGAGAAAAAAGTAAAAATTTTCAATTTGAGCAAAGGATCAAAATAGTAAAATAGTAGCAGCCCTTAAAAAAATCTGATTTACAAAAATAAAAATTTTTAAAATAAAAAGTTTAATAAAATTGAGAAAATATAATTTTAAAAACTAAATTAAAAAATTTTTTTTTTAGATATATTTAAAAAAAAAAAAGAAAAAAAAAAAGATAAATGAATTTTTTTAAAAATTAATTAAATAAAAATTGAGGCAAAAGATTGAAAAAGTAAAGAAGCAGCAGTTCTTTAAGAAATTGAATTTTTTAAAAAGATGTTAATAAAAAAAAATTAGATCAAAACAAAAAAAAAAAACCTAAAAATTTTATAAAAAATATATATATGTTTAAAAAATAGAGAAATTAAAACAATGAATTAAAAAACAAAACAAAAAAACAAAAGATTTTTTATTGATGTCAGTGATTAGGAAAAAGTCCAATAAAGAGGGGAGAAAAGATGGGCTTTAACATTTTCCTTTTACAGGATGATAGTTGCTCTTCTCCAGTAAGATAGCCATCACATCACAATCTTCCAGTCTCCTATTTTAGCCTTATAATAATGAAATGAAATGAAATTTTTGTGTACAGTGCTCAGGTGCACCACAACTCGTTAGTTTTTTCTTGGTTTTCCCATCCTAGATCTATCCTTTATCTATCCTGTTGTCGGTTGCTTTTTTACTAAACATACTTACTGTATGATTTATATTTAATTTTCAATTATCAATAAGATATTACATTATTATGCAATAACCCACCCAATTTTCATCATACAACGTGTAAAAAATTACCATGTGCGATACCCTGTCCTCATCAGCCGCTAAGTAGGTGTGATAATATATAATAATATAGATAAATTTAAGACATTACATTATTATGCAATAATCCACCAAATAATCTACCAAAGTTGATTGTCAACAATCTTTGCCTTAAGATTATGAAAAACGAAGCAAACTTTAAATACATTTCTAAAATACATTTGAAAATATAAAATACAGATGATATGCATTTGATCATCTCACTCATGTATACCATACATCTTTGCAAAATAAAGTAGTTTTAAGTACTTTACAGACATGTAATCCACTTTAACTGTTATTATAGAATATATATAATTCTCTATATATGGAGAAAAGTAGATTGATAAGACCAAGGTACATGATCCACAAAGTACATTATGATATTACCCATATCAAACGTAATAATTAAACTATTATACTGTGGTATATCCACAGGTCCTGCTTGTATATATAATTCTGTACATATGGAGAAAGTAGATAAGTCCCAGGCCCTATCAGGAAACTGGGTTCAAACCCAATGGTACATCATTCATAAAGCACATTATAATTACTAGCAGATATATGTACCCAGAGGGTGAAAGTATTCAAGTTTTAATGTAATAAAATATTATATGAAATTAGAAAGGCTAATAAAACTAAATATGAATGCAGATAAAAGATTTTGAAACAGAATTTGAAATTCGAATAATAGAACAACTGAAACTTACTTTCACTCCCGTCTTTCATTGCTAAAATTTAACTATTTAGTTAAAAATAGGAAGTAAAGAAAAAAATTAGTTATTTCTTCCTGTTAATGGAATTCTTTTAAGATTTATCCCAAGATTTTTGCTCATATTCATTAAAATATAACCAAATAATTAGAAATCAATAATACTAAGCACATATTTATTAAAATCAAATTTTTAATATAAATATGCAAATTAGCCTTCCCGTTTACACTGTAAACCACTATTTCGTATATATATATTATATATATATATGATATATATATATATATATAAAATACACTTGCATGTTAGTATGTAGATATGGTCAAAAGTATCAATAATGTAAAACAACTTTATTATAATTAAGGTTCAAATAAAATCGTGGAGAATGTGACATAATAACTAAGGAATTGTGACTTGAGTAGTAATATAGTTTTGGTTA
Source organism: Doryteuthis pealeii (assembly GCA_023376005.1). NCBI lineage: Eukaryota > Metazoa > Mollusca > Cephalopoda > Myopsida > Loliginidae > Doryteuthis > Doryteuthis pealeii. Next base: position 106,311,872 of record CM042137.1, on the reverse strand, counting down.
CAGACAGGTAAACACACAATCTCCATTATAATAATAAGAGATACCAAGATTTTACTTAAAAATAAAATTCATAAAGAGTTGAATTAGAATATTGCCAAAGTTCTGTTACAAACTGTAGTTATAACACTAATGAGCAGATAGACTTACCCTCAAAATAAATAAATAAATAATAAATATGAATAAATAAAATAATTGTGACATAATTACATTAATGGATATAGGCCAGAAATTAGAATGCAAGATTGAAGCTGAGAGGTCAATTTCTATCCAAAAATTAAACATCCCTTGAAGTAGGTAATATCACCAATCAAATCTCTCTAATTAGTACCAAAACAATTTTACCATTTTCATATTAAACATTGAATTAAAAAATGTAAAGCAAATTTTTTTTTATGTGTCCAAACTAATATAATATATCAAAATATTATTCAGTATTGGATACAAAAAAAAACAAGAATAAAAAAAGAATTTTAAAAATAGATAAAAAAAATTTTAATGGAGAAAAAAAAAAAAAAAAAAATGAACCATTTGTTTTTATTATTGCACAAATTAAATTAAACTTCAATGACTTAGAAAATGCACAGGAAGTGATTATTTCCTTTATTATTATTTGCCAAAATTCCCTTACAATTTTTGTATCTTCAGATGTAGTGGTTATTCTCTTGCAGCCAACCTTTTTGATGATAATTTCCAGTTTTCTTATCCTTTTTTTTTTTTTTAAACATCAATTGATGAATGATTGCAATTCATATGTTCTTCAATTGCAAAGTGACAGTTAATCATCATCAATTGATGTTTAAAAAAAAAAAAGGATAAGAAATGGAAATTATCATCAAAAGGTTTGGCGTGCAAGAGAATAACCACTACATCCTGAAGTACAAAAATTGTAAGAGGAATTTTGGCACATAATAATAAAGGAAAATTAATTAACTTCCTGTGCATTTTCTAAGTCATTGAAGTTTAATTTAAATTTGTGGCAATAATAAAAAAACAAATGGTTCATTTTTTTTTTTTTTTTTCTCCATTTAAAATTTTTTTTATCTATTCTTTAAATTCTTTTTTTATTCTTGTTTTTTTTTTTGTATCCAATACTGGAATATTTTGATTATATTATATTTTTTGGACACATAAAAAAAAAAATTTGGCTACATTTTATTTCAAGGTTAAATATGAAATGGTAAAAATTGTTGTGGTACTAATTAGAGAGATTTGATTGGTGATATTACTACTTCAAGGGATTTTAATTTCTGGAGTAGAAATTTACCTCTCAGCCTGTCAATCTGCTTCTAATTTCTGGCGCATATCCTTAATGTAATCTATGTCACAATTATTTTATTTATTCATTATTATTTATTTATTTATTTATTTGAGGGTAGATGGTCTATCTGCTTCATTGTAAGTGTTATAACTACTTTGTACCAGAACTTTGGCCAAATTTAATTCAACTCTTTATTGAATTTTATTTTTAAGTAAAATCTTGGGGTATCTCTTATTATTATATGGAGATTGTGTGTTTACCTGTCTGAACCAAAACTATATACTACCAAGTCCACCAATTCCTTAGTTATTATGTCACATTCTCACGATTTTATTTGAACCTTAATTAATAATTAAGTTTGTTTTACATTATTGATTACTTTTGACCAATCTACATTCTAACATGCAAGTGTATTTATATATATATATATACTATCCTGATCTATAATTTATATATATAACGAAATAGGGTTTACAGTGTCAAACGGGAAGGCTAATTTGCTATTTATATTAAATTGATTTTAATAAATATGTGCCTTATATTATTGATTCTAATTATTGCGTTATATTTTAATGCATATGAGCCAAAAATCTTGGGGATTAATCTTTAAAAGAATTCCATTAGACAGGAAAAATAACTAATCTTTTTTTCTTTACTTTCCTATTTTAACTAAAAGTTAATTTAGCAATGAAGACGGAGTTGAAAGTAAGTTTCAGTTGTTCTATTATTCGATTTTCAATTTCTGTTTCCAAATCTTTTATCTGCATTCATATTTAGTTTATTAGCCTTTCTAATTTTCATATAATTATTTTATTACATTAAAACTTGATACTTTACCTTCTGGTACATATATCTTGCTAGTAATTATAATGTGCTTTTTATGAATGATGTACCATGGGTTTGAACCCCAGTTTCCTGGATGGCCTGGGACTTATCTACTTTTCGCCATATGTACAGAATTATATATACCAAGCAGACCGTGGATTACACAGTATAATAGTTTATATTACGTTTGATATGCGGATAATCATAATGTACTTTGTGGATCATGTACCGTGGTCTATCAATCTACTTTTCTCTCATATATAGGAGAATATTATATTATCTTAATACAGTTAAAGTGATTACATGCTGTTAAAGTACATTTTAAACTACTTATATTTGCAAAGATGTTGGTATACACTTTGATGTTGAAGATCAAATGCCTTCATCTGTATTTTATATTTTCAAATGTTATTTTAGAAATGATTTAAAAGTTTGCTTCGTTTTTCATAATCTTAAGGCAAAGAATTGTTGACATCCAACGTTTGGTAATTATTTGGTGGATTATTGCATAAATAATGTATATGTCTTAATATTATTCTAGTATATTACATATATTGACACACCTACTTAGCGGCTGATGAGGACAGGGAAATCGCACATTGTAATTTTTACACGTTGTATGAGAAAATTGGGTGGATATTGCTAACTAATGTAATATACTTATTGATTAAATTTTGGAAATTAAATTAATCATAACAGTAAGTATGGTAGTAAAAGCACCTGACAAACAGGATAGATAAAGATAGATCTAGGATGGAAAACCAAGGAAAAAACTAACGAAGTTGTGGGCACCTGAGCACTGTACACAGAAATTTTTTTTTCATTTTTCATGTCTATTATTATAAGGCTAAATTAGGAAGGACTGGAAGATTGTGATGTTGATGGGCTATTTATGGAGAGAGCAAACTATCATCCTGTAAAAAGGAAATGTAAAAGCCCATCTTTTTCTCCCCTCTTATTTGGACTTTGCCTAATCACTGACATCTAAAAAATCTTTTGTTTTTTGTTTGTTTTTTTAATTCATGTTTTTAATTTCTCTATTGTTTTAAACATATATATATTTTATAAAACTTTTTAGGTTTTTTTTTTTTTGTTTTGTATCAATTTTTTTTTATTTAACATCTTTTAAATTCAATTTCTTAAAGAACTGCTGCTTCCTTTACTTTTTCAATCTTTTGCTCAATTTTTATTAATTAATTTTTAAAAAAATTCATTTTATCTTTTTTTTCTTTTTTTTTTTTAAATCTATATCTAAAAAAAAAATTTTTAATTAGTTTTTTAAATTTATTCTCAATTTTGATTAAACTTTTTATTTTAAAATTTTTATTTTTGTAAATCAGTTTTTTTGAAGGCTGCTACTATTTTACTATTTTGAATCTTTGCCTCCAAATTGAAATTTTGTACTTTTTTCTCATGAATATTAAACTTCTAAATATTGATATTTTGCTAAGTTGCTTCTTTTCTTTTTTTTTTTTCTTTTTGTCTTGAACGTTACAAAAAATCTTTAAAAATTTTTAAAATCATTGAAAAAATTTATTTTTCATTTTTGTCACTTTTTCTTTTATAATCTTTTTTTTTAAAAAAAATTTTTTTTTTTTAATGTTTAACAATTCCTTTAACTATTTAAGCATTATCTGATCTCTATAAGCACTTGATATTTGAAATTTCTCATCACATAATAACAATATATTATAATATTACATCTTACTACTCTTTTTGTTTTGGAATTGCTGTTGAACTAAAAAAAAAAAAGCAATCGTTATTTTCATTGCTAATGAACTTTATTAAGCATGAGTTTTGGCTAAATATTTTATTTTGTTTTTCAAAAAATCTTACTAATTTATTTTGAATAACTAAAACTAAAACTTGATGGAGATGTTTATATTTTTCACTTTTATTCAGACTTCTAATTAAAAAAAAATTTGATTACTATAATTTAAAATATAAAAAAAAGATATATTTATTTAATTTTTTCCTTTTTTTTTTTTTTTTTTTTTTTTCTTTTTCTTTTCTTTCCTTCTTTGTTTTAGTCGTTGTGAGATTTTAAGTAACTTTTTTTTTTCTTGATTTATTGGAGAAAAGAACTGAACCATTTTTTAATATTGCTGAAATTAATGAAAGCACTCTCTCTCTTAGACACGCATAGGAAGTATTATTTTCCTTGTCATTCATTGAAAGTTTCTTTTAGTTTAAGTGTGAAGCATAATTTTAAAAGGAATATTTAAGAAATTTTCCATTTTTTTTTTAGTTTTTTGTGAATTTTATGATTTACACAACTAATGGACAACAATTATCAAGGAAATAATCATTCCTTATGTGTGTCTTAACATTGATTGTTTCCATCAAAATTTGTCGTCAATATTAATAGAATGGTTCAATTTTTTCACTTTGTTTTTGTACATTCGTATGTATAATACTTGTTGCAAATCAAGCTCTGTCAAATCTTAAAATAACGCCAAACTATGTTTTTTTTGGGGGGGGGTTTAATCTGTTAAACTTCATCTGACTTGGTTGATGTATTCAAGATCGTTCGTGATATATAAGAAAAAAAAAAGAGTCATCGGAGAGGCCTAAAGTTGGTATCAGCCAGCAGCGTAGGGTCTATCCCCTTTTCACTAGCTACTACCTACGAGAAGTGATCTAAAATGGGTCTCTTGCATATGGACACTTGAGACTTATGTTGTTGCTGGCATTATTTTGCTTATACACCATAAGCCCAATATTTTGTGTCGGATATCATAACTAGAATATTATGCCAATTCAGGGCATTTCCTTTTAAATGGAATAACTGTAATCAAAAGATTTCTGTCCCCTGGGGGAAAAAAAGGTTTGAATGTTCTTGTTCTTCATACCCTCTCCACTGTATATGGATGAAAGCCAGGAACGATTTAGGTTTTAAGAGGCCCCTAGGCTAATAAAATTGGGCTCTTATTACAGTATAATCAACCCCTCCCCCACGTGTATTAAAAATATATAATTTTGTCATTTGTACAAATTTATAGAGGATTTTTTGCATTTATTACATGTCAACGCAGATTGGGAGTGACAAATCTGTCTGATAAGAGACAGACTGGTTGCCCCCAAGCTGAGTTTTTAAGGTATGTCTGCAAGATGAATCCGGGTGCTTTGCGATTACCCCTTCCAGTTGGGAAAATTTGGCTCAGACTGCCTCGGTTGGCAGTAGTAGTCTCTCTGTAGTGGACTGATTAGATCTGAAGTCCACGCCACCCATTAAGCCAGAGATTCAGAGAAAGCGGCAGCAACAAAGCACTGCACCATCAAATTCTTTAGGGGGACAGCCTTCACTGACATATATGGTGAAGAATGTTATTTCGAACATGACGTCACAGTCACAGGAGATGCTGTTAACTTCAGGGGCACAAAGAACTATGTAGTCTTCCGAGACTGCAATGCCGAATGACAATGTCAATGAAGTATAAGAATTAGAGATAAGTAATGCGTTTACAATAAGTGGCAGCAATGGTTTGTAAGATCCTCTGTCCTGACCTGCATCAAATCTTAAATGGAGCCCGCTTCAATGGGTCTCATCAAGTTAAAAGACCATCTCCAGCTAGAGGGGTTGGTTAGCTGCTTTAGAATACACAGACTGCACTCTATAGAGAGATAGCCCTCCGCAAATGATACCACCTGTGGCTGTGGTGGCGACCCATGATTGCCTAAGTATGAACCCTGAGGCTGAACAGTCAGTGACATACAACTCTCCACTTTGGTCCTAGATGGGGCAGTGTGAGAAGCCACCTCTAAATTAAATCGGCTCTCATATCAAACCCTCGCGCCTATATAATTTTCTCAACCCGTTTGCCTAGGCAAGCCCCCGACCCTTTTTATTATGATATGTACTAGAGGCGGTGGCAGAGTCATATCTGGGTATGACGTTAAAACTCAATTCTGGGAGGATAGTGAGTTCCAGTTCTTGAGCCTTGTGGGGAATGGGAAGACCCTTGATCACTATTACTCCAGGTTCACTGTACCTGAGTGTAGTTGCCGTTAGAGATTCCCATCTATGGATTAAAATAAAATAAAAATAATTCTAGAAATGTGTTTTAAAAAATTGGTTTAAAAGAAAAAAAAGAATTGGTACCATCTAGAAGATTAAACAAAAACATTCTTTGGCATAAAATGACCCAATGGTTAACATGCCATAAAACAACAACTTAGAGGGGTCACATTGCTTTGGAATTGTTTTAAATCAATTCAAAGGAATCACATTAAATCTGAGAAAATAAACAAATATTTCTTTGCCTTATATCTTTTTTTTTATTTTATTTATTTTTTTTTAAATTGATTTTTTAGGGCCTCTCTTTAGTCTTGGGCCCCTGGGCTGCAGCCCATTTTTCTATTTGAAGTTTTTCTTTAACTTTTTATTTTTTTTTTAATTATCACAAACGTTGAGAGTTGGGTATATAAAAAATTTTAATTTGTTTATTTGGATTTTTTGTTCTTTTCGTATTTTGTTTATTTCATTTTTACATGTAAATTTTGTGAATTTTTATTAATTTTTTTTTCTACATGAATTATAAGTAAATTTCTAATTGTACATTAAGATGGAATCTTAGTTGGTTTAATATTGCATTTAAACATGTCTTTTTTATTTTTTTTTTTATTTTTAAGAACTATTTTTTCAATCTGCTATTTTATTCCGCTCCTCATCGTATTAAAAGTCTCCAACCAGCAAGAGAAGTGAAAGAAGATTATGATGTCTATTTAGTTGGGATTAAGATTCAATCAGCTCTTTGTCAGATGGAGGAAATATACTTGTAGGTTACACTGACCATGCTGCAGAAATTGAATAAAGTTTATGTAAGTTTATTTATACTATTTTATTTATGCTTTGTTCTTTTTTTTTTCTTTCTTTCTTTCTATTTTTCTTTTCTCTCTCATATTTTCTCTCTTTCTCATCTCATATTTTCTCTCTTTCTCATCTCATTTTTTTTTCTCTTCTCATCTCATTTTTTTCTCTTTCTCATTCATTTTTTTTTCTCTTTCTCATCTCATTTTTTTTTCTCTTTCTCATCTCATTTTTTTTTCTCTTTCGCATCTCATTTTTTTTCTCTTCTCATCCTTTTTTTTTTCTCTTTCTCATCTCATTTTTTTCTCTTTCCTCATTCTATTTTTTTTTCTCTTTCTCATCTCATTTTTTTCTCTTCTCATCTCATTTTTTAAAATTGTCTTTTTTTAACAAATTTTTCCCTTTTACTTTAATTTTTTTTCTTAAGAACATGAGTTTGCACATCTCATGTATGGAAGTGACAATGTACAGTCGAAGTAAAGAAGTGAAGAAAAAGCTTATCTTATGGTCAGTTTAGGGCGTATACCAACAACCAACTGTGATGTTCTGTTCAAAGATGGTGTTCAATCCTGGAATGATCTTGAACTTTTAAATGAGGTAAGAAAAACAATTTTATTTTTCTGATATTTTGAGATGATACTTGATAATTTTGTATTATTTAGATGTTTCCAACTGCTGTCCTCGTGTTTATTAGTTATATACACATCACAAGATTGCAAAAAAAAACAACGTTTATAGCGCATATTAGCATCAAGAATAAAATTTCATCCTTCGGAATACTTTGTGTTTTTCTAATCTTTTTCCACTACTGTTTGGATTGATTTCCCATTTTATCCATTTGGGCTGATGTGTCCCTCTGCCTTCTTTGGGTATTCTTGTTGACGTGGGGGGGGGGGGGCTTTCTTGTTGTAGATCTGAGCCTTTTGGACCAAAACCCTTATTTATCTCTTCGGGTAGCAAGTGTTAAAGCTGTGTTAAGTATTCTGTTTTTTTGCCTTGTCAGTATTGAACCTGCAACCTACATATGATTTGTTATTTAGAAACTGTACTAGCTCATCCTTAATCCATATGTCCAACTTTTTATATATAAGTAATAATATGGTGTTCCTCCAATCTTCATCTGTTATCATCTTGCAACACTGTCTGGTTAAAATGAGACATGTTATATATATATATAATTTAGTAATGAGTAAACCCCTAAATCTTTGCCGAGGAAAGGTGTTTTATTCCTATACTGTAGCTTTTTGATGTTGAAAACTTGGTCTTAAAAGATCTTATCAGTCCACCAGATGTGGAAAATAAATAAAAAATCCAGTATTCCAAAGGATGAATATTTATTCTTTGATAGTAAATTGGTCGATGCTATAACATTTTGTGTTTGCACCTTTGTCAGGTACACGCTGGTGAAATCTGTCACAAGTTTGCAAAAACTGAAACCTTATAGCCATCGTATTCATCTTCATTTCTGATCTTGGTAAATACAGCTTTTAACTTCGTCTTTTTGACACCACTTGTATTTGAAAAGAATTAATGAATGACGTTATTTTTTAAAATGTATTTTCAGAATACAAGGTGTCAAAGTACAAAAGATCTCAATACTTTTTTACACGCTTGTATATTTGAGAGATGAATTTAACTTTCTTGAGGACATGTGTTGAATCTTGTCACAAGGTTGCAAAAAACCGAATGTTATAGCCATCAAGAATGTGGTTTTCTATATTTTTTTTCCGCATACTGCTCGACTTGTTTCCCCATTTTACTCCAGGATTATATATTATTATATATATATATATAATAGATTAATTTTCTTCTTATTTTTCTTATTCTTATTCTTATTCTGATTATTATTATCTTATTATTATTATTTTATTATTATGTTCTATTAATTATTTTATGTATTTTATTATTATTATTTTTTTTTTTTTATTTTTTTTTTTTTTTATTAAAAAAAAAAAAACTTTCTTTGCTCTCTGGCATAATAAATTTCTGATTTTATTTATTTCTAACAATTCTTCTTGTAAATTCTGATTCTAATTCCTTTTAAGTCCTGGTTTTAATAATTGCTTTCCTGTTTTCTTTACGAATATTTGATCGTAATTTGGATTGGTGATGTCAAAAGGTTGTCAGTTCAGATGGGTGGTAATTTACACAGTGTTGGGGCAATTCATGATATGATGACACACTCAACGATTATCTTAAGTTTATGGTATTTTAAAAGATTTCTTATTCTTATTGCCTACCGTTGTTCTCTAGTTTAATTGTTTTTAATAGAAATGACTTATAACCTTGCCTAGATTAATGGTTAGCCGTGATATGATCTATTAGTAGCATGTAGGTAGTTCAAGATTCTTTCATTATTTCATAATTGTGTGTATGTGTATATAGTATATATATCACTTTATTATGTGTTGCGTGGCTCTCTCAGTTGAAACCTCTCCTATCGAAAGATAAATGACGGACCGCGTGATAAATCCTATGGCAAAATCGGAGTCAAATGTAAATAGAAATACATAATCTCAATTCTACAACAGCGTGTTTGACGGTTTCGCATCTCTGTGGCATGCTAGTCTTAGCAACACTTTCTGGAGCGGATACCCAACCTGTACTGCTCGTTCATGCAGTCAGAATCTCTCTTAACTCTTCAGTCCGTTATATATATTATATATATTATGTACATTATCGTCTAATAAGCAACTGATCTGGCGTACACATACTTATTCTGCCTGGACTCCTTTTTAACCAATAGCGCTGCACCAGCGAAGCGGAAATAAAGTTGCCTTGATCTACAGTTGTAAGAGCTATATTATTATCTATAATCTGCTACATTTATGACTTATGTTACTGCTGGTTTCAAAGCATTAAATTGCTCACATCAGACAAATCGCTTTCGTAATGACATTCCAAATGCAATATCCATACATGAATAGGGATACACATTAATGGGTCATTTCTTTAAATCCAGAGTTCTGTAATTATTTGGTGTTATTTGATCATCTATATCTATTATTTTATTCTCCAACATTAAATCCATTCTCTGAATGATTTTATAGAACACCCAATTCACAATTATAACTTATAAAATAAGTGTAAGCTATTTTATATGTGTTCTTAACTAATTTTTGTTAGTCTTATCTGAAATTTAATATATTTCATTATTTAAAACTTAAATACTTATGCTTGGTGGGTTGCATATTCTTCTAGTGTTACTATAAAAAAGAACAAACAAAAAACTTCTTTCAGGTAAACTGTTGTGAAATTAGGCCAGCTCTCCACCCGCAAAAATTCTTATGATTTTTGGACCGAAAAACACTCCTTACTTGCAATGTAAT
>CM042137.1:106281977-106301550 GCA_023376005.1 Doryteuthis pealeii | reverse complement strand
AAAGAGAGGATAGCTCGGATTCTAAAAAGGATTAGAATAGATTTCAGATAGAATTGTTAGAAATAAATCAAATCAAATTTTATTATGCCAAGAGCAAAGAAAGTTTTTTTTTTTTTTAATTAAAAAAAAAAAAAAAAAAAAAAAAAAAATAATAATAATAAAATATAATAATATAATAATAATAATAATAATAATATATAATAAGAAATAATAAATAGAATAAGATAAGAATAAGATAAGAATAGAAGAAAATTAATCTATTATATATATATATATATATATATATATACCTGGGAGTAAAATGGGGAATCGTCGACAGTATGCGGAAAAAATATAGAAAACACATTCTTGATGGCTATACAATTTCGGTTTTTGCAACCTTGTGACAAGATTTCACACATGTCTCAGAAGTTAATTCATCTATCATATTACAAGGCTGTGTCAAAAAGTATATTGAGATTCTTTTTGTACTTTGACACTTGTATTTGAAAATAAATTTAAAAAAATAACGTTCCATTTCTTAATTCTTTTCATACAGGTGTGTCAAAAAAGTAACCAAGTTTAAAGATCTGTATTTACCAAGATAGATGAAGAATGTAGATGGCTAATAAGGTTCGTTTTTGCAAACTTGTGAAAGATTTACAGTGTCTGATAAAGGTTGCAAAACCAAAATGTTATAGCATCGACATTACCACCCTCTAGAATAATATTCATGCTTTGGAATACTGGAATGTTTTTATTTTTTTTCCACATACTGGTGGACTGAAAGACTTTTAAGACAATTTTTTCAATCAAAAAGCTACAGTATAGGATAAAAAACTTTCCTCGGCAAAGATTTAGGGGGTTTTATTACTAATATATTATATATCTATACATGGTTCAATTTTTAACCAACGTGTTGCCACAGATGATAAAGAGATGGAAGATTGGAGGGAACACCAATATTTTACTTATATAAAGTTGGCATATGATACAAGGATTGAGGCTAGTAACAGTTTAAATAACAATCATCTGTAAGGTTGCAGTTCAATACTGACAATGGGCAAAATAACAGAATACTTAACACGTTAACACTTGTACCCGAAGTAGATTAATAAAGGGTTTGGTCAAAGGCTCACGATTACAACAAGAAGCCCCCCCCCCAAGTTCAACAAGAAATACCAAAAAGAAGGCAGAGGGAGCACCATCGCCGAAATGGGAATAAAGGGGAAATCAATCCAACAGTATGTGGAAAAAGATATAGAAAACACAAAGTATTCCGAAGGATGAAATTTATTCTTGATGGCTAATATTGCCGCTATAAAACGTTTGTTTTTTTCATATTGTGATGTGTATATAATAATAAACACGAGGACAGCAGTTGGAAAATTAATATACAAATTAATCAGTATCATCTCAAAAATTCAGACAAATAAAATTGTTTTTTCTACTCATTCATATTTAGATGATTCTCATGGATCGAACACATCTTTTGAACCGACACAGTTGGTGTTGGATACGCCTCTAAACCTGCATAAGATAGCTTTTTCTTCACTTCCTTTCACTTCGACTGTCCATGTCACTTCCCATACATGAGATGTGCAAACTCATGTTCTTAGAAATAAAAATTAAAGTAAAGGGAAAAAAATTTGTTAAAAAAGACAATTTTAAAAAAATGAATGAGAACAGGAGAAATGAATGAGAAAGAGAAAAAATGAGATGAAGAAAGAGAAAAAAATGAGATGAGAAAGAGAAAAAAAATGAGATGAGGAAAGAAAAAAAAATGAGAATGCGAAAGAGAAAAAAAATGAGATGAGAAAGAGAAAAAATGAGATGAGAAGAGAAAATGAGATGAGATAAGAGAAAAAAAAATGAGATGGAAGGAAAAAAAATGAGATGAGTAAAGAGAGAAATATGAGTATGAGAAGTAGAGAAAATATGAGATGAGAAGAAGAAAATAGAAAGAAGAAGAAAAAAAAAGAACAAGCATAAAATAAATAATATAACTTACCATAATTTTATTTCAATTTCTGCAGCATGGTCAGTGTATAACCTTAAAGTATAATTTGCTCCACTGACAAAAGAGCTTGATTGATCTTAATCCAACTATAATAGACATCATAATCTTCTTTCACTTCTTTGCAAGGGTTGGAGACTTTATCGATGAGGAGCTGGAATAAAATAAGCACATTGAAAAAATAATCTCTGTAAAAAACTAAAAATTTTTTAAAAAATAAAAAAAACATTTGTTTTTAAATGCAATAATTCCAAAACTCACAAGATTCAATTCTTAATGTCAATTAGAAATTTCTTCATAATTCATGTAGAAAAATTATAAATTCACAAATTTAACATGTAATGAAATAGAACAATACAGAAAAGAACAATAAAATCCAATAACAATTAAAGTTTTTAGATATACCAACCTCACGTTTTGTGATATTAAAAAACAATAAAAAAGATTAAGAAAACTTCAAATAGAAAAATGGGCTGCAGCCCAGGGGCCCAAGACTAAAGAGAGGCCCTAAAATATCAAATTTAAAAAAAAAATAAAATAAATAAAAAAAAAAAGATATAAGGGACAGAATATTTGTTATTTCAGATGTAATGTGATTCTTTGAATTGATTAGTAAACAATTCAAAGCATGGTGCAGCCATCTAAGCTGGTTGTTTTATGGCATGTTACCGCATTGGGTCATTTTTATGCAAAGATGTTTTTGTTTTTAATCATTCTAGATAGGTACTCATTTCTTTTTTTTCTTTTAAAACTAATTTTTTTCTAAAACACTACTTTCGTTAGAAAATTCATTTTATTTTATTATAATCCATAGTGGGAATCCTCTAACAGGCACTACATCAGGTAACAGTGAACTGGGAGTAATATGATCAAGGGGTACTTCCCATTCCCAAGCTCCAGAACTGTTGAACTGTCACTTATCAGATTGGAGTTTAACAGTCATACCAGATATGACCTCTGCCACCGCCTTCTAGTACATATATAATAAAAGGGTCGGGGGCTTGCCATAAAGGGCAATCGGGTTTGAGAAAATTATATAGGCGCGAGGGTTTGATAGACGAGCCGATTTAATTAGAGTGTGGCTTCTTCACTGCCCATCTAGGACCAAAGTGGAGAGTTGTTATGTCACTGACTGTTTCAGCCTCAGGGTTCTATACTTAGGCATCATGGGTCGCCACCCACAGCCAACAGGTGGTCTCATTTGCGGAGGGGCTTATCTCTCTATAGAGGTGCAGTCTGTGTATTCTAAAGCACTAACCAACCCCTCTAAGCTGGAGATGGTCTTTTTAACTTGATGAGCCATGAGGGGGCTCCATTTTAGTTTTGATGCAGGTCAGGACAGAGGATCTTACAACCATGCTGCCACTTATTGTAACCGCATGATTATCTCAGATTTTATACTTCATTGACATGTCATTGGCATTGCAGTCTGGAAGACTACATAGTTCTTGTGCCCCTGAAGTTACAGCATCCTCCTGTGACTGTGAAGTCCAATGTTTTCGAAAAACATTCTCAACCATAATGTTGCATGTGAAGCTGTCCTAAGATGTTGATGTGCAGTGCTTTGTTGCTGCCGCTTTCTTCTGGATCTCTTGGCTTCATGGTGTTTGTGCCAGTGTGACTTCAGATCTAATCAGTCCACTACAGAGAGACTACTGCCACCGAGGGCAGTCCTGAGCCAAATTTCCCAACTGGAAGGGGGTAATGCCAAAGCACCCGGGATCATTCTGCAGCACATACTTAAAACTCAGCTGGGGGCAACCAGTCTGTCTCTTACCAGACAGATTTGTCACTCCCATCTGCGTTTGACATGTAATAAATGCAAAAAATACTCTATATTGTACAAATTAGACAAAATATATATTTTTAATACACGTGGGGGAGGGGTGATTTACGTAATAAAGGAGCCCCAAATTTTAATTAGCCTAGGGGCCTCTTAAGCCTAAATCTGTTCCTGCTTCATCCATATACAGTGGAGAGGGTATGAAGAACAAAGACACATTCAACCTTTTTTCCCCCAAGGGACAGAAATCTTTGATTACAGTTATTCCATTAAAAGAAATGCCTGATTGACATAATATCTAGTATGATATCCGAGCACAAAATATTGGCTTATGGTGTATAGGCAAAATAATGCCCAGCAACACATAAGTCTCAAAGTGTCCATATGCAAGAGACCAATTTTTTTTAGATCAATTCTCAGTCGGTAGTGCCTAGTGAAAAAGGGGATAGACTCCCTATGCTGTCTGGCTGATACCAACTTTGGCCTCCCGATGACTTTTTTTTTTCTTATATATCAACAACGATCTTGAATAACATCAACCAAGTCAGATGAAGTTTTACAGATTTAAACCCCCCCCCCCCAAAAAAAAAAACATAGTTTGCGTTATTTTAGATTTGACAGATCTTGATTTGAAACAAGTATTTATACATACAGAATTGTACAAAAAAGTGTAAAAATTGAACCATTCTTTATTATTGACACAAATTTTGATGGAACATCAATTGTTAAGACACACATAGGAAGTGATTAATTTTCCTTGATAATTGTTGTCCATTAGTTGTAGTAAAAGTCATAAATTTTCTACAAGAAACTAAAAAAAATGGAAAATTTCTTAAAATATTCCTTTTAGAAATTATGCCTTCACTTAAACTAAAAGAAACTTTTCAATGATAATCAAGGAAAATAATCACTTCCTATGCGTGTCTAAACCATTGAAGTTTCATTAAATTTGCAGCAATATTAAAAAAATGGTTCAGTTTCTTTTCTCCAATAATCAAGAAAAAAAAGTTACTTAAAATACTCAAACGACATTAAACAATAGAAGGAAAGAAAGAAAAAAAAAAAAAAAAAAAAAAAAAAAAAGGAAAAATTCTAAATATATATTTTTTTTTATATTTTAAATCTATAGATAATCAATTTTTTTTTTTAATTAGAATGTCTGAATAAAAGTGAAAAATACTTAAAAACATCTCCAACAAGTTATTAGTTTTTTAGTTATTCAAAATAATTAGTAAGATTTTTGAAAAACCAAATAAATATTTAGCCAAACTCATGCTTAATAAGTTCATTACAATAAAATAGATTCTTTTTTTTTAGTTCAACGAATTCCAAACAAAAAGAATTAGTAAGATGTAATATTATAATATTGTTATTTGTGATGAGAAATTTCACATATCAATGCTTATAGATCAGTAATGCTTAATATTAAGAATTGTTAAAATTAAAAAAAATTAAAAAAAGAATTTAAAAGAAAAAGTAGAAAAAATGAAATAATTTTTTAAATGATTTTAAAAAAATTTTTAAAGATTTTTTGTAACGTTTCAAGACAAAAAGAAAAAAAAAAAAAGAAAAAGAAGCAAACTTAGCAAAATAATCAAATATTTAGAGTTATATTCAGAGAAAAAAGTAAAAATTTTCAATTTGAGCAAAGGATCAAAATAGTAAAATAGTAGCAGCCCTTAAAAAAATCTGATTTACAAAATAAAAATTTTTAAAATAAAAAGTTTAATAAAATTGAGAAATAATTTTAAAAACTAAATTAAAAATTTTTTTTTTAGATATAATTTAAAAAAAAAAAAAAGAAAAAAAAAAGATAAATGAATTTTTTTAAAAATTAATTAAATAAAAAATTGAGCAAAAGATTGAAAAAGTAAAGAAGCAGCAGTTCTTTAAGAAATTGAATTTTTAAAAAGATGTTAAATAAAAAAAAATTAGATCAAAAACAAAAAAAAAAAAACCTAAAAAAGTTTTATAAAAAATATATATATGTTTAAAAAAATAGAGAAATTAAAAACAATGAATTAAAAAAACAAAACAAAAAAAACAAAAGATTTTTTATTGATGTCAGTGATTAGGAAAAAGTCCAAATAAAAGAGGGGAGAAAAGATGGGCTTTAACATTTTCCTTTTACAGGATGATAGTTGCTCTTCTCCAGTAAGATAGCCATCACATCACAATCTTCCAGTCTCCTATTTTAGCCTTATAATAATGAAATGAAATGAAATTTATTGTGTACAGTGCTCAGGTGCACCACAACTCGTTAGTTTTTTCTTGGTTTTCCCATCCTAGATCTATCCTTTATCTATCCTGTTGTCAGGTGCTTTTTTACTAAACATACTTACTGTATGATTTATATTTAATTTTCAATTTATCAATAAGATATTACATTATTATGCAATAACCCACCCAATTTTCATCATACAACGTGTAAAAATTACCATGTGCGATACCCTGTCCTCATCAGCCGCTAAGTAGGTGTGATAATATATAATATATAGATAATATTTAAGACATTACATTATTATGCAATAATCCACCAAATAATCTACCAAAGTTGATTGTCAACAATTCTTTGCCTTAAGATTATGAAAAACGAAGCAAACTTTAAATACATTTCTAAAATATATTTGAAAATATAAAATACAGATGATATGCATTTGATCATCTCACATCAATGTATACCATACATCTTTGCAAATATAAGTAGTTTTAAATGTACTTTACAGACATGTAATCCACTTTAACTGTTATTATAGAATATATATAATTCTCTATATATGGAGAAAAGTAGATTGATAAGACCAAGGTACATGATCCACAAAGTACATTATGATTATACCCATATCAAACGTAATAATTAAACTATTATACTGTGGTATATCCACAGGTCCTGCTTGTATATATAATTCTGTACATATGGAGAAAAGTAGATAAGTCCCAGGCCCTATCCAGGAAACTGGGTTCAAACCCAATGGTACATCATTCATAAAGCACATTATAATTACTAGCAGATATATGTACCCAGAGGGTGAAAGTATTCAAGTTTTAATGTAATAAAATATTATATGAAATTAGAAAGGCTAATAAAACTAAATATGAATGCAGATAAAAAGATTTGAAACAGAATTTGAAATCGAATAATAGAACAACTGAAACTTACTTTCACTCCCGTCTTTCATTGCTAAATTTAACTATTTAGTTAAAATAGGAAGTAAAGAAAAAAATTAGTTATTTCTTCCTGTTAATGGAATTCTTTTAAGATTTATCCCCAAGATTTTTGCTCATATTCATTAAAATATAACCAAATAATTAGAAATCAATAATACTAAGCACATATTTATTAAAATCAAATTTTTAATATAAATATGCAAATTAGCCTTCCCGTTTACACTGTAAACCACTATTTCGTTATATATATATATATATATAATATATATACACTTGCATGTTAGTATGTAGATATGGTCAAAAGTATCAATAATGTAAAACAACTTTATTATTAATTAAGGTTCAAATAAAATCGTGGAGAATGTGACATAAATAACTAAGGGAATTGTGACTTGAGTAGTAATATAGTTTTGGTTACAGACAGGTAAACACACAATCTCCATTATAATAATAAGAGATACCCAAGATTTTACTTAAAAAATAAAATTCATAAAGAGTTGAATTAGAATATTTGCCAAAGTGCTGTTACAAACTGTAGTTATAACACTACAATGAGCAGATAGACCTCTACCCTCAAAAAAAAAAAAAATATAAATAAATGAATAAATAAAATAATTGTGACATATAATTACATTAATGGATATAGGCCAGAAATTAGAATGCAAGATTGACAGCTGAGAGGTCAATTTCTATCCAAAAATTAAAACATCCCTTGAAGTAGGTAATATCACCAATCAAATCTCTCTAATTAGTACCAAAACAATTTTTACCATTTTCATATTTAAACATTGAATTAAAAAATGTAAAGCAAATTTTTTTTTAATGTGTCCAAAACTATATAATATATCAAAATATTATTCAGTATTGGATACAAAAAAAAAAACAGAATAAAAAGAATTTTAAAAATAGATAAAAAAATTTTAAATGGAAAAAAAAAAAAAAAAAAAAAATGAACCATTTGTTTTTATATTGCCACAAATTTAAATTAAACTTCAATGACTTAGAAAATGCACAGGAAGTGATTATTTTCCTTTATTATTATTGCCAAAATTCCCTTACAATTTTTGTATCTTCAGATGTAGTGGTTATTCTCTTGCAGCCAAACCTTTTTGATGATAATTTCCAGTTTTCTTATCCTTTTTTTTTTTTTTAAACATAAATTGATGAATGATTGCAATTCAATTTCTTCATATTGCAAAGTGACAGTTAATCATTGAATGCTATAATTTAATTCTTTTAAAAACTTGTACAACAGCTTACTAGCCATTGTTGTTGGAGATATTTTTGCTATAAATATTTTGTTCTCCGGAGTATTTCTTTTTTTTTCTTTTTTTTAATTTTCCAAGACTATATATTTCTAATTAGATAATTTTTTATTTTATTTTGTAGAATATGAGATTTAGTACAAGAATGTTAGATTTTCTTACCCCTCCATCCCCAAGATGGTTATATTTGTAATCAAAAATTATACAGTATTGGACACATTAAAAAAAAATCCATTTTAACTGGTATTATAGAATATATATATATATAATTCTCTATATATGGAGAAAAGTAGATTGATAAGACCAAGGTACATCATCCTCTAAGTACATAATAACTATACCCATATCAAATGTAATAATATATGTATTTATTTTAGTATCTGGTCTGGAATGTAATATTTTAAATTGGGAACTTGAACTTTTTTTTTCTTTTTTGAATCAAAACAGTATCTCATGCTGAGAGGGTGTTCTTTTTTTCTTTTCTATAGACAACATTTTAAAGACGGTTTGTTTTTGTTTTTCTCCTAGTATATGATATTGGCAGCTTTTATATCTGGGCATTTTGTTTTGTTGGGTGGGGGTGTTGCATTTGATTATCTATCAATTTATGCCATAAATCTTTAGAAATATAAGTAGTTTTAAATGTACTTTACAAACGTATAATTCACTTTAACTGGTATTATAAAATATTCTCTATATAGGGAGGAAAGTATATATATATATATATATATATATATATATATATATATATATATATATATATGGTTTTTTTTTGTTTTGTTTTATTTTATTAAGATGTTTTTATCAAAAAAAAAAAAAATAAAAAAAAATTAAAAAAATAAAAAAAAAGAAATTTCTTAAACTTTTTCCTTTAGAAAATTATGACTCTTTCCAGCAACTAAGGGAACTTTGACAACAATAATCAAGGAAATAATTACTTCCTATGTGTGTCTAAGCCATTGAAGTTTCATAAAAATGTGGAATTTGTTTTTGTCAAATACTGAAATTATGATGTAATTGCAAAATCATTTAGATAATGACAATGTTAATAACCACATGAATTAACCATTCAATAATAAAACACATTTCATTTTTCTCAAGTAAAAACAGACTATAATCCTAATTTCTGTGATTAAAACAAAATCTATAACATGCTTCTACCTGATATCAAGACAACAACAACAACATGCATACAGTGATTAGATATGCTATTTTTTTTTTTTCAATTTTATATTTACTACATGAGTGATTAAAAAAGACAAATCAAAAAATAAAACCTCTGTCTCAAAAGTTTCTATATTTACAGTATGGAAAGCTCTGAATTCAAACTTGTTAAATTCCACTTAAGAAATTGAACATGTGTCACATCCTACTTGTGCAGGGGGGTTGGTAAATACAAAGTGTGTAAAAAAAGTATAGAGATTCTTTGTACTTTTTAATACACCTTGTATTCTGAAAAAAAAAATAATGTTCTATTCATTAATTTTTTTTCAAAATACAAGGCATGTCAAAAAAGTACCAAGTTTAAAGCTGTATTTACCAAGATAGAAATGAAGAATAAATGGAAAGTTTTTTTTTTACAGAATACAAGGTGTCAAAAAGTACAACAAAAAAAATTGATACTTTTTTTGACACACCTTGTGTGTATATTTACAGTATGAAATTTATAATGGGTCTCATATAGCATAACAGTAATCCAGTTTGTTATCATCATGATCGCTATTCCAAATCCACTGTTACTGCAAGACTGAAAGCTGGGATCATCTCATATGAGCAAGAAAGTATCCTGCATTTTTCTTTGCTATTGTAATTCTAAAAGTGCAGTTTTTATAAATCTTCTAGTGACCTTGACTATATGGTCTTTATAGTAATCCAAAAAAGAACCTATTTCCACAATCCTGCATCATGTGCAACAAACTTTAAGGTGTTAGGTTCAGACCTAACAAAAATAGAGTTACTTCCCTTGATCAGTAGGGGGCTGATGGGAACCTGGAAGTGGGGTTTCCGCCATGACACTTTTGGATTGGGGTTTGTACCGAGTGGACATGTGCACAGAATGGTTAAGCTAGTTAAGTCACTTTTAGGGTAGAAGAATTCTCTACCCTGTGTTAAATAAAACTTTGTTAATTTCCAACAACCAGGTCTTGCATTTTGTTCACTGGTCAGTCTTAACTCTTTATGTTTTTACATACAGATATAATATTGAACAAAGTTTTCAATCATTGTTTAGTGAGTTTGAGTCTCACTGTGTGCTCTATACTTCTGGTCTTAAGTTAAACTTAGTAAATGACTATCATATAATTATCAGTAAATTTATTGCACAGTCAATTCACTGTACTAGATTAATTGCTCTTATATAATAATGTAATTTATTGTGTACAGTGCTCAGGTGCACCACAACTCATCAAAGTCTCATGTCAAGTACACAGAATAATGTTGTGTCAGGAACATGAACAGTTAATATAGAACACACTAGCTGTTTTTATTAAATTCTTAAAAACAATAATTAAATTCTAAATTCAGCAGCAAATAACTTACCTGTGATTAATTTACTAGTAATAAATTTAGCAGACACACTACTTTACAAATTTATATGCAAATGTAACAACTATACAGAGGTAGGATTTAAAACATTAAGAAATAAGTATTTGCAAAGTATCAAAAAGAGAATCAAGCCTAAGAAGAAAAGAATTAGAAAACAAAAAAACAAAGCACACACAAAGGCAACACAAGCAAATAACTAAATGAATAAAGAAACTTTATATATCCTGTTTAAAGAAACTGACAAAAAAATTTTTTAAAGAGAGAGAGAGAGAGCAAGAGAGAAAGACAGTAAGCTTCCATCTTTAGAGTTGCATTGTCTTATGACTTAGGTACAAACAGCAGTTGAGTAATTGACAAAAAAAAAAAACAACAAAAAAAAACCTGCAAACAATTTAAAAGTAGTAGAAATAAAAATCTTTGTAGCTATTGAAAGAAGCCGCATAAAGCCTATAAAAGCAGGCAGATCAGTTTACTAGTTTGTTTGTTTTTTTAGTGTAAATTAAGTCACATTTAGTTGTACCATTACTCTAATATGAACAACAGCTATGTTTGTAATTGTAACCCTCCAAGAGTTGAATTAACTCTTTACCTTCTCTATACAGTCTGATACACCAACCCATTCTCAGTACATTTCTTTTAGATTTAAGAAAAAACAATATTATTAAAATACTGATCACTAAATAATAATAATGTTATTATCCAGGTAGAGTTTTAAAAGCAAACAACCAATTTTCATCTTCAAAATCCTTATTTGGGACATTCTTTACGGACAGTTAAAGGCCTCTCCAATTTACTTGTTAAATAAAATACTTTCATTAAACAATACATTCACTCGAAAAACTTAACAAATCTTTATTTCTTTTATTATCCTAAAGGTTTATAAATGTAACTAAGACTTTATTTATACAGTCAATGCATATTTTTTTAAATTTTATTTATACAGTCTATTTTTAAATTTTATTTATACAGTCTATTTTTAAATTTTATTTATACAATCTATTTTTATTTATTTATACAATCTATTTTTATTTATTTATACAATCTATTTTTATTTATTTATACAATCTATTTTTATTTATTTATACAATCTATTTTTATTTATTTATAAAGTTGATGCATTTCTTTTATTTATGCAGTCCAAGAATTATTCATTTATTTATACAGTCAATGATTTTTTTAAATTTATCTATACAGTAGCCAGCCCTTCAAGCATTTCATTGAATATAACTTGTAAAAATCTAAATATATTTTCTTTATTCTCAGATATAATAGAAGAATTAAAAATAAATAAATTTAGATGTATCCTAAGTGCAAAGTGAAATGGTACTGTATAATTTCTAATAATGATGAATTTTCATAAAGTATTTTTTTTGTCATCCTTAAGGTTTGATTAGTCTTATGTGGATTCTGGATACCATGTGGACGATCTTCAGGGGTCACTAACTGATTGGGAAGATTGGCAAGAAAGAGTCAGGAGTGTCCAATGCTATCAAACGCAACATGATTGTTATAGCCTAATTCTATTCTAATACCCAAAAAAAAGATACCTTCAGCAGCCTATCAACATATCCTATTTACAGAATTGCAAATAACAAAGATGAAATACCTACCCTATAATTATCATGTGACAGTTATCACTCTTTGATAAATTACAATGATCAGGGGTGGGGGGGACGCAAATACTGATCACACTCTAATAAAGTTGCAAATTAGATAGGAAATTGCTCTAGTCACTAAGTTTGAGACATTTTAACACTTAACAAAAATCCTGTGATTTTTGCCGTTTTATGGTAATAGACAAAATATCTGAATCAAAAAGAGAAAGCTAGCAAAATGGAAGAATATGCGATTGAAGCCGCTAGCTTTTGAAAACCAATTAAATGAAAGCAAAAAGAAATGAAGTTATACGAAAGAAGAAAATTTTGACCGTTAAATTTGAAGTCAATGTCATTTTTTTTTCTTAATTCTATAATCTTATAAAGTCTTAACCATCTAATTTTGTTTTACTAAGAAAGAATTAAGAATTATTAATTTGATAATTCTATAAAGTCTTAATCCTCTAATTTCTGTTTTACTAAGAATTTCATACTTAAAAGGCTAATTAAATTAACCTGATCAGACTGAAAAACATCGGACAATAACCGAGAATGATAAACCAGGATTAGTTTTAGTTTATTCCTTTAATTGATACACTTCGAAATTTCCAGCAAAAAAATAACCTTTAAAAAATTTTTTTTTAAATCTTAAAAAGAAAAAAAAAAAAAAAAAAAAAAAAATGAAGGAAATATATTTTTTGCCTCAAAAACAAAAGGTCATTCATTACATTTTTGAAACATCAACGCCTACCTTATTTATAGGCCTATGCCCCCATTACCACCAACACCTCCGTTATGCTGCTTTTTACCTAATAATTAAGCTGTAACTGTG
This sequence comes from Doryteuthis pealeii, assembly GCA_023376005.1. Lineage (NCBI taxonomy): Eukaryota > Metazoa > Mollusca > Cephalopoda > Myopsida > Loliginidae > Doryteuthis > Doryteuthis pealeii. Next base: position 106,288,367 of record CM042137.1, on the reverse strand, counting down.
ATAATATTTTAAAAGATTGAAATCTATTTCCTCAAATGAAGACAAAGTTTTGTGGTAATAATTCTTTGTTAATTTGCAACTTTCACCACGGGGAAATGTCATGGTTCCAAAAATCGACCTACCCCACTGTACAATCTACATTGAAGGATTCCCAACAGATAAAAAATCATTAACCAGCAAACCGAACTAGCATTCGCAATACGTCGAACCATTTATCTCTCACTAGTCCCATAACCAGATTTGATAATCTACTCATCTAACATGTCTTGGGCCAAAATACCTTCTCCTAGACTGGTTGCCATACCAAGGTAAAAGAATCCAGTCTACACTTTTATTTACCCATAGCTGGAGGAAGACTAGTTGGATTCATACCTTTCCTATGGGTAGGGTGCCAACCATTACTAGTGATTTTAAGTCTCAAGTGCGAGGAGGAGGTTCCCGAGTTCCAGAAGGTTCCCGAGTCTGACAAGAAATACATGAAGAAGGCAGGAGGGCACATCGCCCGAAACGTTGTGTAGATAATAAAAATAAGGACAATAGTCCGAATAATCCAATAACACAGAAAGAATTGACTAACACTTTTTTTTTTTACTTTATAAATAGATATTAATTTGCAAAGAATAATGAAGATGTGAGTTATTTAGAACTCAGGAACATAAAGAAGACAGGAGGGTTTGCCAAAACGTTAAAATAACAAAAATGAGGACAACAGTTATAAAAACTATATAACACATTATCAAGCCTCATCTAAAAAATTCAGACAAAAAAGAAATCAGTCTAAAATGATAATTATTAATATTCCCATTTTTTATATTTTATATGTAAAAAAAAAAAAAAAAAAAAAAAAAAAAAAAAAATTTAATTAATTTTTTTTTCTTAAACTGACAATAATTTAAAAAAATGTATTTTATCAATAAATCACATCAATTGTTAATTCAATTTTTGGAATTTATTCAGTAACAAAACCATTTCAATAGAATTTACTAAGATAAGGTTTTAGCTCATTCGGTAGAGCAATCCTCTACGAACCACAAAGTTCCAGGTTCAATACCGCCCCTCACCAGTGCACGAGTAGTACAGATTGGATCTGTGCAGTAAAGTGGGGAGCTGGGGGTAAGTGTGGTGCTCCACTTCAGATGCAAAAATAATATCCCTGGTCTAGAGCTAGTGATAAGTGGATAGAGTCCCTTACTGTCCAGCTGATACCGACAATAGGCCACTCTGCCAACTTTAGTTCAAAGTAAAAACAAATCAATTTATTAATTTAGAAGAAATATGTTATAGAACACATTTCTCATATGGTTATATCTGATATTATCCCCCACCATCCAGACAAGGCTGGGTAGCCCTTATTGTATATAAACAAATTTTAAAAATAACTTCCTACATTCTCATTCACTTTTGAACTCTGGTTTAAGACAGTTTTTTTCAAGTTTGTTTTTTAAATTTATTGGTTTCAGTAAATTTGGTTTCAATTTCAACAGATCAACTGAAATTGAATAGAACTAACAAACTAAAAAGATAATTAAAAAATGATAATTGAAAAAAAAAAAAAATAACTAAAGAATAATTAAAAAAAACAATTAAAAACTAAGAATAATTTTTTTTAAACAATTAAAAACTATGAATAATTTAAAAAAAAAAAAAAAAAAAAAAAAAAAAAAAAAAAAAAAAAAAACTATGAATAATTTTTTTTTAAACAATTAAAAACTGAATAAAAAAAAAAAAAAAAAAAAAAAAACAATTAAAAAATTAAAAAAAAAAAAAATTAAAAAATTAAAAAAAAAAAAACAAAAAAAAATTTAAAAAAAAAAAAAACAATTAAAAACTAATTAAAAAAAAAAAAAAACAATTAAAAACTAATTTAAAAAAAAAAACAATTAAAAACTAATTAAAAAAAAAAAACAATTAAAAATAAAATAATAAAAACAATTAAAACAAGAATAATAATTAAAAAATAATTTTTTTAAATTTAAAACTAGAATATAATAATAAAAAAAAACAATTAAGAATTAAGAATAATTAAAGAAAACAATAAGAATATATATCTTTTTAATTTTTAAGAAATAAGAATAATTAGAAAATTAAAATTAAAAAAATTAAAAAATAATTTTACAATTAAAAAAAAATAAATAAATAAATAAAATAAACATTTTTGTTTTTTTTTTCTTTATAAGTAGTTTTGAAGAAAAGAAGAATAGAATAATTAATATAAAAGTGAAGCATGCTCCAACATGCATTTGTTTTTCTTAAGAGGCCAGAACACAGAGAAAGATAGAGAGAAAGAAAGAGACTTTTGCAAAAACAAAAAAAAAAAAATGTCTCTTTTTTTTTTTGTATTTTTTTTTTTCTGTTTCGTGTTTGTTACCTTGCTCTCAGAACCATTGAATAGTGTCTGAAAAGATGAGGGGGAAGTAAATATCAACAATTGTAATAATAATGCTTACAAGTTAATTTATATTTGTTTGGTTATCTTCTTTCCTCCTTGTCCTTATCTCTATTCATATTCAGCCAAAGATAATTCCAAGGCAGACATTTTAGCTAGGCTTTGGTTTTAAAGAAGAAAATCAAATTAAATACAATTACATTTATTCATTCATAAATAAACACATCAACTGAATATTTTTTTAATATTACTATATTTACGTGTGTGTGTGTGTGTGTGTTTATAAAAAATGAAAAAAAAAAAATTTTTTTCATTCACGAGTGATGTTTGATAAGCCAACGCTGCAGTGTTTTGGTTTGTTTATCAAACCTTCATCAGGGCCTTCGTTTGTTTAAAGAAAAAGAAATTATTAGTGAAAACAAAAGTCTGCGAGCCTCTGCTTTTGGTATGGGGCTGCTTTTGTTGATATTCAAATATGTGAAAAAAGACATACTACAACTTAGATTTATTAAACATCATTTGTCAATGAAACTTGTGTTTTTTTCCTTTTTTATAAAAATACATAGATTTACTTCGACTATAATAATATATATATATATATATATATATATATTATATATTACACACACACACCTCTCTCCCACACACATGAAGGACTCAAAAATCATGTGCATTTTTGCCATAACATATCTTTATTATTGTCACACCGAGTTCTGTACATGTGTGCTTACAGTTGGCATTATTGTGATCAAAGTTTGAGCCTGATCACGCCATTTTCCTTGCTATATTTACAGTGTAAACATGGACACTCTTGGGTGATGCAAGATACATGAACATATTCTATATACAAACTATACTCAGAACATAAAGAAATATATTTAACATTTTCTAATACAGGTAGATAATTTTTTTCTAGGTCATTTTAAAAGTAGCTTGCAAGCCAAAAAAAGTGTGACAGATAAATATAACAGTTTGTTTTAGTTGTTTAATGGCATATCAACTCCTTATGGGTTATCAAGGCCAAAACTTGAATCATTTGTAAATGATTATAAACATAACAAGATTCCAGGTTCTATACCAACCCACACCAACTCAGCGTACGAGTAGCACAGGGATTTGTAAGGTAAAGTGAGGAGGTGATGGACACCAAAGCTAGTGAAAGGGGGGCTAGACTCCCTCGCTGTCTGGCTAATAATGACTTTAGGCCACCCCCGACAACCTTACTTTATAATCATAACCCTATTTTTCATGTTCCATTTGATTATAATCATTTATTTGCAACATAGTTATATAGTGTCAAACCTTATCCAATATTAATAATTCTCAAACAGGTCGATGTTAGAGTGAATCTAGGAGTAATGGTAATGAAGTAATACTCCACAGTTCCTAAGTCTCCAGAACTCGAGCCTCACCACTGGAATCCTTAGTTGATCAAAAGAAATATTTTTGATATACCATAATATCAACTGTAGCATTATATTCTATGAATTAGCTGAAATTTTAGTTAAATGAAAAATGAAGAAAAAAAAAAATCTACAAGTTACATCTTGTAAAAACGTATTATACAAGTACTAAATAACTATAAAAAAATTGTTTTTTTTTTAAAAAAAAAAAAAAAGAAAATACACACCTTTTCAAATGGAAGCTGCCAACCCATCTGAATTTGGTCACCTTTGGAGACGACAACATTACACTTAATTTCAATCTTGTCACCAATCATGAACTGTTTTCGGTCCGATTCTATTACTGGAAAAGCATTTTCCGCTTTATCTAAGAAGAAAAAATAAGTCACAAGTTTCCTTAGTGGTTGCATGTAAGGTGGGAGTGCTACTAATCTTATTCTCTGAATGGAAATTTATCATACTGAAAGAAAAAAAAAAAAAAAAAAAAAAAAAAAACACCCAAAAAATGAATGTTCTTAATTTGCTCACTAACAATTCTTTGAAACTAGATTCTTTAAGATTAACATCTTCATCTTGATTGCTTTTATCCCAACAATTCTTTGCTCCAAAATGGTATGATATGTTGGGCTATTGCCTCTAGGAGTAAAATTGAAAAAAAAACTGACATTTACATTTATTATTAGAGATTTTGAAGAGAAATACTTTTTAAAAACAAAGAAAAACCCTGCAGGTGATATAGTCATTGTATTCTATGCTCTGCTGAGAGAACCCTTGGAATATTGTGTCGAAGACGTTTTATTTTATTAATTCTTGTTAGGGTGACATTTAAAAAAAAAAAAAATTTTCATTTTCTGATCTATATAAACCCATAGATGAATTCTCCAGAATTGGCACCTTACCACTAAATTCAGTTTAATGTTACACCTAGGACACTAAAATTCTCAGCCACCACCTTCTAGCACTCATGATAAAAAGGGTTGGGGGTTTGCCATAAAGGCAATAGGGCTTGACATGACCAGCCGATTAATCAGAAGGGGCCTCCCCGACCGACCGTCTAGCCTAAGTAAGCACCAAAGTGCACAATCCTTAGGCTTAACCCCAGTGCGGGGGAATTTTATCCCTCTGCTAGGTGCAGTTGGCATATTCTAATCTGAAATCACAGGCTGATTTCATGGCATGAAACACAAAAATTAAAAGCCAACATGATCTTTCTATTTTTAATAGTAGATTTGAATGTTTGTAAAATCTGTTAATATACGCAGAGAATCAATAAAAAAAAAAAAAAATAAAAAAAAAAAAAAAAAAGATTATATATATATACACTAAAGCTGAGTTTATCAACCTTCTCCAGCTAAAGGATTTTTTTCTATTTATGTTATGGACACAATATTTATACTTAGATATTCCTTGGTGTTAGCACAACAAAGTGTATGAAAAAAAAATTCAGTTTAATTGGTTTTAATTAGGCGTAATTAGCAATTAAGTCAATGACCGACCAATCCCTGTCTAAATCAGACCTGGCTCTCTTGCACTCTCCCTCTATATAGAGTTAAGGTGAGTGGGAGAGTTATTGTGAGTAGTCGAGTTATAGAGAGTAGGAGTGCCTGCTGATTTTTTTTACAGGCAAGCACCGTGGTCTGGAGAATGGGAGGGGCGAATCTACCTAGAGTTAGGAGAACTCTAGGTAGATTCGCCCCTCCCTTTCTCCAGACCACAGAGAAACAAAACAAAAGAATCTTTTTACGGCATGATTTCAATTTTAGTTGAGCGTAAATTTTACGAAATTGAAATCATGCTTTAAAATAGATTTTTTAAATTACTTTAATTATTAATTCATAGAGTATTAAACTTACTTTAAAAAATATTTCATGTTGGGTAAAAAAATAGTTATATATTTAAATATTATGGAATTCAAATGAGCAAACATTGACTACCGTGGGGGTAGTTTTCTTCAGGCTTAAAAGTTTGTTTTTAGTTAAAACTAAAACAAACTAGACCGACTTCTGATTTAGGTCGGTAAAATTAAAACGGAAAGTTTTTTGCTGGTACCAAATCACAGTTTAACTGCAGTCTATGAATTAACATTTTGCGAAATTTGGTTACAGTTTTAGGGCATTAAGGTTGTTTTTAATTATGTATTGCTTAAAAAAAAAAAAAACACAAATTACTATACATTTAATGTTGAAAAATATTTTTTAAACTAAGTTTAATTGAAATTATACATTGCTATATTAACACAAACAACTGTTTCAATAATAGATTCAATAATTAATTTTTGATGGTTAATTAAATGTATAGTAATTTGTTTTTTGTTGTTGTTTATTTTTTAAAGCAATACGTAATTAAAAACAACCTTAATCCCCTAAAACTGTAACCCAATTCGCAAAATGTTAATTCATAGAATGTAGGACTGACTTCTGACTTAGGTTGAAAAATTAAAACGGAAAATTTTTTGCTGGTACCCAATGACAGTTTAACTACAGTCTATGAATTAACATTTTGCGAATTGGGTTACGGTTTTAGGGGATTAAGGTGGTTTTTAATTACGTATGGCTTTAAAAAAAATAAACTCTGTCTTTAGTCTTTTTATTTATGCAGAAA
>CM042137.1:106261977-106269477 GCA_023376005.1 Doryteuthis pealeii | reverse complement strand
TTCGCTAGCCTCTCGGCGAAAACAATTTTAGGCAATCTGCTAGTTTAGCGGCCCAAATAATCACAATTGCTATGAACAAAATGGCGGAGGAGAAAAAGCATTTTAGTAAAGGTACATTGAAATGTTAGTTTGGTTTTACTACAAAGATTTACCCAAAGCAAGGCCAAATTGGCTACTAGTCATCAAAGAGTTAAGATCAAGAAGGCCATGGCTTTCGTTACGATAATATGAAATGAAAGGGTGTCTCGTGTACATCTTAACATACAGTGGGGAAAAACATCTCATCCCTCTGCAGGGGATACAATCAGGAAATTCTAATCCCCGCCGACAGAGTGCAATTTAGGCATACCCAAAATGAGGCTAATCTCCGTTTTTGACCAAATGACTTTAGCCCCCCCCCACCTCCTACAGAAAATAATTTACCAAAAATCAAGGAATTATCGGATTTTAATGAAATTGTCAGTGTTTATTTATCGATGAATGATCTTTATAATGCATTATTTATTTTATTTCAAAACTTTCTCCTTTTTTCAGATCACTTATGTTGGGGGCGTAACATTTTTTTTCAAGTTGGTCTTATAGTTTTCTAATTACAGTATAAATAAAGAGATAAAAGACCGAAGTTATGAATAGAAACAAAAAAAATTACGGTAGCTTTTCTATGAGAAAATAAGAACCGAAAATCGAAAAATAAAATGTAAAAAAAATAATAGATAACTATTTTTTTGGAGATTTCTTTCTTACTCATTTCGATAATTATTTAATTGGCTATTATCTTATAAAAGAAAAGATTATACATCGATATTTTTTCTGCTTAAAAGGGGGAGGGTACATTTTCAATCGAGTTTTTCTTCAAAAAGTATACTTTGATGTAATAGAATAAGGTTTGCCTTAAATAGATATTTTTAGAATCTAGAAATATAATATTTTAAACTTAACATCAGGCTTATATTTTAAATTAATTTTATATATTAAAATGAAAATTTCATTAAAATCGGATAATTACCTGATTCTTGGTAAAAAAAATTTGCAATCGCAAATGATACATTAAAATTGTAAACAAGCGCCTAAAACCCTTGAAAAATAGACAAAATGGCGAATCGCTTCGAAACTGACCAAAACAAATCGTTTTGAATCTATTAAGAATAAACTGCATATGTAATGATATTTTTCTTTTTTTTAATGACGGCCATTAATCTTACTACTATCGACATTTAGACAAAAGTTTAACCTTAAATAATAGATTTAATTATTTTCAATTCGTTTTTAAAAACGTAGCAAACGATTTTTTGGGGTATACCTAGTGCAATTATAAATTCAAATGACTATTTTTAATACAAATAATTTGCAAGTTGTTAGGAGTAAGTATTTCTATAGAATACTAAATAATTAACATGGCCGGGTTAGCTCAGTCGGTAGAGCGTTCGGCTAGAAACAAGGTTCCTAGTTCGATACTGGCCCTCGCCAACTCAGCGTAATGAGTAGCACAGGGATCTGTGCAGTAAAGTAAGAAGCTGATGGTAGGTGTGGCGCTCCACCCTCAGACGCAAAAAAAAAAATCTCCTTGGTCTAGCGCTAGTGAAAAGGATAGACTCCCTCGCTGATTGGCTGATACCGACATTAGGCCGCCCCGACGACACTTACTTTTTACTAATAATTTCTAAAACAGATCTATTTCACCTATAGACGGGACCCTAACAGGTAATACCAATTCGGTCAGACTGCACCTGGGAGTAATGGCGATGAAGAGAAATTTCTAAATCTCCATATTGAAACCTCACCATCAGATGCAGTTTAGTGTCATACACAAGACACCTTTTTTTTTGGGGGGGGAGCTTACACACTCTGCAGGGAAGGAATACAGTTAGCGTATTGCAAGCCCGCCGTCAGGCTATGGTGAATACCTATTTTTTTAGGATATAGTTACAGATTCGATGTGGGTGGCGAGTTTAAAAAGCTTGAGACTGGCGATTTTAATGACATCTGGCTCTCATTTATAAGGTGAAGCAGGTTTCTATTTTTCCCCCAGATTTCTAGTGGGGTGCAAAAATGTATCTAGGTTGGTCATAATGTTGGTTATTTCCGATAACTCCAACATAAACAAAGGGAATCACTCTTGACTGATAAATTATTCATTTTCCATTTAATCCTAAACCCTAATCCAGTCTTCTTTTTTCCTAGTAGATCAATAAATGAATAATTTAACAGTCAAGAGTGGTTCCTTTTTGTTTATGTTGAAGTTATAGGAAATAACCAAAATGTTGGTTGGTTTTATGGCACATCAAATCATCTGGTCATTTTATGCAGAAGACGTAGTAGATCAATAAATAAATAATTCATCAGTCAAGAGTGGTTCCCTTTTTTGTTTGGAGTTATAGGAAATAACCAAAATGTTGATTGGTTTTATGGCATGTCAAATGATCTGGTCATTTTATGCAGAAGACTTTTTTTTCAAATTCATTCTTGATGGGTACTCAATTTTTCAAACATTTTTGGATAACCATTTTGTTCTATTAAACTCGTAGATGGGACCCTAACAAGTACTACCACTCCGGGTCAGAGTAGACCTGGGGTAACGGTGATGAAGGGGTACTCCATATTCACCAGAGCTCCATAACTGGAACTTGACAATCAGATAGAGTTTAACGTCATACCCAGGAAAGTAAGACCCTCGGCTATTGCCTTCTAGCACATATGATAAAAAGAGTGGCGCATGCCATAAGGGCAATAGGGTTGGGACAAATCATATAGGCGCTAGGGCTTGACATGACCAGCCGATTGATCGGAGTGGGACCTCTCTGAGCAACCGTTTACCTTATATAAGGACTAATGTGGTGTGTTGCATGTCATAAAAATGTGTACACCGAAATACTCTACTTTCTCTATCAGACAATTTTACGACTGTCAGTCACACAGCCAGTCACCAAGTTTACCGGTGGGAGAGGCACCCACTATATTATTACGATGGGTAACGCCGAGGAAAATAGCTCAGCTCTGTCGGAATCCAACATTTTGGAACGTCTCGGGTTATCAGAGACGAACCCAGTATCTACCTCTTCTTTTAGTGCAATGGAGGTCTAGACAGAAGTCCTCCTAAAGCCTGTCACGAAATGACCGGGGGCGGGGATTAACCTCAGATAAATTTTTGATTGATTTTACTGTACAAACTTCAATTAGTTTGTTTTTAAGCTTTGTGGCCTGGAGCGAAAAATCGTACACGGATTACAAAATGTGATTATATATATATATATATATATATATATATATATATATAATTATATATATATATATTACATACATTACACACACTGATAGGTACGCAGCCTGCGTCCTGACGCACAAAATAAAAAAAGGACGCAAGTCAAATCGTATCCATAGATCCCAGTGTCTTTCTTTTTCGCCCTTCAACATTTCAAGCTAACTGTAAATACATTTCAATAGTTTCTTAGAAACGAATTACACAAGATAGGTTCGAGAGAAAAAAACTCGTCAGACAGGAGATTGTCTATCTGTTTTAATAGTTTATGCATTAAGAGAAAATGCAACCCAAATACTAATATCATATATATATATATATATATATATATATATATAATATATATATAGTATATATATATATATATATATATTATATATATATATATATTATTATTATTATTATTATTATTAAAGCCGTTTGGGGTGAACATTTTCTCTTAAATGCATAAACTATTAACAAGTATAGACATCTCCTGTCCTGACGAGTTTTTTTCTCTCGAACCTATCTTGTGTAATTCGTTTCTAAGAAAATTGAAAGTATTTAACAGTTAGCTTGAAATGTTGAAGGGCGAAAAAAGAAAAGCACTGGGATCTATGATACGATTTGACTGCGTCCTTTTTATTTTTGTGCGTCAGGACGCAGGCTGCGTACCTATCAGTGTGTGTATGTAATGTATAGTAATATATATATATATAATATATAGTATATATATTATATATATATATATATAATCACATTTTGTAATCCGTGTACGATTTTCGCTCCAGGCCACAAAGCTTAAAAACAAACTAATTGAAGTTTGTACAGTAAAATAATCAAAAATTTATCTGAGGTTAATCCCCGCCCCGTCATTCGTGACCAGCTTTAGGAGGACTTCTGTCTAGACCTCCATTGCACTAAAAGAAGAGTAGATATGGTTCGTCTCTGATAACCCGAGACGTTCCAAAATGTTGGATTCCGACAGAGCTGAGCTATTTTCCTCGCGTTACCCATCGTAATAATATAGTGGGTGCTCCTCCCACCGGTAAACTTGGTTGACTGGCTGTGTGACTGACAGTCGTAAAAATTGTAATGATAGAGAAAGTAGAGTATTTCGGTGTACACATTTTTATGACATGCAACACACCACATTAGTCCTTATAATTAAGGTAAAGGTTGCTCAGAGAGGTCCCACTCCGATCAATCGACTGGTCATGTCAAGCCCCTAGCGCCTATATGATTTGTCCACCCTATGCCCTTATGGCATGCGCCAGCCTCTTTTTATCATATGTGCTAGAAGCAATAGCCGAGGGTCTTACTTTCCTGGGTATTGACGTTAAACTCTATCTGATTGTCAAAGTTCCAGTTATGGAGCTCTGGTGAATATGGAGTACCCCTTCATCACCGTTACTCCCAGGTCTACTCTGACCCGGAGTGGTAGTACTTGTTAGGGTCCCATCTACGAGTTAAATAGAACAAAATGAGTTTATCAAAAATGTTGGAAAATTGAGTACCCATCAAGAATGAATTTGAAAAAAAAGTCTTCTGCATAAATGACCAGATCATTTGACCATGCCATAAACCAATCAACATTTTGTTATTTCCTATAACTCCAACATAAACAAAGGGAACCACTCTTGACTGATGAATTATTTATTTATTGATCTACTACGTCTTCTGCATAAAATGACCAGATGATTTGATGTGCCAATAAAAAACCACCAACATTTTGGTTATTTCCTATAACTTCAACATAAACAAAAGGACCACTCTGACTGTTAAATTATTCATTATTTGATCTAACTAGGAAAGAAAGAGACTGGATTAGGGTTTAGGATTTTAAATGGGAAAAATGAATAATTTATCAGTCAAGAGTGATTCCCCTTTGTTTATGTTTGGAGTTATCGGAAATAAAAACAACATTTTTATGACCAACCTAGATAACATTTTTTGCACCCCACTAGAAATCTGGGGGAAAAATAGAAAACCTGCTTCACCTTATAAATGAAGCCAGATGTCAATTAAAATCGCCAGTCTCAAGCTTTAAACTCGCCACCCACATCGAATCTGTAACTAATATTCCTAAAAAAAATAGGTATTCACCATAGCCTGACGGCGGGCTTGCAATACGCTAACTGTATTCCTTTCCCTGCAGAGTGTGTAAGCTCCCCAAAAAAAAAGGTGTCTTGTGTATGACACTAAACTGCATCTGATGGTGAGGTTTCAATTATGGAGAATTTAGAATTTCTCTTCATCGCCATTACTCCCAGGTGCAGTCTGACCCGAATGGTATTACTGTTAGGGTCCCGTCTATAGGTGAAATAGATCTGTTTAGAAATTTATTAGTAAAAAGTAAGTGTCGTCGGGGCGGCCTAATGTCGGTATCAGCCAATCAGCGAGGAGTCTATCCCTTTTCACTAGCGCTAGAACCAAGGAGATTGTTTTTTTTTTGCGTCTGAGGTGGAGCGCCACCACCTACCATCAGCTTCTTACTTTACTGCACAGATCCCTGTGCTACCATACGCTGAGTTGGCGAGGGCCAGTATCGAACTAGGAACCTTGTGGTTTCTAGCCGAACGCTCTACCCGACTGAGCTAACCCGGCCATGTTAATTATTATAGTATTCTATAGAAAATACTTACTCCTAACAACTGCAAATAATTTGTATTAAAAATAGTCATTTGAATTTTATAATTGCACTAGGTATACCCAAAAAATCGTTTGCTAACGTTTTTTTAAAAACGAATTGAAAATAATTAAATCTATTATTTAAGGTTAAACTTTTTGTCTAATGTCGATAAGTTAGTAAGATAATGGCCGTCTATTAAAAAAGAAAAAAATATCATTACATATGCAGTTTATTCTTAATAGATTCAAAACGATTTGTTTTGGTCAGTTTCGAAGCGATTCGCCATTTGTCTTTTTCAAGGGTTTTAGGGCTTGTTTACAATTTTAATGTATCATTTGCGATTGCAAATTTTTTTTAAAGAATCAGGTAATTATCCGATTTAATGAAAATTTTTCATTTATTTAAATATATAAAATTAATCTTAAATATAAGCCTGATGTTAAGTTTAAAATATTATATTTCTAGTCTAAAATTATCTATTTAAGGCAAACCTTATTCTATTTACATCAAAGTATACTTTTTAAGAAAAACTCGATTGAAAATGTACCCTCCCCTTTTAAGCAGAAAAATAATCGATGTATAATCTTTTCTTTTATAAGATAATAGCCAATTAAATAATTATGAAATGAGTAAGAAAAAATCTCCAAAAAAATAGTTATCTATTATTTTTTTTACATTTATTTCGATTTTCGGTTCTTATTTTCTCATAGAAAAGCTACCGTAATTTTTTTTTGTTTCTATTCATAACTTAGGTCTTTAATCTCATTTATTTATACTGAATTAAAAACTAAAGACCCAACTTGAAAAAAAATGTTATGGGGGGTGTGGGGTGCCCCCCAACATAAGTGATTCTGAAAGGGAGAGTTTTGAATAAAATAAATAATGCATTATAAAGATCATTCATCGATAAATAAACACTGACAATTTCATTAAAATCCGATAATTCCTTGATTTTTTGTATTATTTTCTGTAGGAGTGGGGGGGTGGCTAAAGTCCAATTTGGGTCAACAACGTGAGATTAGCCTCATTTTGAGGGTATGCCTAAATTGCACTCTCTGTCGGCGGGGATGTAGATTCCTGATTGTAAATCCCCTGCAGAGGGATGAAGATGTTTTTTTTCCCGCACTTTATTTAAGATGTAACACGAGACACCCTTCATTTCATATTATCGAAGTACGAAAGCCATGGCCTTCTGATTTATCTTTGATGGACTAAGTAGCCAATTTGCTTTCAGCTTTGGGTATCTTTGTAGGTAAAACCAAACTAACATTTCAATGACCTTTCTAAAAATGCTTTTCTCTCTCCCGCCATCTTGGGTTCCATAGCAATATTGTGATTATTGGGCCGGCTAAACTAGGAGCAGTTGCCTAAAAATTGTTTTCGCCAGAGAGGCTTACGAAATAAATGTTCTATATCAGCTTTTTATCAACAGTATTGCGGTTTTGTGGCATTCCTTCTCTCTTGCAGCTCTGGTCCACTCTGTTAAAAGAAAATCGTGCCGCCTCCCCAATTCGAGTTCGCGTTGGATGTGCGACTATTGAACGAACTACGCCATTGACCACCATTATGTCCTAGCCCAAGGCAAAATATTAGCTAATTTTCATCGTTAATTTATAATGAGAATTGATAAGTA
>CM042137.1:105988232-106261877 GCA_023376005.1 Doryteuthis pealeii | reverse complement strand
TGCACGGAGAGATAACGAAGGAAGGAGAGAGAGAGAGAAGAAAAGAAAAACCGAAGAGAGAGGAGAGAGAGGAGAAGAAAAAGAAAACGAAGAGAGAGAGAGAGAGAAGAAAAGAAAAACTGAAGAGAGAGAGAGGAGAAAGAAAAGAAAAACGGAAGAGTAGAGAGAGAGAGAAAGAAAAAGAAAAACGAAGAGAGAAGAGGAGAGAAAAAAAAGCAAACGAAGAGGAGAGGAGAGAAAGAAAGAAAAACGAAGAGAGAGAGAGAGAGAAAGAAAAAAGAAAACGAAGAGAGAGATGAGAGAGAAAAAAGAAAAACGAAGAGAGAGAGAGAGAGAAAGAAAAAGAAGAACGAAGAGAGAGAGAGAGAGAAAAGAAAAGAAAAACGAAGGAAGAGGGAGAGTGAGAAAGAAAAAGAAAACGAAGAGAGAGGATGAGAAAGAAAAAGAAAAGAGAGAGAGAGAGGAGAAAAAGAAAAACGAAGAAGAGAGAGGAAGAAAAAGAAAAAGAAGAGAGAGAGAAGAAAAGAAAAACGAAGAGAAGAGAGAAGAGAAAAAGAAAAACGAAGAGAGAGATGAAAGAAAGAAAACGAGTCAAAAGAGAGAAGAGAAAAGAAAAACGAAAAACGAAGAGAGAGAGAAAGAAAAAGAAGGGAAGGAAGAGAGAGAGAAAGAAAAAGAAAAACAAGAGAGAGAGAGGAGAGAGAAGGGAAAAAGGAAAAAAACGAAGAGAGAGAGAGAGAGAAAGGAGAGAAAGAGAAAACGAAAGAGAGAAGAGAGAGAGAGAGAAAGAAAAGAAAAACGGAAGAGAGAGAGAGAAGAGAGAGAAGAAAAAAAAAAAAAAACGAAGAGAGAGAGAGAGGAGAGAAAGAAAAAGAGAAAAAGACGAGAGAGAGAGAGAGAAAGAAAAAGAAAAACGAAGAGAGAGAGAGAGAAAGAAAAAAGAAAAAACGAAGAGAGAGAGAGAAGAGAAAGAAAAAAGAAAGAAGAAAGAGAGAGAGAGAGAAAGAAAAAGAAAACGAAGAGAGAGAGAGAGATGAAAGAAAAAGAAAACGAAGAGAGAGAGAAGAGAGAGAAGAAAAAGACACAAAGCAGCAAAGAGAGAGAGAGAGAAAGAAAAAGAAAAGGGAAGACGAGAGAGAGAGAAGAAAAGCAAAAAGAGAGAGAAGAAAGAAAGAAGAACGAAGAGAAGAGAGAGAAAGCAAAAGAAAAAACGGAAGAGAGAGAGAGAAAGAGAAAAGAAAAATCGAGAGGAAGAGAGAGAAAGAAAAAGAAAAAGTAAGAGAGAAGAGAAAGAAAAGAAAAACGAAGAAGAAGAAGAAAGAAAAGAAGAAAGGAAGAGAATGAGAAGAAAAGAAAAAGAGAGAGAGAAAGAAAGAAAAACGAAGATGAGAGAAAGAAAAAAGAAACAGGAGAGAAGAAGGAAAAAGAAAAAGGAGAGAGAGAAAGAAAAAGAAAAAGGAGAGAGAGAAAGAAAAAGAAAAACGAAGCGAGAGAGAGAGAAAAAAAAAAAACGATAGAGAGAGTGAAAGAATAGGAAAAGACGAGAAGAGAGAGAAGAAAAAAAAACCTGGAATGAGAGAGAGAAAGAAAAAAAAACGAAGGAGAGAGAAGAAAAACAAGAGAGAGAGACAGAAAAAAAAAACGAAGAGAGAGAGAAAAGAAACAAAAACGAAAAAAGAGAGAGAGAAAGAAAAAACGAAGAGAGAGGAGAGAAGAAAAACGAAGAGAAAGAAGAAACAAGAGAAAACAGGCCAGATATAGAATGAGAGAGAAAAGATTTTTTTTAACCCTATCCATGCGTGGTACTGCTTATCAATTCTTCATTATAAATTAACAGATGAAAATTAGCTAATATTTTGCCTTGGGCTTAGGACATAATGGTGGTCAATGGGCTAGTTCGTTAATAGTCGTCATTCCAACGCAAAACTCGAAGTTTTGGGGGGGGCAGCGATTTTTTTTTTTAACAGAGTGGACAGAGCTGCAGAGAGAACGGAATGCACAAAACCGCAAATTGTTGAATAAAAGTTATTTAAGACATTTATTTCGCTAGCCTCTCGGCGAAAACAATTTTAGGCAATCTGCTATGTTTTAGCGCCAAATAATCACAATTGCTATGAACAAAATGGCGGAGGAGAAAAAGCATTTAAAAAGGTACATTGAAATGTTAGTTTGGTTTACTACAAAAGATTTACTCACAAGCAAGGCAAATGGGCTACTAGTCATCAAAGAGTTAAGATCAAGAAGGCCATGGCTTTCGTTACGATAATATGAAATGAGTGTCTCGTGTACATCTTAACATACAGTGGGGAAAAAAACCATCTCATCCCTCTGCAGGGGATACAATCAGAAATTCTAATCCCCGCCGACAGAGTGCAATTTAGGCATACCCAAAATGAGGCTAATCTCCGTTTTTGACCAAATGACTTTAGCCCCTCCTACAGAAAATAATTTACCAAAAATCAAGGAATTATCGGATTTTAATGAAATTGTCAGTGTTTATTTATCGATGAATGATCTTTTATAAATGCATTATTTATTTTATTTTCAAAACTTCTCCTTTTTTCAGATCACTTATGTTGGGGGGGCGGTAAGTCATTTTTTTCAAGTTGGTCTTATAGTTTTCTAATTACAGTATAAATAAAGAGATAAAAAGACGAAGTTATGAATAGAAACAAAAAAAATTACGGGTAGCTTTTCTATGAGAAAATAAGAACCGAAAATCGAAAATAAAATGTAAAAAAATAATAGATAACTATTTTTTGGAGATTTCTTTCTTACTCATTTCGATAATTTTTAATTGGCTATTATCTTATAAAAGAAAAGATTATACATCGATATTTTTCTGCTTAAAAGGGGGAGGGTACATTTTCAATCGAGTTTTTCTTCAAAAAGTATACTTTGATGTAATAGAATAAGGTTTGCCTTAAATAGATATTTTTAGAATCTAGAAATATAATATTTTAAACTTAACATCAGGCTTATATTTTAAATTAATTTTATATATTAAAATGAAAATTTCATTAAAATCGGATAATTACCTGATTCTTGGTAAAAAAAATTTGCAATCGCAAATGATACATTAAAATTGTAAACAAGCGCCTAAAACCCTTGAAAAATAGACAAAATTGCGAATCGCTTCGAAACTGACCAAAACAAATCGTTTTGAATCTATTAAGAATAAACTGCATATGTAATGATATTTTTCTTTTTTTAATGACGGCCATTATCTTACTACTTATCGACATTTAGACAAAAGTTTAACCTTAAATAATAGATTTAATTATTTTCAATTCGTTTTTAAAAACGTAGCAAACGATTTTTTGGGTATACCTAGTGCAATTATAAATTCAAATGACTATTTTTAATACAAATAATTTGCAGTTGTTAGGAGTAAGTATTTCTATAGAATACTAATAATTAACATGGCCGGGTTAGCTCAGTCGGTAGAGCGTTCGGCTAGAAACCACAAGGTTCCTAGTTCGATACTGGCCCTCGCCAACTCAGCGTATGAGTAGCACAGGGATCTGTGCAGTAAAGTAAGAAGCTGATGGTAGGTGTGGCGCTCCACCTCAGACGCAAAAAAAAACAATCTCCTTGGTCTAGCGCTAGTGAAAAGGGGATAGACTCCTCGCTGATTGGCTGATACCGACATTAGGCCGCCCCGACGACACTTACTTTTTACTAATAATTTCTAAACAGATCTATTTCACCTATAGACGGGACCCTAACAGGTAATACCAATTCGGGTCAGACTGCACCTGGGAGTAATGGCGATGAAGAGAAATTCTAAATCTCCATAATTGAAACCTCACCATCAGATGCAGTTTAGTGTCATACACAAGACACCTTTTTTTTTGGGGGGGGGGAGCTTACACACTCTGCAGGGAAGGGAATACAGTTAGCGTATTGCAAGCCCCGCCGTCAGGCTATGGTGAATACCTATTTTTTTAGGAATATAGTTACAGATTCGATGTGGGTGGCGAGTTTAAAAAGCTTGAGACTGGCGATTTTAATGACATCTGGCTCTCATTTATAAGGTGAAGCAGGTTTCTATTTTTCCCCCAGATTTCTAGTGGGGTGCAAAAATGTATCTAGGTTGGTCATAAAAATGTTGGTTATTTCCGATAACTCCAACATAAACAAAGGGGAATCACTCTTGACTGATAAATTATTCATTTTCCATTTAAATCCTAAACCCTAATCCAGTCTTCTTTTTTCCTAGTAGATCAATAAATGAATAATTTAACAGTCAAGAGTGGTTCCTTTTTGTTTATGTTGAAGTTATAGGAAATAACCAAAATGTTGGTTGGTTTTATGGCACATCAAATCATCTGGTCATTTTATGCAGAAGACGTAGTAGATCAATAAATAAATAATTCATCAGTCAAGAGTGGTTCCCCTTTGTTTATGTTGGAGTTATAGGAAATAACCAAAATGTTGATTGGTTTTATGGCATGTCAAATGATCTGGTCATTTTATGCAGAAGACTTTTTTTTCAATTCATTCTTGATGGGTACTCAATTTTTCAAACATTTTTGATAACTCATTTTGTTCTATTTAACTCGTAGATGGGACCCTAACAAGTACTACCACTCCGGGTCAGAGTAGACCTGGGAGTAACGGTGATGAAGGGGTACTCCATATTCACCAGAGCTCCATAACTGGAACTTGACAATCAGATAGAGTTTAACGTCATACCCAGGAAAGTAAGACCCTCGGCTATTGCCTTCTAGCACATATGATAAAAAGAGCTGGCGCATGCCATAAGGGCAATAGGGTTGGGACAATCATATAGGCGCTAGGGCTTGACATGACCAGCCGATTGATCGGAGTGGGACCTCTCTGAGCAACCGTTTACCTTATATAAGGACTAATGTGGTGTGTTGCATGTCATAAAAATGTGTACACCGAAATACTCTACTTTCTCTATCAGACAATTTTACGACTGTCAGTCACACAGCCAGTCACCAAGTTTACCGGTGGGAGGAGGCACCCACTATATTATTACGATGGGTAACGCCGAGGAAAATAGCTCAGCTCTGTCGGAATCCAACATTTTGGAACGTCTCGGGTATCAGAGACGAACCCAGTATCTACCTCTTCTTTTAGTGCAATGGAGGTCTAGACAGAAGTCCTCCTAAAGCCTGGTCACGAATGACCGGGGGCGGGGATTAACCTCAGATAAATTTTTGATTGATTTTACTGTACAAACTTCAATTAGTTTGTTTTTAAGCTTTGTGGCCTGGAGCGAAAAATCGTACACGGATTACAAAATGTGATTATATATATATATATATATATATATATATATATACATACATACACACACACTGATAGGTACGCAGCCTGCGTCCCTGACGCACAAAAATAAAAAGGACGCAGTCAAATCGTATCCATAGATCCCAGTGTCTTTCTTTTTTCGCCCTTCAACATTTCAAGCTAACTGTAAATACATTTCAATAGTTTCTTAGAAACGAATTACACAAGATAGGTTCGAGAGAAAAAAAACTCGTCAGACAGGAGATGTCTATCTTGTTTAATAGTTTATGCATTAAAGAGAAAATGCAACCCAAATACTAATATCATATATATATATATATATATATATATATATTATTATTATTATTATTATTATTAACGCGTGTGTGTGTGAACCGCAGAATTAAAGAAAATGTTCTTATTCTATAAAAGACATGCAAATTCGTGCATTTAGACACCAACAAGACTTAATTTATAGGGAGGGAATCCCAGCTTTGAATAATCGTTTTAATTTTTTTTAATTAAAAAAAAACAAACAAACATAAAAACAGCGCTATTCTGGGTCTTTCACCAGTTTCAAACAAAAGGGTTTTTTGTTGATATCCACATACGGATTTTAAACGATAACCGAATATACAGGGTCACATACTCAATTTTCTTCCTAATATTTTTTTTTTTTTTGGGGGGGGGGGGCTTTATCGTTTTTTTTCCCTCTAGAGGATGAAGAATTACGAGCGCATTAATTGAGAAAATAACCGCAGTTTCATGTCAGCTACCGTGTGATATATAAACTTTCCGTGGCCTTAAAACAGTTTCTTTCGTCTTTATGCCAGGAAACAATTTTGCGTAAATTTGGAAATGTTTATCATGATGTGGTCAAAGCAAAGTTGTTTTGTTTTGTTTGTTCGTTCTTTTCAACTTGCTTGAAAAGCCAGAGGTGGCTTTAAAGATAACGGTTATGAAGTGTTCGAATATAGATAATAAAAAAATGCTTAAAAAAACATGACATGTTTCACTTATCACCATATGAGTGACTTTTATCTTGTTCATCCTTTTTTCCTTAATGACCAAGCTAATCTTGTTCTTCCTGAGTATATACATAAAAAAAACAAAAAATAAATAAATAAAAGTTTCTTGATAGAAGTTTTGAAGACACTATTTTCCCTGCCCCCCCCCCCGTTCCATTATATATAAGATAGGTACTCGTCCTGCGTTCCTGACGCACAAAAATCTGAAAGGACGCAGTAAAATTGTATCCACGCGCTCCAGTGTTTCTTTTTTCTTTCCCCACCATTTCAAGCTAACTGTAAATACATTTCAATAGTTTCTTAGAAATGAATTACGCAGAATATATTACAAGGTAGTATCTTGTGAAGAAAATTGGGATGTTTTATAGATGACAGGAGATGAAAATGTTTGAACATTTTCATCTCCTGTCATCTATAAAACATCCATCATTTTCTTCACCACAAGATACATCCTGATGAAGGTTTAAAGAAACCGAAATGTTTAAACATCGATAATTAAATTCATCCTATTTTCGGAACATTTGGTTTTTTTGGGTTTTTTTTCAAATTTCTTTCTGTATGTATGTATGTATGTATGTGTGTGTGTGTGTGTGTGTGTGTGGTGTGTGTGTGTGTGTGTGTGTACTGCCTATCTCGCATTAGTTTCATCAGTTAGTGTCTGCACCAATGGAAGAATTCTTTCATCAGTCTTCGTTCGCGAAGTCAGAGATTATATATTAGTAAAGTAAATATTGGTAAAATTCACAGTTTTAACGTCCATCTATAGCAAAAATTAGATATTGCTCTTTTTCCCAACTTTGAAACGCGTATTAGTTATATTGCCTTTTCTGCTAACGATATACAAACAGCCACCGGCCCTTTCGGGGGAGCTTAGAATACACTATGCCCACTGCCGAGGGGTAAGACCCCCCCCCCCAAAAAGGGGGTGGGATCTGTCGAAAATATTCTACACAAAATGCCCCAATCAATATTTACATATTAACCCCCCTCTCCTCCGCATGTGTAGGATGTGACGTAAGGTCAATTTCTTAAGCAGAATTTAAAAGGTTTGAATGCAGTGTTTTCCTTCTAAACTGGTTGCTAAACCAAAGTTAAAGAGCCCAGTCTGCCCCATTATTTACCTATAGTTGAAGAGAGAATAGTTGGATGCATACCTTTCCCAATGGTATTAACACAAAGCAAAATGCAAACTGTGCGCGCGCGCACTAGACTCATCAGGATTTGAACTTGTTTCGCTGTCTTTTTTCTTACGACGATAACCATTACACAACGCGCCTCCGATCGATATTCAAGTAGTTAGATTTTTTTTTAAATCTAATGTTTTTATATTTTAAAAAAGTATATATTTATCCTCTGTGTAGACTAGAAAGATAACGTTGGTATTTTTTTTTTTTAATACATAAATGGTTTCTCCCAAGAGCCCTTTAAAAAGAGTGCAGAGAAGGAGAAGGAGAAAAAAAAGCTTTAGACTTGACTTGGTTCCAAGTTATCTTCTGAAATGGGAGGAGAAGAAAAATAAAAATCACATCCCAAATTCATCTGATCAGCCTGTATTTCAACAACTGACCTATTAACAAAAAATCCTTCTTTCCACTTGAAGAATTCTTTTCCAGTTGAACTCTCAGACATTGGAATTTGCTCCATTAATTCTGTAGAAGTCTGATAAGCAATCTTGAAAGGTTGAACAAACATGGCGACTCCAAAAAGAGTTTGATTACACACACACACACATAAACTAACAGGAGATTATAATCAAACCCAGACTGAGACCAAGAGAAGGATTGTGTTTGGCCATATAAAATCTGATATCTGCTCAGTTGGGGGTCTGAGCCCTAAGTAAACAGCGTTGGCCACAGTTCAGTTCAGGGTTACCAGATTTGTGTGTATGTGTGTGATAGAGAGGGAGAGATGGGGTTCCGATTGATTTCATACCGTCAAGTGTTATTCTATGTATAGAGCTTAGGAAATCACGTTCATTGTACATTTATATTTGTTTTGTAGTTTCTAAAGACTTATTTATTTTTTCTTTTACAAGGTAGGGGTTAGATGGCTTTAGTTGTGCATAGATAAAAACTAAAATTTAAGAAACTTTAGTTGGGACCCATGAAATTTCCCGGGGACTCGTTCAAATCAAATCCGTGCGTCCAAAGACGCACTAAATTAAAAAGCTATCAGCATCACTGGGTATCAAGTATTCTTATTGAACACGAATGATTTTCAAACGGATCTATTTGAGCGATATATAGAACTATATAAGGTTGGTTTGTTAAGATGTCATGTCAACCCTGGTTGGATTATTTTATGCTAAAGACGTTTTGTTTTATTCATTCTTGATGGCCATTCAATTTTTTTTAAACAATTTTTTTAAATCACAATGTTTTGAACTAGTTTTTCTATTTATCCCATAGATGGAACCCTAACAGGTACTACCACTTTGGATCAGAGTAGACCTGGGAGTAATGGCAATGAAAGGGTACTCCACAATCCCCAGATGTTGACCCTGGCCATCAGATAAAATTTAATATCATATCCAGGATACCGTTTTTTTTTTTGGGGGGGGGTAGTGTCTTACCCCTATGCAGGGTATACAGACATCGTATTCTACGCACCGTCGATATAAAAGACGAGGATGAACAACAGACACAAGATTTCTGGTTTTATTTATCTAACCACCTTCAACAATGTGGGTGAAACACTCCTCATGCCATAAAGCATGGACTACGAGAGAAGGGCGGACCTACACACAAAATACCTACTTGTCACGATATGTGTTTTCTTTTAATTACTTCACACTATTAAATAAAAACATTACCCTGGATCAAGTACAAAAGGTGTTAGAGATGCAACATTAGAAATACCTGTCCCATAATAGATTTGCATATATATTTCATAGACTAAATGTAACAATTATGGGCGAAAGTAGGTCCGCCCCCCGCAACCTGTTCGCCACAGGCAGGGTCGCAAGTGTGGTGTGTCAAGCAAGGATCGAACTCGCTTTTCAGTACTAATGGATCTGCGAGATATACCTTGCTAACCATTTCACCATCATGGGACGCCCTATTATGGGCAAAATTATGTATTTACCCAACCCGTACGTCATGAATAGGATGCAACAGAAGGTCAATATTCAAGCAAATTAAAGCAAGTTTGAATCCAGTTGTCCTCCTCCTAGACTGGTTGCCATATCTAGGATAAAGAGCACAGTTTGCCCTTACAGTCGGGGGAGTAAATGATTGATTATAACAGCATGTCAACACGTCTAAGGTTATTTTATGCATAAAAGGTTAGGGAATTGCGTTCGTTGCACGTTTCTATTTACATTTTCTGTGTAGTTATTTTTAAGAGGTTTGTCCGCAGTGTATACAATTAGTGTATTCTAAGACATGCATATAGAGCAGGGATTGAGGATTCATGCCTTTTTCTAAGGGTATTGAAAGTAGAATTTCTTTTCCATAGATTTTTTTATGATATAGCTTTAAAAACAATTTAAAAAAAAGGGACACTGGAAAATTTAAGATTATATATATATATATATATATATTATATATATATATATATATATATATATATATATATATTATGGACTCTCTCGTCGATTTTCGACGCATGAGAGTTCACACACACAATGAACACCCACACAGTGATTTGTTTATAGTGGTGAAGGCTTGTGTTGGACCATCTACACTTTTTGGCACAGTCGATAGGAAAGAATTGGTGCATCAAGGGTTGCCACAAATCCAATCAACGACCGACCTCAGGAATTTTGAATTCAGAGTTATCCCTCTCAGAGACTGGTTACCTACCCGAGGCTGAAGGGCCCAGTCTGCCCTACTATTTAACCCATAGCTGGGGGGAGAATATATGGATATATATATATATATATATATATATATATATATATATATATAAAACATTAATATCAGTACAAGTGGAACAGCTACATTTTAAAAGAGATGATCCCAAGAAGAATACGTATATGCTGACGTTTATTTAAAAAAAATAAATAAATAAATAATCCGGGAAGCCATATTTTCATATCCAGTGATACTGATAGCTTTTTTTATTTTTATTTTATTTTTTATTTAGTGCGTCCTGAAACGAACATGTTTGATTAGAATGAGTCCCTGGGAAAATTTATGGGTTCCAACTGAATTCTAGATATATATAGAATTTATTGGGAAGCCACTTTTTTTTTAATTTGTAAACAACTCGATTTATATATAAGTCGAGTTGTTTACATATCAAAAAGTGGCATATATATATATATATATATATATATATATATATATATATATATATATATATAAGGGAAGTCAAGTTGATTACATCTAAAAAAACTGAAAAAAAGTGGCTCCCCAATAAATATAATTATAAGTATCTAATTAAGAGAGAATTTCTCAGAATCCTATCATATGGGGGGCAGAGGCGCAAGGGCAGGGCACAGCTAACACCCACCCACACGAAAGCTGTGTGTGTATATACATAAAATAGTCATCTACACACGTAGGTAACATCACTAGTAATGAATGAGGACCTTGTTGATCCAGAGAAGTCGTTTTTTAAATGTTGTAAAAAAAACAAAAAAAAAAAAAACAAACAAAGCACACCCCCCACACACACTTATTGCGCGTCTCATTTGGTCGTAAATAAAAACATTCCATCATCTAATTGCAGTTTGAAGTGTTTTGGTCAAGTAGTTGAAAAACAATATGGGAGAAGATAAGGGGGGGGGTCACAAGTTGTAAACAGCCAAAATAATTACGTAATATAAATATACTAGCAGTACCTGTGTATATGACACAGTATGATAATTTAATTATTACAACGTTTGATATGTGCTATTGCCAAATATTTGAAATATAGTTCAATATGTAAAAAGTATAGTATTATTTGGATTATTCGGACTATTGTCCTCATCTTTATTGTCATCTGTACAACGTTTCAGTCGATGTGCCCTCCGGTCTTCAGGTATTTCTTAAAAAATAAAATTCAAATAATAGCAGCATGGATTTTTTTTTATTTAGGAAACATTTTTCTTTTCGGAATGTCTGTGCACTTTTTTTTTTTTCTGATACCAAACAAGACCGGATCAAAACAAGTTCTTTTTTTTTTACAGATGGGTTTTAATGGGGCATCCTGCGAGGATCCAACTCGCGAGTTAGTAATAATGGATTTGCGAGACGAACTTTTTACCCCCCCCCCGCCTTACCCGGGCAATGCCGTGTAGCCGCTTCTAGTAAGATATAAAATGGATAAAATATCAGATAAAATCGGAAAGAAGAATGGATAATAAAATTGATGTTAAAATGTAATGCATAAGATTTAGAGTGTTATTTTAATTAAAAATCATTGGAATATATTTTTAATCGAATTTTTTAAAATATATTTATCTGAAATTATTAAGGCAAAATATTATTGAATTTGAAAAGTTATTCTTTTATAAGAAAATTATAAAAATATTTTTGTTTTTGTTTTATGGCATATCAACCTCGGTGGGTCATTTAATGCCGACAAAGCTGTGAAATAAATTCATTCTTAATGCATAATACAATTTTGTTAATAAGTTAATAAACTCGTGTTTTTCTATTTAACTCATAGATGGGACCCTAACAGGTACTACCGCTCCGGGTCAGAGTGGACCAGGAAGCAATGGCGATGAAGGGGTGTTCCACATTCCCCAAACCTCCAGAACTGGAACCTCAACATCAGATAGAGAAATTCATTCAGAGTTTAAAAATGCTCGGATAGCGAACAAAACGTTAGGCTTAAAAAATGAAAGGATATTTTAACATTAACTTCAGGTTTTCTTATCTATTTTTCCTTCCCTACATAAATAGATACAGAAAGATGGATACGGGTTTCGCTCCTGGTCAGAGGTAGTTGCCGAGTCTAGCCACACTGATGAGACGTGAAACATTGAAACACGATGTCTGTGGATGACAGACTATCATTATATATATGATAGTGAAGGAATGATATATAATATATAGATGGAGAAAGAGAATGACATATAGAGAAAGGGGTGGATAGGATAGAGAGAATGATAAAAGAAAGGAAGGAAGAGAGAGAGAGAGACAGAGAGAGAATGAATAGAAAGAGAAAGATAGATAAATTATTATGATTTGTTTTGTTTATTCGGTGGTTGCATCTAAACAAGCGCTATATATTTTTACGCCGTATATTCTCCCGCCGTATATTCTTCTTAAACAATTGGACTATGAACTGTGAAGGATTGTGCGAAGGCAAAACTGAAACACAGTAAACGAGCAATAACAGGCTAGAAAGAAAAAAAAACAATATGAAACCACTTGAAATGACCAAAGTGGACAGGAAATTGACAAAAATACAAAAGCAAAAAAGAACAAAAACAAAGGAAATCTCTCACAGGATGTATATGTTAAAAACAAATTAAAAAAGAAAATTCAACTCTTCTCCAAGTATATTGTTTTCTCATAGTAGAGGATCATATAACCATTTAAAAAAAACAAGACCAACAGAAGCAGAAATTATGTGAAATTTGAATTATCAAGAGGAGATATCAAGAGTGTGATAATTGTTAGTGTTTCTGTATTAAAAATCTAAGCGAAGAGAGAAAGGATTGTCTTATTGGAGTTAATGGGATTAACTGCCCTAGGTTGGTCCTTTACCGCCAGGATTTTTGTTAACCATAGGCAACGTGTTCTTGCGACAACCGAATTAGCAGACTGTTGGTACAAAAGATATAAGTAGTTATTTGACTCACCGCGTGACCAAAACGTGACACAAGGTCAGTTAGGGTACAGCGCGGGAGCCCAAACTACCACGCGACAGTTTTAAGATACTGGCTAGAATTTCATCGGCATTCTCCTTGCAGGGTGCCTCAGGCACCGAACAATAAACCCGGCCCTTACCCTTTGAGACAAGGGGACAGGTGTTGCCTGCAGTAGGAAGCACCCTAGAACTAAGCAGATAAGTTTACCTCCCTTACATGGTGCTCAGATAGGTAATAAAGAAAGATAATGATATATATATTTACCAACCCCTCCGTAAGGCCAATTTCTTAAGCTGGGTTTAACAGGCTTGAATTCAGAGTTTTCCTTCTGTTGCCATACTAAGGTTAAAGATCCAAGTAAGCCCTACTATTTACCCATAGGTGGGGTGGGGGGGACCAAAGATATTATCGCCATGTTAAATACAAACCGTCTCTTCCCGGATTTGAACTTGCTTTTCGGCGTCCATTAAACCACGAGCACCTCCGATTCAGGAACTTCAGCTTCTGAGTCGCTAAGTAATAGTAGAATTATTCACGTAATCGCAGCCCACATACCCCGGGTGGCACCTGCTCCTTGATCTCCAAAAAAAAAAAAAAAAAAAAAAAAAAAAAGGCAGGTCTGGATTTGTTGCCAGGCGCCTGAGGCGCCCCAAAAGTAATATCTAAGGGATCGCGCATTTCTTGCACTGGCTACTACATGAGCTTCGGTTTGTGCGTGGCTCTCCACGTTAAAAAGTCCTTGTGTCAATCCGGCCTGGCGGGAGGTCAGGAAACTTTATTCTTTCTCTCTCATTATATATATGCGTGTGTGATATGCTACATATTCAATCCTACAGTTCAACATATTTAGAACATTGTTTCTGAGGTGGAGGTAACCTAAATATATATATATATATATATATATATATATGGGGAGATTTCTCTTGTTTATATGGAGAAACTTTAAGCATATAATCTTCAAGAATTTTTTTTATTCAAGAAATGATAACATGACTGAGAAAGAAAGAAAACCTATAAGATGCCCAGTGAAGGGTGAGAAAATTACATAAATTTCTTATGTAGAAAGCCATTTTACAAAGAAGTTTTTCAGGTTTGACCACAAAGATATGTAGAATCACTGCATTATTATGCTAAGAGTCAACTCCCACCCCTTTCGTTTCTTGACAGATTTTCTTGTGATTTTCGGAGACACCTGCACAACTGCCGACTGACAAGCGATCTATTATATAGGGTGGTCCAAATGTCTTGTCACCGACATATTGTTTAACTTTTTTGTTTTAATTTTTACCTAAAAACAATCTTTAAAAATGTATTTATTTTCCTTCTAAAAAAAAAAAAAAAATGTAGCGGCTGACTTTCGGACCACCGTGTAGATTTCTCTTTGAGGAGCAATAATAATAATAATGTTAATAGTAATACAGAGCGTCCGCTTAGGAACTAAAAGGTTCCGGGTTCGATACCGGTCCTCGCCAACTCAGCGTACGAGTAGCACAGGGATCTGTGCGGTAAAGAGAGGAGCTGTATGGTAGGTGTGGTGCTCGTCAAAACAATCTCTTTGGACTAGCACTAGTGAAAATGGGATATACTCCCTCGTTATCTGGGTGATATCGACTTTAGGCCACCCCGACGATTTACTAGTCGTCATCATCAACTGGAAATTGTGAATAAGAAAAACTGATGTTTCAGCATATTAATGGTACATGCGCAAAACCAGAATCGGTTCTTGAAAAATAAAACCCAATAAATGAGAATTTTGTGATACAAACGGATCACTCAATCCAGGCCAGAAACCAGACCTAGTTTTTATTAATTTAATTGTTGGAGGTGCGTGGTGTAATGGTTATAGTCGTAGAAAAAGAAACCAATGCTAATACCCTTGGGAAAGGTATGAATCCAACTCTCCCTCCAGTTATGTATAAAACAGTAAGGCAGACTGGGCTCTTTAACCTTAGTTAGGCAACCAGTCTAGAAGGTTCTAGAACCGGCTATACGTCCTGATTAGTGATCTATTTAACTAATCTAAATTTAATATGATAAATTTAATTTGATAATTTTAAGAAAAAACAGACAGAAGAAAAATAGAACTTGTCCTCAGGATTTTGGCATACCATGAACCACAGAATCAAAGGCGAAAACAGGACAAATATCTGGACCTTGCAGGACTGTTTCAAGGGAACTTAGGTTTGATATCATTGTCAACACATCGAACATTGAAAAGAGCTATAGAACATGAAGGTAACAGTAGTACCAATCGTAATTGGAGCCCGAGGACCTGGAAAAAAGATTGGATGAACTGCAGATTAATGGAAGAATTGAAACCATCCAGACCATAGCATTACTAAAATCGGCTAGGATACTTAGAAGAGTCCTGGTGGAGTTTTCTATTTTAGATTTAAAAAAAAAAAAAAAAAAAAAAAAAACGATTTTAATTTTCATAAAAAGAAAACATTCAAAATGTACAATTAATAATATATTTCACCCCCCCCTCAAAAAAAAAAAACTGAAGTAACAGATGAACCGTAGCATACTGTCTGAGGAATAAATTTTCGAAAATATTCCTGGAGCACATTCCTTTGACGTGTGATATACGTCACCACATTCCTCTAGGGACCATTTCTTTAAAATTGCACGCAACACAAACATTTTTTTTTTCTTTTTGAGAAAGAACACCTCAAAAAACAAACAAACAATATATATATAATATATATATATATATATATATATATATATATAATATATATATATATATATATATATATATATATATTCAGAACACTTTCACTTTTACTGCTAACAGAAAAATGTGTTGACCTTTCGTGTACTGTAAAGCACTACCAATTCAATGGCAAAACGAATTTGGCCCGCGTAGACTAACCCGTTGGCAGGTCACTGCGACTAGTGACCCCCAAGTTGACAGTTGTTAATTTGCCATGGAAGTGATGGACCGACTAAACCCACTCCACTTTTTGACGGATTGTGAAAAATGAGGCACAACACAGGAATGTAACCTTTGGAATTGCACGCTCATCGCTTCCCCCCCCCTCCCGCACATAACAACTACCATAAACACTGCATTCCCTAAAACAAAAATAAATCCAGTTGTTTGATCCTCCTTAAACAACAGGTGACGAAAAAGCATTGATCGGGTAAAGGAAACTGGACACACTACACTAGGAACCTCCAATTTGCCCTATGAAATTTAACCCTCCTTATATTTAACACAATGAAACTTGCATAAAGGTTAATATTATCCTCAAATTTTTTTGTCCATTCAAAAAAAAAAAAAAGAAACATTAAAAATAACTCTTGATGATTTAAAAAAAAAAATTTTTCAGCTTACGGAAATAATGAAAATTATGAACGAAAACAATGCTTATATTTCGGACCCTTAAATCATTTGAAATTTAACGTAGCCAAAAACAAGTTGCGACTAGAGGCTTTAAAAAAAAAATTCTATGAAAAATCAATGGTCCGATTTGCACGAAAATTTCCATAATTACTTACCTTTCGATGAAAATGATTTTTTTACGATGTCTACCCCCCCCCCCCCACACACACATTTTATTCTATGAAATATGAAAAAAATGAACCCACAAAAAAACGATTTTTTTTTTTTTCTATAAAATAAGAATCTGAATAATTATATCAGAATATTTTTATAAGTTTCTATAAGGGAGTTTCTTTTACTAAAAAGAACCATGAATACAGAATTCCGCTTAAATAAATATCAATAAAGAAATCGGTCCTGTTGTAAAAAAAAAATGTTTTACTTATTTTTCAAGATAACGGTGAGTAATTTTTCCCCACTCGGATAATTTGATCTTTGAATTAACTGTTTTTCTTTGTAACAACTCTTTATGTTCGTTATTTTCTTTTTTTTTTAAATTTCAAAAATATTTACATTTCTCTTTTCAATATTGCCTAAACTGATCACGTGATATTTTGGTGGTACCTACTCTAAACTTTTTTTTTTTTTTTTGTTCCTCGTTGGAAAAGGCTTAACATTTTGTTCAAGCTATTAACACCAATACTATTAATTCTTTTTCCACGGAATATTGTCTATTAAGCTACATTATTTTATTGATATTTTTTTTAATAAATTAAGAAAATAAAAATTTTTAAAAAAGATACGAAATGTGGTGCCGTATGTGTTGCCGTCAATAGAATGCGTTATTTACCTTAACAATATGGTCGAACGTAACACGGATGCTTTCGAATATATATATATATATATATATATAAGGGGTGGTGGAAATAAATCGAAATTCTTTAAAATAAATATTACTGTTAGAGTAATCCCACACTTTGAGGGAACAATTTATATACCTAATCAATAGATAAAATTCATTTAAAATATGAAACTCCTAATTTTAAGTTTTAAATTTCATATTTCTAGATTCTAAAAAACAATTATTTAATAAAGAAGCCTACTTAGTATTGTTATCTAATAATTTTTGAAGAAAACTTAATTGAAAAGTTAGGCTCCCACCATTTTAGACAGAACAAATATCGATGTATATTTTTTCTATTGATATTCTAAAAGATTTAGTAAAAAAAAAAAATCTCTAAAGATTTTTTTTGTACATTTAATTTTCATATTTTCGGTACTTATTTTCTACCAGAGTGTCCCTTAATTTTTTTTTCTTCTATTCACACCTTCGGTCTTTTGTCTTTATTTATACTGGAATTAGTTTTGAAAGCATATAATCCCACGGATATTTTGCGCCCCAAAAATAAGGGGGTGGGGGAGTTAAGAGACCTAAAAAAAAAAAAAAAAAAAAAAAACTCAGAAAGTCTTGGAAAAATAACTAGTGCATTATAAAAGTCATTCATTGATAAATCAACACTGAAAATTCCATTGAAATCGGTTAATTACCTGATTTTTGGTAGATTATTTTCAATTAGGGGGTTAAATTTATTTTTTTAAATACTTATGAAGTCAAAATTGGTAGATCCTAAGTAGAACTAGCACATAAACTTTAATAACTAAATTCTATAAAAAATGAATGTTCATTTGTAAAGTAAATCATGTGGACACCCAATTTATTATTTTTCTTGGGTGGACCTCCAAAAATCTTATATGGACCTCGGTTGAGAACCACTACACGATACGAAGTGCTCCTGTCAAGAATTCTTAATAAAAAATTAAAAACATTTTTTTTATATAAAATAACATTTCCACATCATGACAGTTACTAAAGGAATCCATTTTCGTTCTCATCGCTCACAATGTACCTTTATATACCGTATTCAGACTGACTGACGCGTATAGACCTCAAGAAAGTAAAAGGGAGAAAGAAAAAAAAATGAATATGTTTACATAACTTATGTCCAAAGCAAACTTGTGTAAGTTATCAAATAAAAAGAAATTGGCCTACTTTTTCTTCTTTTTTTTATAGCTACAAGTAGACTATGAAATACCAGTCAACAACAAAAACAAGAAAGCCGGATTTAAAAAAATAAATAAATAAAATAAATCCGTCCTTGAAGCGGGAGAAAATTACAAATTCAGCGGGGTAAGATTGATTGGTTTTAACGGCCTGTCAAACGGTCTAGAATTATTTTATGCCTATATCAAACCTTTTCGGGTCATTTAATGCCGATTAAAGTCATTTTGATAAACAAAGAACTCAGGTTATTTAGAGTACCTGCTATTGCCTTAGTAGGCACCCAATAAAGTGTTGAACGGGCTGTTTGCTGCTTAACTTCGGTGATCTAGTGGAAACTTGTGCTTTTAGCATGACTTGACCATAATCTAGAGGTTAGGGAATACGACCAAATACAACTAAATTTTAAACAGATTTATTTGACCGTTAGATAGGACCCTAACAGGTACTACCTCTAAGTCGAGGTGAGCTGGGAGTAATGGCAGTTAAGGGGTACTCAAAACTCCCCAGAACCGGAGCCTTATTTACTACCAAACCCAAGAGACCCTTTTGGGGGTCGTGCCCCTGTGGAAGATATAGACAGTGTAATCTAAACCTCACTGACAGAGTGTGGGGCCAACTGGAATGGAAAAGACATAACTGATCTCAAAAATCTATTTTACTTAAACTGTAGTGATTGATTAATTACTATTGAGTTTGATTCTCACTGGGTACCCTATACGTCTACAGAGATGCTGATAGGTACGCGTCCTGCGTCCGTCCCTGATGCATAAAAATCTAGAATGACGCAGTAAAATAGTATCCATGCGTCCCAGGGCTTTTCTTTTTTTTCTTACCTCAACTAACAGTAAATACATTTCAATGGTTTCTCAGAAACGAATTACACAGGAGAGGTTAAGTTGTTTCCCAGATCATAAATAAAAAAAACATATAATCTATTAAGAAACTATTATTGGGAACCATGAATTTTCCCGGGGACTTATTCAAAGCAAATATGTGCGTCCCAGGACGCACTAAATCAAAAGGCTATCAGCATCACTGCGTCTAGGTCTGTGCTAAAAAGTTAAGCTTAATAAATGTAAACGACAAGTCGAGTTCATACCAGAGATCAGTCGGACAGCAAGGGGGTCTATCCCCTTTACAACCAGCGTTAAACCAGGAAGATTGTTTTTGCGTCTGAGGTAGAGCGCCACACCTACCACCAGTTCCACACTTTACCGCAGATACAAGCTGTGCTACTCAAATCTAACTGGTTATATCATACTTAATCCACATGATCAACGTGCATTATATAACGTAACAAATGGCTTTTATCGCAGCCATCGGATATCGAATTTGCACAATGATTTTAAAAGTAGGTTTAGATGGCTGTCATATATATATATATATATATATATATATATATATATATATATATATATATATATAATGATGCTGATAGCTTTTTGATTTGGAGAGTCATGGGACGCACATATTTGCTTTGCATGAGTCCCCGGGAAAATTTATGGGACCCAACTAAAGCCGTCTAACTCCTATCTTGTAACCCATCCAGTGTAATTAGTTTCTAAGAAACTATTGAAATGTATTTACAGTTAGCTTGAAATGGTCAGGAAAGAAAAAAATAAAAATAATGGGACACATGGATACAATTTTATTGCGTAATTTCAGCATGTGTGTATATATATATATATATATATTATGAC
This sequence comes from Doryteuthis pealeii, assembly GCA_023376005.1. Taxonomy (NCBI): domain Eukaryota; kingdom Metazoa; phylum Mollusca; class Cephalopoda; order Myopsida; family Loliginidae; genus Doryteuthis; species Doryteuthis pealeii. The sequence continues at coordinate 106,241,749 of CM042137.1, read as the reverse complement.
AGAGATACGGACACACATACGCGCGATAGGTATTACGAAAGCGGCGCACATGGCTTTAGGCTCCCATTAACAACAGGAAGAACGAGGATTTTCCACAGAGGTGGTAGAGAAGACGCACACACACACACATATATATATATATATATATATATAAGGATGCCATAGTTAATTTCCAGGGGGCAAACAGGAAACAACATTCAAGACACTGTTGCCAAATGCATCATACAAAAAAGTACAAACAGGAAGCTGTGTTGTCAACGTCTCGACTTCCTGTAAAAATGTTGGCTTTGCAAAATTTGCAGTTTTATTTCTGGACCTTGCTGGCTTAGTAGCAGGAGTTAATGCTGGCCTAGATTGAGTGATGGGTTACGATCTCAAAGTCTCAGAATTCCGCGCGTCTCTACTTTCAAATCCAAGACAGATTCTAACTTGCACGAATCCCAGCCCAGCCACACTTGCATTTATACTCCTATGCCAATCTGCATTTCTTTTCATCATCATCATTACTATCATCATCATCATTATCATCATCATCACTCCTTTTGAGTTTTCCCATCAGCATTAGCTGATGGTCTTTCACTGGAGTCCGAGTGACAGCAAGTCAACTCAGGTCTCCAGGACTCTTCCGAGCATTCTGGCAGATTGCAGCAGTGCAGTGTTCTGAATGGTATCAATCCTTCCTCTGATTTCCAAACTTTCCAAACTCTTTTGGAACCGTTCCAAGTGCACCAACTACAATTGGTATCACTTTGACTTTCATATTCCATAACTTTTTCAGTTCTCTGGCAAGGCCCAGATATTTGTCCATTTTTTCATTTTCCTTTAGCTTCACCCTGTGATCTGCTGGAACTGCAAATTATTATTATCATCATCGTCAGCAATAATTTATAAGTTCTCACAAAACGGACTTCAGTAATATAGGCTCACTAACCAGCCGACGTGACAATTTTTCAGCTAGTGATGTTCATTAGAGAATTATCCTATCCACACATAAAAGTTAGATATTGCTTCTATGATCACAGTTGTGTGTATCTGCGGCAGCAGGTTAAAACGAGTGCATAATCCAAACTAGAAAGCCTATCTGCTTAGTAATAGGGGGGGGGCTGCAGATACTCGCATACAATGAGATCCTATCAGTATCAGATGTACAAAGGAAGCCTTTGTCCGTGTGGACACTTGATGGGAATAATAATTTCCCTTTAAATAGCATCTTGTTTGAAAGTTATCAGAGCATATATAAACTATCTGAGGCATCTGGGTTTATATATATATATATATATATATATATATATATATATATATATATATATATACAATTTCGGCAGCGGGAGTTTCCACCTTGGACGTTTCGGCCGCGCTTTTGTAAGACGAAACTTACTAAATTAAATTAAAATTACGAAAATTTAAATTTTAACTGCGCGTGATGTAACGGTTAGAGTCGTAGGAAAGACTCGTCGGCTCTAGTTCAAATCATGGACTAGAATATTTGCATTTCACATAACACTAATACCCTTTGGAAAGGTATGCATCCAACTACTCTCTCTCTCTCTCTCTCCAACTAGGGGTAAATAGGGCAGATTGGGCTCTTTAACCATGGCTAGGTAACCAGTCTCGGAGAAAGAACACTGAATTCAAACCTGTTAAACTCCGCTTAAGAAATTGACCTTGTGTCACATCCTGCTCGTGCGGAGGGGTTGGTGTGTGTGTGTGTGTGTGTGTATATATATATATATATACATACACTAACTCCTCCGCACGAGTAGGGTGTGACACAGTGTCAGTTTTTAAGCGAAATTTAACATGTTTAAATTCAAAGTTTTCCTTCTCCTAGACTGGTTACCTAAGGTCAAAGAGCCCAGTCTGCCCAACTATTTACCCATAGATAGAAGGAGAACGGTTAGATTCATACCTTTTTCAAGGATATTAGCGATGTGTGAAATGCAAACAGCCTGGTCCAGGATTTGAACTCGTCTCGCCGTGTCTATTTCGCACGACGGTAACCATTACATCACGCGCCTCCACTATAAACCAGTACATAGCTCATCTATGTTTTGAAGAGTAACGTAAATGCTTGCAGCAAAATGTACTTCCTTTTTTAAAGGAGGAAGGAGAATGCAAGAAAAAATAAATAAGTAAATAAATAAATAAAATACTGCACTAAGTGACACTTTTATTTATATTCTCTTTTGATATTTAATGTCAGAATTGAAGCTAAGAATAATAAATAGATGAATAAATGAAAACAACTTATATACAAATGTATACAGGATGTGTAAATAAATAAACATTGATAATAAGAAATTTAACCTCAGTGCGCACATATGATCCTCTTTTTAAATACATAAGAAAATAAATCTACAAGAAAATAAATAATAACAAGAAGTGGTCAAAAGGAAAAGTCAGGGACAAGTTGAACAACTTTTTGTTCTTTGAAAAAAAAAAAAAAAAAAAAAAAAAAAAAAAATACTATGATAAACTTTTTTTCAAAGGAACCGTTTCGTTTTACCTGATGAATACTTTCAGCAAGAAACCGCTGGTTGTAATACCGTTCCGAAATAAATAAATAAAAGCAAAAACTTATTTGTTATTTCATTGAACTAATATATATATATATATATATATATATATATATATATATATATATATATAATATATATATATATATATATACACACACACACACACACACAGAGAGTAGGAAAAACATGTGCTGCTGAAAATTAACATACAAATAAAGTGGGAAGTTCAATCGACCACTCACACTCTCCAATCTCTCTTTATACAGAGAAAACTAACATGTATAAGGAGTAGTTAATCAAGATATATATTGAGAGGGGGAAAGTGACAGACAGAATGTGAAGTAAGAGACGGGTGAGTTTTTTGTTTTTTGTTTTTTTACTTAATTGCAAATTACAACTAATTAGAACCAAATGAAATGGAATTTTTTTCAAACATAACTTAGTCCCAAAACTAATATTTTGGGATGTATTTTGTGTTATTAAACTAAATAGGTTTGGTTTGTTTTGTTTACGGCATATCAACCTTGTTTTGAAATAAATCAATTCTTAATGGATGATACAATTTTTTTTATAAATACATTTTTCTATTTAACCCATAGATGGGACCCTAACAGGTACTACCACTCCGGGTCAGAGTGGACCAGGAAGCAATGGTGATGAAGGGGTGCTCCACATTCCCCAAACCTCCAAAACTGGAACCTCACCATCAGATAGAGTTTAACGTCATTCCCAGGACATGTAGACCCGCAGCCACCGCCTTCTAGCACCCGTATGATAAACTTTTTAAAGAAGTTACAAGTTACAAACTGATCAGTCCCTCTGTTGTGAGTGAAAGGTTGAAGATCCGAGGTTCATTAGCTAAATTTGTTCTCAGAGAATTGCACACCTCAGGAAAGATCAAACGGGTTTCCAAATGCACAGATAATTTACACCGGATCCACACAAGAGGAAGAGGCATAAAAAAAATATTTATTAAATAGAATAAATGTTTTAAATGATTCCTTGAAAGAAAAAGAAAAATGAATAAACAAACATCCCTTCTAACGCCAATCAAGTGCTTAGATCTGACATACAATGCGACTATAGATGTACGGTTGGTGTAACGAATATCAGAAAAGGCATGAATCCATTTATTCCCTCTTCGGATAATAAGCAAGATGTGTATTAACTCAAGCACTCCACACGAGCAGGATGCGACACAAGGTCAATTTTTAAGCTGAGTTTAACAGGCTTGAAATCTCTTCTCCTACACTGGTTGCCAGACCAAGACAAAGATTCCAAAATGACTTTTTCATTAGTGAATTTCGGACCAAGAATGTAAACTGATATACTAAAGCTCGAAGGATATGGAGAGAAAAAAATCCTATACTTACTTCAATAGAATAATGGTAAAAGTTATTAAAAGTGTAAAACCAAAATTTTCTATCAATTTCTTAAGCCGACTACAGAAGCGAACTAGTAAAACCCCAAAACGGAAGTAAATTGTTGATACTATATATTTCGACTTTACCTGTCCTTAAATATAGAATGTCATGCGCAGAGATGCTGATAAGTACGCACAAAAATCTAGAAGGACGCAGTAAAATCGTATCCATGCATCCCAGTGTTTTTCTCCCCCCTCCCTCACCATTTCCAGCTAACTGTAAATACCTTTCAATAGTTACTTAGAAACGAATTACACATAGGTTACAAAGTAGGAGCTAGACGGCTTTAGTTGGGACTCATAAATTTTCCTGGGACTCATTCAAAGCAAATATGTGCGTCCCAGGACACACTAAATCAAAAAGCTATCAGCATCACTACATGCGTCATACCCAGGACACAAAATTGGTAGAAATATTTTAATGATGTATTTTCATTAACTTTATGTGTATCAACAAATCTGTTTTGACTGTATGATGTTCTACTAAAAATAACGAAACCCTGGTATTTTTGGTTAATAAAATTATTTATAAAAAAAATAAAAAATAAAAATAAAAAAAAGGTAGAAAGCGTACTTATTTACGGCCAATACTTTCGAGAAAATACACTTAAATTATAAGAAATAGTCTATTTCCACTTGTTCTTGACATTTTCGCCTACACTAAATAAATAAATAATCGTCAAAGTAAATTAAGTTGCAAATATCTTCAGAATTTCCTACAAAAATGAAGAACTTCTTGAAATACATAAAGTTGTTAAGGAAGAACAAAGTGTCCTGAAATACGTCAGAAAAGATCAACCAATGAAATCACAGCATTTCAATAGCAAGGTCATATTCGTTTCTTTCTATGAAGGACCATAAAATATGTTCCCATATGGTACAAACAAGCATCAAAGGCGTAGGAGCCCTTGAAAATTCTAGAAGTTCGTGAATCACCCCCTCCAAACTGTTTGACAAGAGTAATAAGAATTTTCTCATTAAATTAGACTACCGGTTAGCACGTAGTCCATGATGATATTGATGCTCCTATTTGGTCTTGGTTTGTTTTACGGCATATCAACCTCAGTGGGTCATTTAATACCGACTAAATTTTGAAATAAATTCATTCTTAATTGATAATCAATTTTGTTTACAAACTTGTTTTTCTATTTAACCCATGCACTCCGGGTCAGAGTGGACCAGGTAGCAATGATGATGAAGGGGTGCTCCACATTCCCCAAACCTCCAGAACTGGAACCTCACCATCAGATAGAGTTTAACGTCATTCCCAGGACATAAAGACCCTCAGCCATCGCCTTCTAGCACCCATATCATAAAAAGGGTTGGGGCTTGTCATAAATGCAATAGGGTCGAGACAATCATATAGGTGCTAGGGCTTGACGTGACCAGCCGATTGGAAAAGATTGAACACTTCTAATTACAATTCAAAGTTATCTCAGTGATAAAGGATTTGGATAATTAAAAACGTATGAAAGAAAACTCACTAGCATACAAAAAATTACCATTTGGTTACAAAGGTATTTAAGTGTGTTGCTTTAATACAAATCTTGCTATAAAGTGTCGTTTTTTGTTATGGCACGCTTATATATAAATCTATATATTAATATGCGTGTTCCTAAATCTTCCGTCCATTACCATCATGCAACACCCTCAATTGATGATAAAAAGGAGAGAGAGTTAAATCAAGATTAGTATACTTTTTACATATTGAACTATGTGGCAATAGCTCTTAAGTAAACATATCAAATGTAATAATTTATCATACTGTGGTATGTCCACAGATACTGCTAGTATTTTAAGAAATGGAATGAAAAAAAGAAATGGAAAGAAATGAATGAAATGGAAAGAAATGAATGAAATGGAAAGAAATGGAAAGAAATGAATGAAATGGAAAGAAATGAATGAAATGGAAAGAAATGAATGAAATGAATGAAATGGAAAGAAATGAATGAAATGGAAAGAAATGAATAAATGGAAAGAAATGAATGAAAAAATGAAATAGGAAAACCACCCAAGAACTTAGACATGAGATCAACCAGTTTTTAGTGAAAATAAATAAACAAAAAAATTACCCACCGACTCGTGGAAATAAATATGTAGTAAATAAATTTCCTTCTACATTATTTTAAAAATTTATAAAATAAATTTTCTAAAATAAGCGAGAAATTGACTAAGTATTGCTCTCACATGTTTATTTCTGTATAAATGAATAAATAAAATAAGTGCCCCCCCCCCTTCTAATTATTCCATATCATGTTATTTTCAAACCTTGTACAAAACTCCAAAATTAACGTCAGTCCTCCAAAGTGCCGGTGATTCATTAACTAAAACTGTTAAACGATGTCAAACTTTGACAATGGAAAATGGTGGAGGGGTGGGGGTTGAGGATTCGTTCAAAAGTAATATTTGACACTAGTGATTTACAGGGTCAAACTTAATGTTGATATTTACACACACAATAAATAAATAAATACTTAGAATAGGAATTGACTAGATTTCCGCCTTTATTTTGCAAATGAAGGCGTTCAGGTTCAGCCCACTGTATTTACAATTACGAATATCAGTAAGATTACGTGAGTGAGGTCGGAGAGTACCTAAATTATTACTTTAAATATTCGACAATAAAAAAAGAGGAAAGGAGTTTTAAAAGAATAACACACAAACTAAGAGGGACTTTAAGAACATTGCACGGGAAACAATAAAAAAAAGAAGAGGGGAGTGGCCACACTTATACACAGAAGTACATAGAGACATGTACAGGTGAATTGTAGGTGAATCATGTGATTTGAATTCAAGGTTTGGCCCACAAGTCCGTTCACGTTTGTGTAGGCGGTGGATTAAAGTAAAAGAAAAGAAAAGAAAAAAAAAAGTGATGAAAAATTACATAAAATGCTAAGTGGCATTCCCCGTACACGGAAGTAAGTAATTTTTTTCAACAATCTACTGAGATTCTAGAGTGCTTTGTTTTAAAAAAAAAATCAAATCTAGAAAAAGAAAGAAAACTTCGTGGTACAAGTATAAGAGAAAGAGAAAGAGAGAGTTTAACGATATGTCAACTCGTAAGCAAAAATATGAATATTTACCAGGTTAAATAGGTACACCCCGGATATATTTACGCAATTTTTGGTTAATTTCAATGCTGTAAAGTTTGGTAATGAATAACACCTAATAATATCCATTTTCATTGTATAATGGTAATAAATTGATTTTAACGGCATGTCAACCTATCTAGGATTATTTTATTAAGTTTAGGTAATAGTGTTCATATTTACATTTGTGTGTATTTGTTCCTTAATACTTTGTTTCTTTCTTTGTTTTGTACACTGCCCTACCGAATACGAATTATTTTTATTAACATAACTATTTAATCCATAGATGAGACCCTAATAGGTACTACCACCCGGACCCAGAGTGGACTTGAGAGTAAAAGCAATGAGTAGTACTTGACACTCCCCAGACCTGGATCTCCACCACCAGACGCTGTTTATTGTCGTACCCAGAACACCCCCTTAGCGGGAGGGGTCTTCAGGGGGATACCGTCGCCGTATTCTAAGACCAAACGAATTGATTGTACGTATTTACAGTTTCACCACCACAAGACAGGATGCGACACCAAGTCAATTTTTTATCGGGGTTTAAATTCAAAGTTTTCCTTCTCCTAGACCGATTGCCCAGTCTACCCTACTATTTACTCATAGTTCATCCCAGCTCTCGCTTCGTATCATAGTGGTTGGGGTTTTTTTTTTAAACAAATTGAATCGGCAAATGTTACATTAAAAATGAAATTCTATACATTTCAAACAGAGAATCGACTAATTTTTTTTTTAAATAAATTCTATAAGAAAATTTTGAAATTAAATTTAAGAGCAATGAAAATCCCCAACTTACTGAAATATGGAAACTATATATTTTTGGAGAAAAACGATTTAAGGGGTCACCTAATTAATTACGGTATGTGTACAAGACTAAGCAAAATTTTAAATAGTACAGATTTAAAATCTCGATTTGGACAGTAGAATATTTGTTAAATATATTTCTTAAAAAAAAAAATTACCGTAAAATAATTTCGTACTATGTTTCAGGAATTTCAAAAGTGCAAGCTATATAATTAATGTCAACCCAGACAAGCTAGCAAGTCCAATGCAACTAGCAGAAAAAAATAAAGTTCAAAATTGAGAAAATGAATAAGAATGCGGTTTAAAAATCCTACCCCTCTGAAAGAGATACAGTCAGCGTAATCTAAGTCCCTCCGACAGGGCGTAAAATTTATTTTGAAAAAATATTTTTGGGCATTTTCTCAATAAATTGCCCGAAGGTAGTCCACCGCCAAGATAACAATGTTTCCGAAGATCAGAACAAATTCAGGGGCATTGCACACGTGTGAAAACTGTCTTCAACAGGAATTTGTTAGATAAAATCCTATTTGCTTTTTCCAAAGAAACGACGGCAATTGACTTAAATTCATTCAACAAGACGCATCTTTTTCAAGGTCATGGGAAAATTAAGTCGCAACAAAATCCGACAAGAAATACGACAAGATTCCTTAGTCAACTTAAAATAAGACAAATGGAATTATTGATTATAAGGACAGGGACATATCATTAATAAATAATTCTATCATCCAAATAATGAGGTAGTTGACCGACTTGAAAATTATTTCCACGAATATTTGTTACTGCTGTGTAAATTATATAAAAAAAATTAACCGATTATTATTGCAATCTTTAGGTACCAACAAAATAATGTCACGTGGTCAGTTTAGGCAATATTGAAGCAAGACATGTAAATATTTTTGAAATTAAAAAAAAAAATCGCAAAAAAAAAAAAAGATAACGAACATAAAGAGTTGTTACAAAGAAAAACATTTAAATCAAAAATCAAATTATCTGATTGAGAAAAAAAATACCGTTATCTTGGAAAATAAGTAAAATAGTCTTCTGTATTCATGGTTATTTTACTAAAAATAAATCTCGTAGAGAAACTTATAAAACCCTTCTGATATAATTATTCAGACTTATCTTTATAGAAAAAAATTAAAAATTGTTTTTGTGAGTTCATTTTTTCATATTTCATAAAATAAAATGGGGAGGGATAGACCTCGTAAAAAATATTTCCCCTAATACATTTTAGGAAAAACTTATTTTAAACATACTTTGTTCAACCGAAATTTTCGTAAAAAATTGACTGTTAGTTGATTTTTCATAGAATTTTTTTTAAAGCCTGTAGTCATAACTTGTTAAATTTCAATTGATTTAATGGTGCGAAAATGTAAACATTGTTTTCGTTCATAATTTTCATCATTTGCGTAAGCTTAATTTTTTTTTTTAAATCATCAGGAGTTTTTTTTAATGTGTCTTCTTTTGAATGGTCTAAAAATTTAAGATGATATTAATCTTTATGCAAGTTTCATTGCGTTAAATATTGAGGGGGGTAAATTTTACAGGTCACATTGGAGGTCACTAGCAATCTTAATGGATGAGGCAGTTTTGTAATACAGCTTTTTGTTTTGTTTTTCTTCTCACTCCACGGGAAACAGGAAGATATGAATACACACTTCTAAATTATTTCAACGCGTTTTTTTCTTCTGAAATATGTATGATCAAAAGCGTAATAATCTGTTTCATGTTTATTTATCGAACGATGTTTATCTCCCTTAGATATTGGTTTTCTTGTGAGCTTCCTAGAAAAAATATCGTCCAATAAAAAATTACACTTAGATTAAAAAAAAAAAAAAAAAAAAAAGAAGGAGATGAAACACTTTAAAAAAAATCCTAATCAGTCAAATTGATTCAGTATTTTTACATTAACAAAATACCAGTAACATCCAATGGTAAGAAAGGCATTTTATCAGGCACGCTGTCGGTAATTGTATTTGTAATGTTTTTGATAATGTTTTGAAAATAAATATGTTGGTCAAATTTGTTTTTGTGCATCTTACGCCACTCCTCCGTGAATATAACATGGAAAGATAAATATTGTTTTACGTCTTTTTCTCAGAGCTTTCGTTTTGGCTAGCAAGTATTGAACACAATAATAATGTGGCCAGCGCTCGTTATTTTTTCAATTATCCGGTCCACCGTGAAAAAAGTTTGGTGATCCCTGATATATACGGATGTTAATTTTAAGTCTTAAAAAGTCACTAGAATTTTTTCTCATCTATTAACTACACCTTAGAAGATCAAGTTACGAAAACGATTTTTTTTTAATGATTATAAGCGCAATATTGTACCTTAGGTACCACCAAAATAGGTCACGTGATCAGTTTAGGCCATATTGAAGGAAGAAACGTAAATATTTTTGAACTTTTTTTTTAATCTCGCAAAAAAGAAAAAAAACGAACATAAAGAGTTGTTACAAAGAAAAACAGTTAATTCAAATATCAAATTATCCGATTGGGAAAAAATGAAACTTGCATAAATTTTAATATTATCTTGAAAAAATTTTGTCCATCCCAAAGAAGAAACACTAAAAAAAACTCCTGATGGTTTTTTTTTTAAATTTTAGCTTACGGAAATAATGATAATTATAAACGAAAAACAATGTTTATATTTTTGAACCGTTAAACCAATTGAAATTTAATGTAGCCGAAAACAAGTTATGACTAGAGGCTTTTTTTAAATTCTGTGAAAAATCAATTAAATGGTCCGATTTTCACGAAAAGTTCCATAATTACTTACCTTTTGATGAAAATATGTCTGAAATAGTTTTCCTAAAATATATTAGGAGAAATATTTTTTTTTCTTACGAGGTCTAACACCCCCCTCCCTATTTTATTTGATGAAATATGAAAAAATAAACCGACAAAAAACGATTTTTACTTTTTCTTCTATAAAGATAAGAATCTGAATAATTATATCAGAAGATTTTCACAAGTTTCAATGCGAGAGCTTTTTAGTAAAAGAACCATGAATACAGAATTCTGCTAAAAAAAAATATCAATAAAAGAAACTGACTTTTTGTAAATAAACGAACTGTTTTATTTATTTTTCACGATAATGATGAGTAATTTTTCTCTAATCGGATAATTTGATCTTTTAATTAACAGATTTTCTTTGTAACAACTCTTTATGTTAGTTACTTAATTTTTGCGAGATTTTTTAAAAAGTTCAAAAATATTTACGTTTCTTCCTTCAATATGGCCTAAACTGATCACGTGACTTATTTTGGAGGTACCTAATATACACACACACACACACTTTGATATTCAATTCATAAATAGAGTGTTCAATATCGGTGATAGAGCATATACATCTAAGTTAAGATCGCGTAGTGACAGAGTTACCAAGCGCCGTTGACTGGGTCTACGTTTATCCTAACCTAGATCATATCCATCTATCACATTATATATATATCCTACGCAGTTGTCAATACGGAAACCTTTCATCGTGAAAGTCTTTTTACTTTTTTTTTTAAACAGTTGCTTCAAAGTAATCAGGGGAAAGTGAGGGGGCGAGGTAGGATGACAGTGAGTCATGACCAATGAATGATTTACTGGGATTTCCCCGGCTAAAAAAAATGTAATTCTTTAGATGCTCAGCAGCTGATAAAGTTGTCGGAGGTGGAGGTGTGGGTGAAGCTAGACATTAGGGCACGTACAGAGGTGAGATCTTGATGTGACTTTTCAAAAGATAAATAAACTATCCCTGCTGACAGGGGACACAAAAATAAGTATGGAGAAAAACAGGAGCCAAATAGTAATCGAGATTGGTGGATCAAGTAAGAAAAAGTCGACCCAACTTTTTTGTTGTTGTTGTAGCGAATTTATTTTCTTAATTTACATGGAGCAATGTAGAAGAATTTTGACGAGTACTTTTTTTAAAATAAATTTTTAATTGCATTTTACTCTGGTCGTCACTTCAACAACAGGGCTTAGAATACGCTGTTTTCTCTGCAGAAGGGCCAAACAACAAAAAATAAAAAATGGTGAGGCTCCAATTCTAAAAGTTCTGGGGAGTGTGGAGTACCCTATCATTGCCACTACTTCCAGGTTCACCTTATACATTTATTAGATAGGAATACTTTAGGGATACCCCAAAATTGGCCTAAAATGAATTTAGCCCCCCCCCCCCCTACAGAAAATAATTTACCAAAAATCAGAGAATTATCAGATTTTAATGAAATTTTCAGTGTTGATTTATCAATGAATGAGCTTTATAATGCATTATTTATTTTATTTCAAAACTCATTTTTTTCAGGTCACTTAATTTTTACATCCTCCCCCCTTATTTTGGGGGTGTACAGTCTTGGCGAGTTGGTTCTTGTTTGATACTAATTACAGTTTAAATAAAGAGATAAAAGACCGAAGTTGTAAATAGAAAAAAAAAATTTTATAAAGAAAATAAGTACTGAAAAATTGGAAAATAAAATGTAAAAAAAAAAAAAAAAAGATAAATAAATATTTTGGGGGAGATTTGTTTTTTACTCATTTTATTGGCTATTATCTTATAAAAGAAAAAATTATACATCGATATTTTTTCTGCTTAAAAGGAGGGGGGCTAAATTTTCAATAGAGTTTTTCTTCAAAACTTATACTTTGTTTGACTAAAATAAGGTTTGCATTAAATAGATATTTATTTCTAGAATCTAAAGGTATAACATTTTAAACTTATCAGAATATTTTTTATTTTAAATGAATTTTATATATAAATCTTTGCAAAAATACTTAAAGTTTTGAAATAAAATAACTGATGCATTATATAATTCATTAATTGATAAATCAATACTGAAAATTTCATTAAAATCGGATAATTCCCTAATTTTTGGTAATTTTTTTTTTTTTGCAATGGCGAATGTTACATTAAATTTGTAAACAAGCCATTTATCAATTTAAAATAGCGATAATGGCCGAACGCGATCGAAATTGACCAAAAATAAATCGTTTTAAATGTATTAAGAAATAAATTGCATATGTAATGAATTTTTTTTTTTTTAAGATGGTTACTACTTATCGTTTTAGACAAAAGTTTGACCTTAAATAATAGATTTAATTAATTTTAATTCGTTTAAAAGAAATATGACGCTAGCAGCCGAATTTTGGGTATATCTAGAATACTTTATACCTATAATTTAGGCACTGCCAAAGTTGTCGTAAAATTCGTATTTTACAAAATAACCCCCCACCCCCACCCGGAGAAAAAACGTTACCCAAACTCAGGGAATTACCTGATTTTAATGAAATTTTCAGTGTTGATTTAATGAATGAATTTTATAACGAATTAGTTATTTTATTTCAAAATTCAAAATTTCTGATTTTTTTCAGGTCACTTAACTTTGACCAAATTATTTTTGGGGCGCAAAATATCGGTGGGGTTATATAAAGTTGAAACTAATTACATTATAAATGAAAAGACAAAAGACCGAAGGTGTGAATAGAAGAAAAAAAAATTAAGGAGACTATCCTGGTTGAAAATAAGTACCGAAAATCGGAAAATAAAATGTAAAATAAAAAATAAAAAATAATTTTTAGAGATTTTTTTTTAAAACTCTTTTCGATAATTATTTAATAGGCAGTTATCTTATAAAAAGAAAAAAAATTATACATCGATATTTGTTCTAATAAAAGGGGGGTGCTAAATCTTCAATAGAGTTTCTACAAAAATGATTAAATTACCATAATAAATTAAAGTAGTTATTGAATAAATATTTGTTTTAAGTATCTAAAAATATAAGATTTGAAATTTAAAATTAGGCGTTTCATATTTTAAATGAATTATATATATTAATTTACCATAGCAACAATTGCTAATTAAATCACAAAGTTTTAAAATGAAAAAACTTATGTATTATAAAATTCATTCATTGATAAATCAACGACGAAAAGGTCATTGAAATCGGATAATTCCCTGATTTTTGTTAATTTTTTTTCAATCGGGGAGGGGGAAATTTAATTTGTAAAATACGGATTTTACGTCATCTTAGACAGCGCTACGACCACGTTTACGATATGTTTGACAAAATTGACCGAAAAATAAATAAATAAATATAAAAAGTTTTAAATGTATTAAAAATGAATTACATGTGTAATATTTTTCTTTTTTTTTTTAATACTGATGTTCATTATGTTACTACTTTTCGACTTAGACAAATATTTGACCTTAAATAATCGATTTAATTAATTTTAATTGGTTTTTAAAATGAAAACTTGCCAACATTTTGGCAGTGCCTAATATAATTAAATTATTTGTACTAGCAAAAATATGCGCCCTCCAGGTGTAAGTATTTAAGTTTTAATTTAATGAAATATATAAAATATATAAAATTAAAACGACTAATGAAATTTAATAAGAATGCATATAAAAGATTACTTATTTTAATTACATTTTAATCAGTTTCTATATGAAATCATTCATAGGATTGATTTCAATACGTTGGAGCATAAAACAATATTAGAGATCCATAACGCCAAGTAATTATTTATTAAACCCGGTTTTGTTAAAACCAGAATGCATATTAACCACACCATATATTATGTAAACTTTTTTTTAGTGATATATATATATATTTACCAACCCCTCCGCACGAGCAGGATGCGACACAGGGTCAATTTCTTAAGCGGAGTTCAGCAGGTTTGAATTCGGAGTTTTCCTTCTCCTAGACCAGTTGTCTAACCAAGGTTAAAGAGCCCAGTTTGCCCTACTATTTACCCATAGCTGGAGGGAGAGTAGGATTCATATATTTTCCAAGGATATTAGCGTCAAGTGAAATGCAATTACCACGTCCAGGATTTGAACTCGGGGCGACGAGTCCATTTCCCATGACTTTAACCATTACACCAAGCGCTTCCTAGCCTTTTAGTGATATATAAGACACATAGCAGACCAAAGAGATTATTTTAGCGTCTGAGGTGGAGCGCCACACCTACCATCAGCTCCCCACTTTACCGCACATATCCCTGTGCTACTCGTACGCCGAGTTGGCGAGGGCCGGTATCGAACCCGGAACCTTGTGATTCCGAGGTAGACGGCGGATATCGTCGAAATTGACCAAAACAAATAGTTTTGAATCTTTTTAAAAATAAACTGCATATGTAATTATATTTTTCTTTTTTTAATGTTGGTTATTATGCTACTACTTATCGATTTAGATAAAGTTTAACCTTAAATAATAGATTTAATTATTCTTAATTCGCTTTTAAAAATTGTAGTATCCGTTTTTTTTGTTTTTTTTTTTGCTACTCCCTAGAATATATGATATACATAAATATTGATGCCCTACATTTTTTCTCCAAATAACCATATAAGATATAACCAACCAACCATAATTACGCTAATGAGAGCGAGGAGATCAAATTTAATAAAGATAATAGACCTGAACCTTAGATCACAAAGAGATACAAGTAGACATCTTACTTATATTGACAACTATGCCCCCCCCCCCAGACCACACACATTTTACTGGCTCAAAAAATAAAATAAGATAAATAAATAAATAAAACTTTATCTTCAGTGTTCAAGCAAAGCAATAGTATCACTTATAATTTGCATTCGTACTTATATAAAAAAAATAGTTGTAGAGCTTGTTTTTATTTATTTTGTACAGTTATTTTTCCACTACTTTTCACGACTATTTAGACATAATTGTAAAATGATTTGGGTCAGTATTTAAAAATAAATATTACTAGCACAACTATGGAAGTAACTCGGCTAAGTACAGTTAGTTTGTTGAACTGTCACGCAATCATTTTTTTTTTTTTTTCACATAATACGAAGATAGTAATTTCTTTCTTATACTCAACACAGTTCAAGGTTGGAATTCCGATTCGTATGAATATGACTTTGTATGGCATCTAAGATTATTTGCAATAATATGAAAACATCATTTCTAAAATAAAGATAGATATGCCCATTTCTAAAAACAGGACTGGAGAGAGAGGCAAATTTATCTCAAGTATGGCCGTATCAGATTTTTATTACTAACTCACGGAAAATAAAATAGCTAAGTAAGTCTGCGGCTTCGGCCACAGGGTCCAGTGAGCTTCGGCCGCTAGACCCACAGAGTAAAATTAACATCATTGATCCCAGGGGGCCATCCCCCCAGGCAACACCAGGGCTGGGTTTATTGCCCGGTGCCTGAGGCGCCCCCCTCCCCTTGTGGGGAATGCCGACGGGATCAACGCATTTTTTGCACCCGCCACACCATGAGCTTCGATTTGTGGGTGGTCCCACATTAATAGGGCCTTGTGCCTACATGTGGTAAATACCCACTAAGTGTATGTGTGTGTGTGTATATATATATATATATATATATATATATATACATTTATATATAAACCAACACCTCAGCACGAGCAGATCAGTTTCCTAAGCGGAGTTTAACAGGTTTGAATTCGGAATTTTTCTTTCTTCCAGACCGGTTGCCATACCAAGGTTAAAGAGCCCAGTTTGTCCGACTATTTACCAATAGCTAGAGGGAGATCGGATTCATACCTTTCCCAGGGGTATTAGCGCTATGTGAAATGCAAACAGCCTCGTCCAGGATTTGAACTCGTCCCGTCGTGCCCATTTCCTACGACGGTAACTATTACACCCCGGACTTCTCTTAAGTAGGTGTATAGAATCGTCATCACTGGTCCCGTAACCTTTATGGTCGTGAGGGCGCTGCGCTCCTTATGTAGAGTGTATTGGACAGAAATAGCCAGGTAAGAGCCCATACTTCCCCTATTTGAATACAGAGCACAATACCACACCCAGGATTTAAAAGCCCAGTCAGTTCTATTTAGCTAGAGAGACTAGTTGGATTCGTACCTTCCCTAAGTATTTACCCAAGGATGTGACAAGGTCGCAAGTATGAGTCATCTAGCGAGGATCGAACTCGCTATTCAGTAATAAACAAACGGGACTCATCATGAACTGCTCATGGGTTTAGATTAGTTTCTAATCAGTAGTGGTACTATTTAACAGGGGGGTCAGGGGTCCATACCTTCCGCAAAGGATATTAGTCCAAAAATGAACGTAATAGTGCGACTGGAGTTCGAACTCGCTTACTACGATGTCGCACTCGGCCACTAACGCCACGGGGACTACCCCATAAGCTGCGCATTATTATTTTTAATTGGTGCTAAATACAGGATTTATGTATTGTGAGAAATATATATACGAGGATTCGGCTCACAAACAAAAAATACACATATAGATAAATGAATTGACATTCATTGCATTTAATAGGCTTGAAGAAAAGTGGTTAACATGCTGCTTGGAAACCACTGGTAACAATTGCACCTTAAATGTATTGTACACTATATAATATATATGTGTGTGTGTGTGTGTGTGTGTGTGTGTGTGTGTGAGAGAGAATGGAAAATGAATCCGACAATTTTACCCCAAACAATAACAATGAAAACGCATTTCATTCAAACATCAACAAGTTTTAAGATTATTAATAACACTAGCAAATATATGCACCCTCCGGGTGCAAGTATTTAAGTTTTAATGTAATAAAATATTATATCAAATTAGAAAGGCTAATGAAACTAAATAAGAATGCAGATAAAAAGATTTGAAACAGAGGGCAGGTATAGTCGATAAATAGAACAACTGAAACTTACTCTTCCATCACTCTCGTCTTTCATTGTTATTTTTTCTAATTTAAGTATTTAGTTAAAAGAGGAAGTAAAGAATAAAATGACAGTTATTTTTTCTTGTTAATGGATTTCATTTAAGATTCATTGAAGAGACTTTTGTGTATATTCATTAAAATAAAACCAAACAGTTAGAAATCAATAATACTTAGCACATATTTATTAAAATCAAATGTTTAATATCAATATGCAAATTAGCCTTCCCGTTCACACTGTAAACCGCTATTTTGTTGTATATATACATATAATTTCATGTTGTTAGTATGTAGATATGGTAAACAGTATTAATAATGTAAAACAATTTTATTAATAATTGAGGTTTAAATTGAAATAAAATCATTGTGAAAGGGACATTAATAACTAAGGGAATTGTGACTTGAGTAGTAATATAGTTTCGGTTACAGACAGAAAAATACACAATCTCCATTATAATAAGATTTCATTCTTTGCAATACAAATTATACCCATCCACCAAAACTTTTTAACTGTCTCTAACGGCCTCTGCGTTCCTAACGATTTAAAAAATATTCTTTTTTTTCGAACATTTAAAATTCAATTCTTGTCTCCAACGATTTTTATATACACTCAAAAAAAAAAAAAATAAAAATAAAAAATCACTCTGATGAAGGTTGTAAAAATCTGTGTACGGAACATTTTATACATTTTTCCTATTATTATTATTATTATTATTATATCATCATCATCATCATCATCATCATCATCATCATCATTTCAACTCTATCTGATTATTTTAATAATAATAACGTAAATCCGTATATATTTTGAAAAACAGACCGAAACACATGTGTAAGTGATATCGATAAAATTCATTTTTATTCGTCTACATTTCTTTTCTTTACTCATTTTTTTCCTCATATGTATATACACACACCCTAAATAATCTTTGATTTTCTTTGCCAAAGCCCCCACACACATACACACAAGCTTGCCTCTAACCAGGAGAGTAAGCCTCTTCAAAACTGTAGACCCATGCTAACTGTCCCACCTTCACAACCCTCTGCTATGTCTTGAATGTTAGATATGTCGAATGTTAACATTCCTATTATTAAATAGGCTGTATCTTTTATGTTTTCATTTCATTTGATATTCATATATCTTGCATAAGATCAAAACAACATGACAACTTTCTAATATAATGAATAATTTAAGCACCTGGCCGAAAGCAATGATTGACAAGCCTAGGGTAAAGAGTGCCATCCTCACCGGGTGGCCCATAATTACAAACCTTGGACGATATAGACGTTCTCATTTTTAACCGGGGGTGTTGCAGGATTATAACGGTCGTACAATTAAGGAGAACGAATATTAATATATAGATTATGCCACATAAACTCAAGCATATTTATAAATTTATAATAAATTGATTGGTTTTAATGGTATGTCAACCCTTCTGGGGTTATTTCATGCCAAGAGGTTAGTTAATTGCGTACATTTTACGTTAATATTTACATGTTTTTGTGTTTTAAGAATTTTTTTTTGCACGATTATATATATTTAACAAACCCCCCCACACACACACATACGAGTAGGACACAAAGTCAATTTCCTGGCCTATTTATCCATAGCTAGAGAGAGGATAGTTGGATGCATACCTTTTCCAAGGTCGTTTGGTTACATTTTATGCATTTCAACCCCTTTTTGGAGTTATTTTATGCCGAAGACGTTTTGTTTTATTCATTCTTGATGGTATTCAACATTCTTTTAAACTCAATTTTTAAAACACATTTTTAATCCATTTTTTTTCTATTTATCCCATTCTGGATCAGAGTGGACCTGGGAGTAATGGGGATGAAGGGGTACTCCAAACTCCACAGTTTAACGTCATACCCAGGAAACCTTACAAGGGCATTAGCGCTAGGGAAATGCAAACACCCTAGTCCAGGATTTGAATTTGGGTTGCCGAGTCAATTTCCTACGACGATAACGAAACCTCCACGCAGTTATATCAAGTATCCCTATCTATTAAGTAAGTAAGTGAAGTCATCGGGGTGGCCTAAAGTCGGTATCAGCCAGTCAGCGAGGGAGTCTATCCCCTTTTTCACTAGTGCTAGACAAAGGAGATTGTTTAAGCTACTAAGACGGAGCGCCACACCTACCATCAGCTCCTCGCTTTACCGCTCAGATACCTGTGCTACTAATACGCTGAGTTGGCGAGGGCCGGGATCGAACCAGGAGGTTCCTAGACAAGCACTCTACCGACTGAACTAAACCGGCCCTATCTAATACCGATAATCAATTTGCAGACAGATCAAATTGACTCATAGATGGTACCCTGACAGGTACTACCACCCCATGTCACAAAGTGAACTTGAGAGTAATGACCGCAATGAAATGACTCCACACAACACAGAGCTCCGGATCTGGAGCCTCAACACCAGATGCAGTTTCGTGTCACACCCGGGATGCCTTTTTTTCTTTTTGGTGGTGACGGGGATATTACCCTTCAGCAGGGAATGCAGTCAGCGTATTCTAGGCCCCACCACATGTTACAAAATAGTCCTGGCATTTTCTTTACTCCCTGTGAGACCCCCTGAATTAAGGGAGTGTCCCCTAATTTCATTTCAAGTGGGGTCCAGTTTTAGCCATTTCATTTGAGACCTGTCTGCACAAATCAAATTTGCCTTTAATGTATACTGCGAAATTAAATATCAAACATTTCTTGGATAAGCAAAAGAGTGGGAAATGTCTTTGGAACTATAACGTTAGGGAATAGAAAAATATATTTCATATTAAGAGACTTCTCTTATTTCAAATGTTAAAAAAAGGAAGGAAAAATAAACTATTTTTAGTAGTGCATTATTATAACAGGAATTTTTCTGGAATTTCATATAACCACTTGTCGCCATTTATTTAGAGACAAAAAAAATTTTGTTATTAAAAAGGTATATAGCAACATTCTTGAAATTCTGCATGGAGGGGGGATATATTATATATATCATATAATTATACGCACACGCATGCATGCATTCTCTTGTCATAGGTTAATGATTAGCGTGTTGCTGCCAAACGGTTACTGAAGAATTCAATTTTCACTGCGTACACATCATGTAACATTTATGGTAGGTAGGGTCAAAATTGTCCGTGTTTTTTTTTAGTTTTTTTTTTAACCTATATGAATTAAAATTCAACAAAACTCGGAAAAAATGAAACTTAACATATGTGCTGTATTATGAAGAGGAATTTTTTTTTTAAATCACATGTAAAAAAAAAAAAAAAAAATGATTTTAAAGTCTTTAAAATCGAATTTTTATGATTTAAAAATGGTATGTTAAAAATGGAGCATTTTTGTCGGTTTTTCCCCCCTCACGAAGATGTGCTCTTTTTAAACGTGGTTTATTTTATAGATAAAATTATTAAGAAATTCTGTTTATGTGTGTGTGTAAGTGTGTGCGCCTATGTGTGTGTTCATTTCCTTTTCTTAAAAATTATTATTCCAGATTTGGCTCGCCCTCTAAGCATGTTTTTTTTTTGTTTACTAACAGGACCATCTGATCCCCTTTTTTTTAATTAATATGTGTCTGTGCAATGTTTAGACCTTACACGCGCAACTACAATGATCTTTATCTCTTTCAAAATAAATCAATCGAAATCATGCAAGCAGTTAAAGAAAAATTTAAAAATTACTATGACATGATGATTATCAATATTCCCGTTTTTCCTATTTCATCTGCTACATTAAAAAAAAAATATGTATCATTAGACGTATCTTTACATTTGTTTTTTAAAAACTTGTTTGTATTCTATTTTCTAAATAATCACATAATTGTATTCTTCTGATAATTGTCTCAGTTGCCAATTTTGTTTTCGGACTTTATTCAGTAACGAGACAAATTTATATATATATATATATATATATATATATATATTATATATATATATATATATTATACACACACAGACACTAGCAAAAGTACCCGGTCCATGACGGGACTAAAAAAAAATTAGGAACACCAAAGAGTGAGTGAGGAGAAAACAGGAGAAAGGGAGAAAATAAGAGGAACATGATTTATCAAATTTTTTAAAAATCGCCGAGTCCTAAACTTTATTAAAGATTTAACGATAAACAAAGCTAAGAATTAGTGTATTATAATATTTGTTTATTTTAATAACAGTTTCTTTTTGTTTACATTTTTTAAACAATTTTATTTTTTTAAGCGAGAAATGAAATGTATTCGTTTAATTCCTTTTTTTTTTTTACCGTATTAAAATGTAACAATAAAATGCTAAGAATTAAATACTTACAATTGTTCGTATTACAATTTCTTTTTCTTTTTCTAAAACTCTTTCGTACATACGAAAAAATTAAATACGGGTTGACATGCCTTTAAAATCAATCAAATATAGCTAAGTAAACTTATATTTACATAGGTGAATCTAACCAATACCGTGTTTTTTTAAAGTCCTATATAAAAAAAAGATTAATGTCTTACTCGTGTAAGTGCAGCAATGAACACATCATACTTTATTAAACAGGTGTAAAAACGAGGACTTTCGTCGAAAAAGCCCAACGAAACAGGATGTGGGAAATTGAATAAATGCACGAGTCATCAAAAAGATTATCTAACAGGATAATCTAAAGATGATAAACCCTTTTTAAGTGCTTACATTAATACCAGAAACACGTAAGACAAAATGCCACAAGTGATGAATTGGGGGACTCCTTCCTCACTTCCTGCCTCAGGTAACCTATCCTAATTAAGTTAAAAGGTAAAAAAAAAAAAAAAAAAATTTTTTAATAAAAAAATCTAGACATTCGACAAGTAAGGACACTGACCTGAATGGAATTATTACTTTTTTTTATATATAAAAACTGCGAAACTTACTTTCACAGGAAATTAACTTAATGATATTAAGTAAAATTAAGTTAAAACATAACTAAATAATAAATTAAATATAATTAACCTGAAACATTATTTTCATAACTTATTCAAATACAAAAATAGTTTGACAGCAATGAAGTCGTGTGTATGACGAAACGGTCGAGGTTGTTTGAAATGGACAGTGAGTTAAGTTCAAATCCTTATAGTTATTTACCAAGCTTGGTTAAGGAGTATGGGGAGTGAGAATCGAACTCACTAACAACGGTCTGTTAAAAAAGCTTGTTAACCATTAAACCACACGAGGTGTCTTCGTTCAAATCCTTATATATAGATAATAAGTTGATTGAAGACCATCTGGGAGGTTGTAAGTTCAATTCTTGGGTAGGTTGTATAGCGATTAAGCCCAAGATACAAATGCATTTCCAATTCTCCCATTTCTCTCTCTACTCTCCCAGAGGAACTAATATATAACAATGAGGTCATCAAGATATACAGAGAGAAAGAAAGTGATAGGCAGAATGTAAAGTAAGGAATTTGTCAGTTTTTGACTTAATTGCAAATTACGACTAATTAGAATCAATTAAAATGGATTTTTTTCAAACATAACTCAATCCTAAAAGTAAGGAAAGATTTAGTATATTTTTCGTGTCATTAAACTAAACAGTAAAAAAACCTTCAGGAGACAAAAAGTTGATTCGCTCAGCTTTAGTATAATGAGATATATATATATATATATATATATAATATATATATATAAACTTACTTCTACAAGATGGAGTGAGGGTAGGTCATGTTTAATGAGAAGGAAAATTAAGGAAATGCTGAAAAGAAAAATGATACAAGAATAAAAATTGTCCGGGGGGTGGAAGGAGCATATACATGTATGTTATTTTTTTCTTTCTTTTCCATAGACAGGATAATTTAGATTTTAAATAAAGTCATAAACATTTTGCTGAAATAAGCATGTAGACTAAATGCTCTTTACAAAATATGAAAATTTAGTTGACAAGGAAAAAAAAAATAGTTTGAAATGTCAAAACTGGGGTGGAGTATAAAAGAAAGATGCATATCACAGATGTATAGAGATGCTCCAATCTTTGTCAAGCCACAAAGTGTCCTGCATGACATCAGTTACCCCACCCCGTAACCAGAAGGTTTCACACCAATATTATAAGCGGGGTTGGTTCGGTGGTTGGTTGGATTTCACGGCATGCCAATCCTTGTTGGGTTATTTTATGCCGTAGACATTTTGCTTTTATTCATTCTTTAAATAAAATTCAAAATTTTAAACATTTTTAATACTCATTTTTTAAAATAATCTATTTAACCCATAGATGGGACTAACAGGTGCTACCACTCCGGGTCAGGGTGGACCTGGTAGTAATGACGATAAAGAGTACTCAGAGTTCCAGAATTGGAACTTCACCACGAGATACAGTTTAACGGCATACGCAGGATACTAAGACCCTCAACCACCGCCTTCTAGCACATATGATAAAAAGGATTGTGACATAAGGGTAATAGGGATAGGATAATCAGATAGGGGCAGGTTTGGGACCACATATTAGCAATCTATTGGACCGTGTACAATAATTTGAACTCTAAGCTTCAAAATAACTGATGCTGATGGATTTTTTATTTAGTGCGTCCTCGGACGCACATATTTGGTTTGAATGAGTCCCAGGGAAAATTTATGGGTCCCAACTAAAGCTTTCTAACTACTACCTTGTAACCTATCCCGTGTAATTCGTTTCTAAGAAAGTATTGAAATTTATTTACAGTTAGTTTGAAATGGCGAGGGAAGTAAAACGAAAAACACTGGGACGCATGGATACGATTTTACTGCATCCTTTTAGATTTTTGTGCATCTGAGACACAGGACGCGTACCTATTAGCATCTGATGCCGAATGGGATTTAGCGCGAAATACATTAGAATTGTCAGTTGATACTGAAATAAACTGAAAATTACTATTCGCTGGTAATTTGCCGAGTTTAGCTCAGTCGGTAGAGCACCCGTCTTGGAATCACAAGGTTCCGAGTTCGATACCGGTCCCCGCCAACTCTGCGTATGAGTACCATAGATTGGGTAATCTGATATGTGCGGCAAAGTGGGGACCTGGTGGTAGGTGTGGCACTCCACCTCAGCAAAAACAATCTAATTTCGCGCTAGCAAAAAGAGGATAGACTCCCTCGATCTCCGGTTGATATCGACAATAGGCAACTCCGCCAACTTTACTTTGCGATATTTCTATTTCAGAGTAACAATAAATAAAAATCTTAAAACAATCCACTGTTGCAGTTCTGAGGTCAAAAAGTGTATAACTGAATCACTACACAAGAACTATATACAACATCAATTAATGCTGTCCTTCAATTTAAAAAAATAAAAAATAAAAAAAATAAAAAAATGAATTAGCATAAGTTATATTTTCCTTAGAGTCTCATTTTTATTAAAAGTATTAATCCCAGTTCAGAAATTAAAATATATACATTAGACTTTATTTCATATTCCACTAATATCTGTCCGGTAAACTATGGTAAAAATTTACGCCTCTGAATTCAGTTTTGTTTCTTTTTTTCTTTCGGTGCGAGCGTAAATATAAAACATTCCTAAGGCTTATAATTAATTCTTACACTTATATAATATGAATAAAATATCAATTTAGCACCTGATTATTTTTCATGGGAGAAAAATTAAATTCCCTTCTAGTCCTAACCATTTCATTACCATATTCATAAATTCCTAAGTTATGATAATAATCAGTATGTTGTCCTACAACCCCCACACACAGTCGGGTTGTTCGGAGGGGGGCGAGGGGTAAGGTTAATTTCAACATCACCAATCAACGTAGCCCATCCTACATCTGTCCTATACTTTACCTGTCCTTTTGTGTGGCTGAACACTCAAGTCATCTGAGGCTTGGAACATTAAAAAGTAGGTGGCTTAGCTTCAGGATTATTTCCACAGTGTCAGGGTCAATCCTTATTGTCTACTGTGTCCCCAAAAAAGAGAACTGCGCAGTTTGTATGCCTAAGTACATCTACTGTACATGTGTGGGTCCCCCATTTAAAATCGAATTTGAGCTTTTTTCTGGCCTCGTGACAATTAGATACACATTTCCTTTAGCTCATACTAATTGTTACATTTAGTTTACGAAATTTATAAGCTCATATAACAACTATAATGGGACAGACAGCAAAGAATTATTACCTCTATTCCATAATAGTTGTTACGTTTAGTTATATATTTTATACACAAATGTAACAACTATTATGGGACAGAGGTAGTAGTTTTGGTGGTTTCTGTTCCATAATAGTTGTTACATTAGAATCTAAATTTCATACACTAAATTTAACAACTATTAAGAGGAATAAATCATTTTTCCAATACGATTTTGAAAACAAAATTTGTTAATCTTCCGATAATAAAAAAAATAATAGAAGAAATAGAAAAATCATAATAAAAAAAAAAGACAGTCATTCATTTTAATGGCATGTCAATCCGTCCCCTGTTGTTTTATGCCTAGAAGTTTAGGAATCGCATTCACATTTACATTTTTGGTGGAATTGTTTCTTTTCTGTGCACGGTCCTTGTTTAGCAATCAAATATAAGACTACAGTGATGCTGATAGCTTTTTAATTTAGTGCGTCCCGGGACGCATATATTTGCTTTGAATGAGTCACCGGGAAAATTCATCGGTCCCAACTAAAGCCATCTAACTCCTACCTTGTAACCTATCCAGTGTAATTTGTTTCTAAGAAACTATTGAAATGTATTTACAGTTAGCTTGAAATTGTGAGGGAAGAGAAAAGAAAAAGAGTGGGACGCATGGGTATGATTTTACTGCGTCCTTTTAGATTTATGTGCGTCAGGGACGCAGGACGAGTACCTATCAGTATCTCTGAGACTATTAGATTTGAATCGTCACCGAGTGTCTTACTATCATATATTTTTGTACTTAAAAGAGTATATATAAAGAAAATATTTCATAAATACATTAGTGCTACGTTGACTTACGAGTTTAATTCGTTTTAAACATGAAAAATGGCACGATATTTAAAAAAATAAATAAATAAAATAGAATGTAATGAATTACATGGTGTAATGTGCTTTTATAGATAATATTTTTCTTTGGCGTAATAAATTTGGAAACTTAAATGTTTTTAGTGAACTTATTACATAAACGTCTCTGAAACTCGCTCATACCTCAAACTTTAGCTCTCAACACAAAGCAAAACATTGACCGAGTGACATCTCGTACGTTAGGGTACTCGTAATCAAGGTACCACTATACGTATATCTTAATTATAATTCATTTACCTTGTTACTGAGCTTTTTCCCCTTTCAGCAACAAATATCTATCCTAACAAAAAAAATCACAGAAGCACACAGAAAGAGTAAGCAAGTTGGCAGACCATCTATCTGTCTTCTATCTATACATATATACAAAGTGTGTGTGTGTGTGTGTGTGTGTGTGTGTGTGTACGGAAGAAATTATGAAAATAAAACAATTAACGATAGAGTTATATATATATATATATATATATATATATTAAATATCACTTTCTTGCTTTTGCGCAAAAAATTATGAAAACCTAATTTATATTCGAAGATAGCTAAAAATCAAAATATACATAGAAATAGCATTGAAATTTTACTTAAAAATGACCAGCATTTGTAAATCTCAAAAGTATAATCAATACACCAGGGGTTCCCCCCTCTACCCAGTTGAGGCTGGGTAGCCACTTCTAGTACACAGAAGAGCAGTTGGTATGTATGTATATGAAAGTAAGAAAATACAACAATTAAAGACAAAGTAAATATACAAACATCAAATATCACCAGTTCTTGTTTTTTGTGCAAAAATTACGAAGATATCTAAAAATAAACAATAAAAAAAACACCAACAACAATGAACCTGCGGGACTAACTTGCTAACCCTTACACCACGTTTTTTGGTCCCCCCTCTACCCAGATGATGCTGGGTATCCGCTTCTAATAAGCAAATAAACCCAAGATAAAAGATCTACATTACCGAAGCATTTGTGTCTTACTAAGCTTAATAAAATAAAAACTTAATTGATAAACATCCTTTTTTAAGGGATATAAACATTTTTTAAACTACATACTATTAGTTTGAAGTGTGTCAACCTATATTTTAAATTTCGTGACAGTTTCAGACAGTTATAGGCTTTTATATTTTATTCACTTTAAATATTTTAGATGAGTGAAGATAGGTATCAAAAAAGCGCTTTAAACAGGTTTTTTTTTTGTCTTTTTTACTTCTACAGAGCAGAGGGAAGGAAAAATATTTACTACTCAAAAATATTTGAAGTAAAAGAAATAGAATAAAAGTTTATGGTTATTTAAAATAATCATATACTTTTATTTATTTCATTTACTTCAAATGCTGTCACAAATATGTCAGATTTTAAAAACAGGTCTAAATACTTCGAACTCGTACAAAAGAAGAAGAAAAAAAATTCTAAAAAGTTCATTTGTTTCATAGATTTGGTTTTAGTACAATTTTTTTACTCTAATACCCATGAGTAAATACAGATGGTATTCTGTTTATGAGTCCATTGTATAGAGAAAATCCTAGCGTAACTGAGGGTATATCAATTCTCTAGCAATCTTATAATATAAAAGCTTTTGTTATTTTAAAAAGGGAACAGAGAGGAACACACACACACACACACACACACAAAAACAAAAAACAAAAAAAAAAAAAAAAAAAAAAAAAAACGCGCGTGCGCGCAAAAACAATACACGTCAAATCAGAACCAGCTGGATCCTATCTCGGAAGAAAAACATTTTTCGCGCCCTTTTTTAAAGTCTACTAAAGACGGTCCTCTACTCTGAGAAGAAGCCAGATTTGACAAATATTGATTTTAAATGGGGGATGGTCCTGTTTACAATATAAATACTATGTCTAAACAATCTAATTTTACTTTCCGACACGCATATATACCAGTTATCTTTGGGATTTGTTTTAATTAAATAGTGTTCACGTCATTTAATCTTTGTTCCTAATAACCATCCCCCACTCCAATTATCAGTGACCCCCGCTTCTCTAAGAATAAAAAATAATAACGAGAAAGATAAGTGTTATTGTCAGAAAGTCCGAGATCGTTTCGATATTCTACTTGGATTTTAAACAGGACTTCCACCTCGTCTAAAATCATTTTACTATTATCACTATCATCATTAGTCATTTAAATTTGACAAAATTGCCTAAGTACGAATTCTGCTAACAAAAACAAAGAAATTAGCCGCAAAATAAAATAAAGTTTAGATAGATTTTCTTTTTCCTAGATGGGACCCAGGTGGTTCAAATGTGCGAACTACTGATCCAAAATTAAACAATGAAAGATGTTAACACTCGTGACCGCTAGTGAGACTGAATGCTAATTAGATTTTGCTAAATTATCCAGTTATCGACACATTGTTAGGCCACAAATATAATATAATATAATATATAACTAGCAAATATATGCACCCTCCGGGTGCAAGTATTTAAGTTTTAATATAATAAAATATTGTATTAAAGGCTAATGAAACTAAATAAGAATACAGATAAAAAGATTTGAAACAGGGAGTATACTAAAAGATTTGAAACAAAGGGAGTATAATAAAAAATGGAACAACTGAAACTTACTCTTCCATCACTCTCGTCTTTCATTGTTATTTTTTCTAATTTAAGTATTTAGTTATAAGAGGAAGTAAAGAATAAAATGACAGTTATTTTATCTTGTTAATGGATTTCATTTAAGATTCATTGAAGAGATTTTTGCTTACATTCATTAAAATAAAACCAAACGGTTAGAAATCAATAATACTAAGCACATATTTATTAAATTCGATTTTTTAATATCAATATGCAAATTAGCCTTTCCATTCACACTGTAAACCGCTATTTTGTTGTA
This sequence comes from Doryteuthis pealeii, assembly GCA_023376005.1. Lineage (NCBI taxonomy): Eukaryota > Metazoa > Mollusca > Cephalopoda > Myopsida > Loliginidae > Doryteuthis > Doryteuthis pealeii. The sequence continues at coordinate 106,212,462 of CM042137.1, read as the reverse complement.
TATATAAATATAATTGCATGTTATCAGTACGTAGACATAGTTAACAGTATTAATAATGTAAGACAATTTTATTAATAATTGAGATTTAGATAAAAATAAAATCATGGAGAATGTGATGTAAATAACTAAGGGAATTGTGACTTGAGTAGGAATATAGTTTCGGTTACAGACAGAAAAACACACAATCTCCATTATAATAAGATATACAAGGTGTGTCAAAAAAGTATAGAGATTTTTTGTACTTTTTGACATCTTGTATTCTGAAAAATAAATAACTAGATAAAAATAACGTTCCATTAATTTTTTTTTTCAGAATACAAGGTGTGTCAAAAAAGTACAAAGTTTAAAGTTGTATTTACCAAGATAGAAATGAAGAATGAATGGGACGTTATTTTTTTTTTTTTTTTTTTTTTTTTACAATACAAAGTGAGTCAAAAGTACAGAAAATATCGATACTTTTTTGACACAGCTTGTATATATATATATATATAAGTTGATATTTACTGAATGCCCACATCGCTATAACATCGTAAAATCGAAAACTCGTCAGCCGAACTATCGGAAAGCGAAGAGTATAAGCAGATTTCTCCTTTACCTATACGGCTACATTCCCCATTCTCAAAATTGTTAGGGTTGGACGTGAATAATGAATACAATCCTTTTGTAACAAAAAGAAAAAAAAGTTCCCACCATAGTTTGACCCCTTTTCTTCTTTCAATAATAAAGGGAAGATTCCATTTTTCCGGAGACAAAGCCTCTTTATTTTTGAAAGGCTCACCTTTACGTGATGACCCAGGAGCATGACACTAACCTCTTATTGCTAACTATTGTCATTTTTGCAATGAGCTCCACCCACGGAAAATAATTGTCTATTTGATTTATTATTCAGTAAGCTACAAGGAGTGAAAATATCTGCTTCAATTGCCTCATTTCTAAGACAATCTAAAGTAAATTTCATTGCAGCATTCTAGCGACAAGGGCGGGTGGAGTGTCTCCAGAGTTCTCAATACATTTTATTTATTGACTGATTGATTGATTTTAACGGCATGTCAACCCGTCCAGGGTTATTTTTATGACAACCGGTAAATTGTGAGGGATGATCAGATTTATCATGCTTTTTTTTCCAAGGATTTTTACAGTAAGCTGTCTGCAGTTGTTTGTCGATAAATGGATTGGGAATCGCTTTGAGGGATAAGTTTATAGGGTAAAGTGCAAGTTTGGTATATTTTTGGTATAAAAAGTCATCGGGGCGGCCTAATGTCGGTATCAGCCATGCAGCGAGGGAATCTATCCCCTTTTCACTAGCGCTAGACCAAGGAGATTATTTTAGCGTCTGAGATGGAGCGCCACACCTACCATCAGCTCCTTATTTTACCGCACAGATTCTTTTGTTACTCATACGCTGAGTTGGCGAAGGCGGGTATCGAACTAGGAACCTTGTGGTTTCTAGCCGAACGCTCTACCGACTGAGCTAACCCGGCCCTTTGATTTTTGCACCCAGTTGTATGATTTCAAGTATTCCTATCTAATTCTAATTATATGGTTTCAAGTAATTATTTATATCTAATAATCTTGTTTTCACACAGTTATATAGATTCAAGTAACTAATAATAACCCTTAGTAAACAATTATAGCTTCAAGTAACAATTCTTAATACAAATAATTTTATAGCATCAAGTGTTACTATCGAATAGGAATAATATTCAAACAGAACCATTTGATTCATAAATGGGACCATAACACGTACTATCACTCCAGGTGGGAGTGGATCTAGAAGTAATGGCAATGAACGGGTACTCCACACAACTGAAGCTTCGCCCTTAAATGCAGTTTAGTGTCAAACCCAGGATAATCATCTTTTGGAGAGGGATACTGTCAGCGTATTCTAAGCCCCACCGACACGACCCACAATCTTTGTTAATTCCTACCGTGAAACTGAAAACCCTGACACTGGGAGAGGCTAACTAAATAAGGTAAACATTAAATCCCCCAGGTTATAAAAGATTCCACGGGTTATAAATCAACACGGTGGGAGCTAACAAAATACTATGCCCTACATTGCCTTCTAACTTTTTATTTCAACAATTTCACGGTATTGACCTTTTCATCGGACAAGGCGGCAAAAATCTGACACATTGACCTGACCAAACAAAAAAAAAAAATATATACAAGTCTGGAGGAAAGGGTTAAATGAAAGATTTTATTTCTCCAAGATCAAATTACAAATAAAAAATTAACACCAAGAATTGAATTTCTAAGTCACATCAGTATTTTAACTACGCGCCCACGGGTCTAGTATAGATTGTACCTGTGGGACTTGTGAGTGGCAGACGAGTCAAAAATGTACCCGGTCCCCTCCAACAAGTTTCACGAGGGACAGGCCGTGACCTATGTTGGTGGTGGCTCGAGACATTGGGTGACCAGGCACACCTTCCCTCGCTTTTCTTTTTCTCGTCCGAGGGGAGTCTAAGTGGCGTAGTGGTTAACGAGCGAGTTCGAACTCCAATCGAGCTATTACGTTTACTTTCGGACTAATACCATTGGAAAAGTTATTAAACCCCATACACACCCAGGTATGGGTTTAAACAGTAACACTGTTTTTCTACAAGGATGGTTTTGGCATTAGATAACCCACAAAGTTTGATATGCCATTAAACAAAGAAACCAGATCTTTTCCCGCCCGAAGATTAAACCATTGAATAGAAATGATACTACACTTTAATCTCCACCCGAAGAATGGAAAAAGAGATAATAGTAATACTGATAGCTTTTTTATTTACTGCGTCCTGGGACGCACATATTTGCTTTGAATTTATGGGTCCCAACTAAAACCGCCTAACTCCTACCTTGTAACCTATTCAGTGTAATTCGTTTCTAAGAAACTATTGAAATATATTTACAATTAGCTTGGAATGGTGAGGGAAGAAAAAAGAAAACCACTGGGACGCATGCATGATTTATCTACGTCCTTTTAGATGTTTGTGCGTCAGGGACGTAAGACGCGTACTTATCAGCATCTGTGTCCAGAAGGAATGGAAAAAAGAACTAAGAAAAATGTTTTATTTTTAATTTTACGCTTCTGAGAACGTAGTGTTTTTTTTTTTTTTTTTTTTTTTTTTTTTTTTTTTTATCTACGAGCGGCCTATTCTAAATAAGAACCGATTACAGAAACCAAAACCAATTTTATGAAAGAAAACCTCTCAAAAAAGTGTTTAAATGCATTACTGGTCAACAGGAGTGTAGATTTACAGGTCATTAAAGTCTCCAAATTGTAACTATGTTTTGGAAACCTAAAATTATTCGATGCTATTCGCAGAATTGCCTCCCGCCTTAAAAAAAAAAAAAAAAAAACAAAAAAAAAAAACAAAACAACAACACACACTATGAATATTTTTTTATTTAAACTAGCAAATATATGTACCTCCGGGTGCAAGTATTTAAGTTTTAATATAATAAAATATCATATTAAATTAGAAAGGCTAAAAACTAAATAAGAATGCAGATAAAAAAATTGGAAACAGAGGGGGTATTATTCGAAAAATAGAACAACTTTGAAACTAACTCTTCCATCATTTTCCATTACTCCCGTCTTTCATTGGTAAATTTTCCCAATTTAACTATTTAGTTAAAATAGGAAGTAAAGAATAATATTAGTTATTTCTTCTTGTTAATGGATTTCTTTAAGATTTGTCCCCGAGATTTTTGCTATATTCAAAAGATAAGACCAAACAATTAGAAATCAATAATACTAAGCATATATTTATTAAAATCAAATTAAGATCAATATGCAAAATCAGCCTTCCAATTCACACTATAAACTGCTATTTTGTTGTATATATATAAATACAATTGCATGTTCTAGTATGTAGATATGGTCAACAGTCTTAATGATGTAAAACAATTTTATTAATAATTGAGGTTTAAATAAAAATAAAATTTTGGAGAATGTGATGTGAATAACGAAGGGAATCGTTACTTGAGTAGTAATATAGTTTCGGTTACAGACATCCAAACCACAATCTCCATTATAATAAGATATAAAAGAATATCTAAATATTCAGATTTTTATTTATTTATGTTTGTTTAATGTCTTGTTTTTAGTTAAAATAAAAAAAAAAAATCTAAATATTTTGAATTTTTATTTGTAATTGAGTGTTGGAAATAAATATATTAAAATAAAAATACCGAAAAAAATGTTTTTATTTTTTTATCTGTAATTGATAGTCTAAAAAAGAATTAAAATAAAATGAAAATACCGAAAAGAAAAAGAATTTTTTAGCAGATTTTATCGACAAATTATTATTATTATTTTTAGAAGTCGTTAAAAGTAAGCCATATTTTTATCGACAAGTAAATGTAAATATTTCATCCGTAGAGCGGGTTGTTTTTTCAGCTATCACCGCCTAGCGTTTTTTTAAGGCAGGAAGCCGGGACGCAATTCTGCGAATAGCGCCAATTATTCTTTAAAATATCAAGGGTAGAGTTTGATATGTGAACTACAAATAATTCATGATAAACAAAAAAAAAAAAAAACAAAAAAAAACTGATTCCAATACAAAATTGGATTATTTTCACAATACGTTAACAGAGATACTGATGGTACGCAGGACGCGTACCTGACGCACAAAAATCTAAAAGGGCGTAGAAAAATCATATCCGTGCGTCCCAGTTTCTTTTTCTTTCTTCTTCCCTCGCCATTTCAAGCTATGTAAATACATTTCAATAGTTTTTTTTTAGAAACGAATTACACAGGATAAGTTACAAGGTAGTAGTTAGACGGCTTTAGTTGGAACCCATAAATTTTCCGGTGACTCATTCAAACCAAATATGTGCGTCCTAGGACGCACTAAATTAAAAATCTATCAGCATCACTGCGTGAATCAAAATTTTATTAAAGCTATTTTCTTTAAATTACAGGTGCAAATTTAACAATCTGGCAATTAGATAATTTCATTTTTCACTTTTAAATTGAAAGGTAACGTTAATATAAAAGTACATCTGTTAATAATGGAGATTCGGTCTCTTTGTAACCAAAACTACGTCAACTATGAAAAATCAATTAAGAGTCAAATTTTCACGAAATTTTTTATACTTATTCACCTTTAGAAGAATTTAGGTTTAAAATAGTTTTTTTCCCCCTAAAATATATTGAGGAAAATATTTTTTTTACTAGGTCGACTCCCCCCTCATTTCATTTTATGAAATTCGAACAAAATATATTTTACTCGTACGATCTTTATATTTTTATATAAAGATAAATGTCCGTTTCAAAAATCTATTTTTACACCGCCTTGAAGGCGTTTTTAGCTAGTTATAAAAATGTACATAGAAGCAGTAAAATTGGTTTCCCGCCGTTGATAACCAAGCAGATGATTTCTGTAACCTAAGTCAGAAACACCACACACCCCGCATTGGTATTCCCTAATGTCTACACAGATATGCAGGCCAGTTTTAAATGTCTCGGTAGCCGAACTGATTATCGTGAACCGGATTTGTCGATCAGTGGCCAAGAGTTCCCGTTGGTCATCTATGTATTCATTCAACTCCTCTGGCACGGACAGAATGTATCACAAGACCAATATTTAAGCAGAGCACAGCTAGTTTTAATCCAGGGGTTTTCCTTCTCCTAGATCGGTCACCTTACCAAGGCCAAATAACTGTTTGCTCTATTATTTATTTACAGTAATCACGGCCAAGTCACATAAAAGCACTGGTGACTGCTAGATCACCGAAGTTAAGCAGTGGTGATTCTGTTCAATACTTAATTGGGTGACCACTTAAGCAAAATCAGGTACCGTTATCAACCAGAGTCCTTTGTTTATCAAAATGACTTTAATCGGCATTGAGTAAAAGTAAAGTCGTCGGGGAGGCCTAAATTCTGTATCAGCTAGACAGCGAGGGAGTCTTTTCCCTTTTCTCTAGCACTAGACCAAATATTGTTTTTGGCGTCTGGGGCAGAGCGCCACACCTTCCATCAGCCCCTCACTTTTACCGCACATATCCCTGTGCTACTCATACGCTGACTTGGCGAGGGCCGGTATCGAACACTGAACCTTGTGGTTCCTAGTTGGATGCTCTACCGACTGAGCTAAACCGGTCCGTTTAATCGGCATTAAATGTCCCGAAAAGGGTTGGTATGCCATAGAATAAAACAACCAACTTATCTAAAGCGAGAGGGAGAGCACACATGGATCCACAGTTTTACCAAAGGCATTAGCACGAAGTGAAACGCAAACAGCTTCGTCCAAGATTGAACCCAGGTCGCCGATTCCATTTCCTAAGATCATAACCGTTACGCTAAACGTGCTTCTATTGAATCACATAGTACAGCATTGAATTTAGTTGATCTTTGAAACCTACACTTGACCAATCGCTATTATTCAACTCTCTGGACAGAATCTAGCGCGGATGAGGCATTTCTGGAAATTTGATGACGTGACCAACCCGTGTTTACTAACGGGTGGCAATCATGCAATCACTGCTGGAAACGTTTGCATTATGGGGAATGCTCACACGAAGGATGCAGTTATGCCATGTGATCTCAAAAACCTTCTGGGGGGCTGTAGAGTTTTTAATTTCAATGCTTAAAAGAAAATTATTTCGAACTGTCGACATCTGTATATAGTTTATAGTAGATCAAAATGAAACGGGTAATTTTCAATATAATTGAAGTAACCTGTCAGAAACTGAAAAATGATTTACTGTTTCTAAATAAACAAAATATAATCTGGTGAGAAAAAAAAATCAAAAATGCCATTTGTATTAAAATATCTAATTCATGAGATATAGCAAACGTGAAATTTCAGACGATGAACAAAATCCTTTTCTTCAATTACATAATTAAGGGATGAAAAAAAAAGTATCTTCTAAAGTACTTGTTGGATAAGCTGTAAAATAAAGTTTGGAGATTGGTGTTACCGACCCCCCGCAAAAAAAAAAAAAAAAAAAAATCACATTCATGAAATTTACTATAAAGCCTGAGGAATAGAGTCACATGACTCCTTAGAAAAGAAAAACCTCTTGGGACCAGGTTAAGTCCGTATAATGTTATATCGAAAGAAAAAAAAGTGCTTCTGAGCAATCATTACTCCCAACCTTTGTCACCACCTATGATTCGTTTTGAGTCACTTGGATTCACTGATAGGTGCTCATCGCGTAATGTAGGAAATGGACACAGCGACCAGAGTTCAAATCTGACACGAATTTGTTTGCATTTCACATAGCGCTAATACCACTGGGAAAGGTATGCATGTGAGATACTTCCTTGGTGAGGGGTTTCATACTTTTCCCAAAGTATTAAACCAAAAATGAACGGGATATGGATCCACAGATCCACTTATTAATACCCAGAGGTATTAATAAGAAGTGAAAGGCAAACAGCCTCGTCCAAGATTTGAACCTGGGTCGCCGATTCCATTTCCTACGATGATAACCGTAATAGTGCGACTGGAGTTTGAACTTTCTTACTACGATGTCGCAGTCCTGGACATTAGCCACTGTACCACGGGGACTCCTCAAAAGGTTTATGTAACAAAGATATTGATATCTAAGACATCGGTATGCTCTTCCCATGATCAAAGTATCGACCCTAGGCCTTGTTACGATTTCACGCAGTTATTGGTAATAGAGATGGTTACCAGCAGTCGACCGACGATAGTGACTGAAAGTAGCTGGTATGCTAGTGTTGCAACTAAGTCCGTTGTTGCGACTTAACAGACTAGATGCAGTTAACCGAAATGCTTACTAAAAAATAGTTCCGCCCTGCTACACTAATACATGCAATATTCATAAAGTCCATTGTCAACAGGTGGCGTTTTTTTATAGCTAACGAGGGAAGGGCACCTTACGTGGTTAGCGAATTAGATCAGAAGACCATTGATAGTGAGTTCGATTCTCACTGGGCGCCCCATACTTCTGGCCTTGTGCCACATCTAAGCTAAGTATAGTAAATAACTATTGCTAACCAGGGAAAGGGTTCTAGAATCCCCGTGTCTATAAAAGAAACGTGGTAATTCTTCATCTAGATTTTACAATGTCGCCGTCAGTCGGCCGCCAGGTAAACGAACATTAATTTTAACAGCCTTTAAAACAAAGCAAGCCTGCTCCTGGGAATTCAAACCACGGTGCAGCACCTCCCCATCACACTAGAGGGTAGTAAAGAGGGGTCATTTGCGATCCTGGTCACAATAATTGGACTTTTTTCCCTTTCCCCCTTATTTACATGTATGGACGATCATGTTAAACTTACCATCATATAGAACGCAACTACCTAAACTCTTGGCATAAAATAACCCCAGACGGGTAGACATGCCATTAAATCAAACATTACAATTATGCAATCAAAATGGATATTATTAGATATTATTTATCACCGAAATCTAAAACATAGAAACGTCACCAAAAATAAAAGTGCATAAATATATATTATAAGGATATGCTGATTATTTCCTATAACTCCAACATAAACAAAGGGGAACCACTCTTGACTGATACATTATTTATTAATCTACTAAGAAAAAGGAAGACGGGGTTAGGGTTTAGGGTTAGTTTAATTGAAAATAAATAATTTATCCGTCAAGACTGATTACCATTTGTTTATGTTGGAGTTATAGGAAATAACCGATATGCTTATTTTTACCCAGCTAAATATTCATAATTTTTGGTTGCAGAGTTTTATAATGAATAATACCTAATAACGTCAGTTTTGATTGTATAATGTTTCACCAGAAATAATAAAATACTGTCATCTTTGTTTTTAGAAGAAAATTAACTGTTTATAATTTTTTTAAAAACTGTTACGGGTGTACTTACTTATATGTGATTATATATATATATATATATATATATATATATATATATATATATATATATATATAACCCAAGAAGTTAAATACATTATGAAAAGTTTAAAAGTATCATGAAAGTTTAAATATTTCTGAAACTAAAAAACACTATGAACAGCAGAAATACAATAAAGGGCTTGTTTGTTGTATGTCAGTAAGTGTGACAATTTTTTTCTTTTTTAAATGTGAAGGAATCTTAAACTAATCTAATAAAAAAAACAAAACAAATAACACACACAATGTGTGTGTGTGTGTGTGTGTGTGTGTGTGTGTGGCATAATATTCGTACAAAGACGAAAAGGTAGAAGAAAATAATACACAAGTTGACATGGGTTTCTTAGTTTAGGAATTTGAGAATAGAAAAGTATTCCTATCAACTTCAGCCACAAGACTCTTAATGATGTACATATATAAACAAAAACAAAGATTTATTTGATCTAATCCCAGTGTGAAACGGGACTACTTTAATGAAAAAGTCTTACAAGGGAGAAAGGGACTAAAGTTTTGCTTTTATTTTTTTTTTATCAGAAACCTTCAGCTATAAACTTATGGGTAGGATCATATGCCCTCACGGTTTAAAGTTCAGATAAGAGAAACCACTGGGAAAAAAAAAGTTGAAAAAAAGAAAAGAAAAAAAGACCAGCGGTTTCAGAGAGGGTAAATGGATCTTGTTCATAGCTTTTGTGGCTGACCTCATATATATATATATATATATATATATATATATATACACATATATGTGTGTGTGTGTGTGTGTGTGTGTGTGTGTGTGTGTGTGAGAGACCAAATGTCACTTAGAAATTGGAATTTCACGTCTTAAAATAAATCTAGTGACTGATAAGAGAACATTGTGAACATGATCACAAAATTAAAACAGAACTGGCTAAGTTTAAGGAAAGAAGGGGGAAAAAGACAACAACGTTCGTATAAATTTTGTTTTTGTTTTAAACAAGTAATAAAAAAAGGCAAATATTTTGTATTTATAACTTTATGCATATATATATATAAAAAAAAAAAAAAAAAGATTTTTTAAATAAAAAAATTTAAACGGTTAAACTAGAGGTGGCCAACATTTTCCATTTTGTTCAACTTTTTTTTCATATATACGCGAGATCAAATGTCCCATATGAATCTCGTGTTCGCTTTAATTCTAGTATATATATAATCCAAAAGTCCAGAGAAGAAATCTTCCTTACGACACGAGTTTTATTTTAAAAACCTGTCGCAGTTTGAGAGCTCAATGTGTGCTCTTAATGTTAGAGTCACAGAGCAAATATATAAAGTAAAGAAATAACAAAAGACTTAGAGATTTAGCTTTATAGTCTATTTCAGGGAGCTTAAACATTTGTCTAAGCTCCCAGGAATAGACTATAATGCCAAATCTCTAAGTCTTTATATATATATATATATATATATATATATATATATATATATATATATATACATACATACATACATACACACACACTGTTTTAAAATGATATCATTTAAAACGTACAGGGTGTTTCCATAAAGTCCAAGTTACGCAGCCATACAGTAGTAATATATAGTTACAATTAGGAAGAATTCTCAGAGAGATCAGATTTCTATATGATCGATAACTGTCAATAGAGGTACATGCCTTTTCTATGCGTATATGGATAATGCTTTCTGTAGATGGGATATTGCTACCTATGTATGAGTGTTGGCCAACCAGCAAAACCTTACAACAGCTATGCGCAGACACTGGATGTCGTGCTAATGACTTGCCAGGAGTGATGACCGATAGGGATGGGCGCCAAGAGCGAGTCATGGGAATTCTTGCTGTCAACACGACGATGATATCAAAATATTAGATATTTAATTGGCACCTTGAAAAGCCTATCTTCAAATCGTAAACTTCTTACATATCTAATACACCTATCAAATAATAGATTAGATGTATCTATCATTTTGAGAGTAGCGTAGAAAGCGAATTAGAAATTGTACTCGAGAACATTGGGTCAAATGGGTGTGACTGACAGGCGATAACCCCGAGGTCAGTTTGATACCTTGGCTGGAATTCGATGGTTTCAGTCATGTGATCAAAAAGTTACAGAAGGAAGAAAAAGAGTTTTGAATTTGATTATGAGAAGTTAAAGCGAATGCATGCTGATCCACTCTTGTACCTTATAAAGCATCAGCTCCCCAAATGTTATAAAGGTAAAAAAAAAAAAAAAAAAAAAAAAAAAAAGGGGGGGGTCATATCAAAGAAATAGAATAAAGTGTGCACACAAAAATGTCTTAAAAGTTTATTCTTCCTGACAAAAAGATGTATTCGTTGCTGACAACGAAATACAACAAAAGTCCACAACGTGGGGGTCAGAAGAGTCGCCAGCCGTCCGAAGATGGCAGTGGGGTATCCAACACACCATAAAATAGATAAATGCTAAATAAACTAAATTATTAACTAGTCTAAGGAGTGGCAGACATATCTCAAGAGATATTTCTTGGTCGTGGATATTTTTACACTGGCGGTGAATCTGATGGAGATGCAAGACAATATGGTGATGAAGGCAGTGAAAGCAATGATTGTCCTAGAATGGGGGGGGGGTTAGAGATTCCTTAGATACGACATAACATAAACTTCACAGTCCCAAATGATAAATATTTTTTGTAACACAAGAACTAGAACATTTCTATGAATTCAATTTTAAAACCTAGAGTTGGGAAGATAAGAGAATGAAATACAGTTTTTTTTTTAATCTTAATTTTAAAATTCAAATGAAGAGATGTGCACAGCTTATATAATAAAGTATGTATTCACCCTACCCCCTCCACCATGGGCAGGATACGACACAAGGTCAGTTTGTTAAGCGGAGTATAGCTGGATTTTTTTTTTTTGCAATTACACCCCCAGATCAGGGGAAAAAAATGGAACCTCGCGATCAGATGTAGTTTAGTATCCTACTATAACTTTGATAAAAAAACCCCGTCATGGTGTAATGGTTAGCAAACTAGTCACGCAGATCCATTACTATTGAATAACGCGTTCGATACTTGCGACCTTGTGTCACATCCAATAATAACAAATTTAAGATACATACAGATCACCTTATCCAAACCAGAAGACCAGACCAAATATTAATTATTAATTAAAAGCAATTGGTAATTTGCTTGAAGCATTGTTAAGTATGTTATAATATATTAATATTTTGAAGGCCAATACAATGCGTATGAAAAATAAAAACAAAAAGATGTTATTTTTGTCTTATCGATTTCGAAGCATGAACTTCATCATCAGAGTTTATTTTCAGAAATGGACGTGCTTGTGTTTTTATTTGTGTGGTTATAATTTCTCTTATTTCCTTTTCCTCTCTTTTTTCCCCCCTATTATTATTATTTAATTTAAAAAAATAAATTTTCCCCTATTATTAATATTAATTATTAATTAATAATTTAAAAAATAAAGAATAAAATAAAAAAAACTTGTCAATTTGTGTATTTTGCCGTCCCGACAGATCACAAGGTGAAAATGAAAGAAAACGAAGAGATGAACAAATACTTAGACCTTGCCAGTGGACTAAAACTGGAACATGAGGTTGAAGGTGATACCAATTGTAGTTTGTGTTCTTTAGGCGGTCCCCAAAGGGTTTGGCAAAAAAGACTAGAAGAATTGGAAATCAGAGGAAGAATTTTGATCATGCAGACGACAACATTATAAAAATCGGCTAAAATATTCAGAAAGACTCAAATGAAAGACCACCAGTTAACGCTAGTGTGAAAAAAAAAAAAAAAAAAAAAAAAACACTCCCAAGCAGTAATATTATTATTATAACAACAGTCGTCAATGATGTCTAGACTACCATTATCTAAAATAATAAAAAAAAAATAATATATAAAAAATAAAGAGATACGGTCTATAACTTTGAGAATGAAGGGCTGTGTCGTGCTGTATATAAAAGCAAATAGTTTAAACATTGACATTTAATCAGAGATTTAAGATACGTGTATGAATCTGTAAAACAAAGGGGTACTCTTTGTTTGTGAATTCTATGAAAAACTTCATATAAAAAAAAAAGTTGTTCAACTTCCTGGTTTTGGAGGTATCCAAATACTAACAGGACCTGTACATATACCACAGTATGGTAATTTAATTATTACAACGTTTGATACGGTTAAGAATTATTTCTAAATAGTTCAATATGTAAAAAGTACATCTTGATTTGACTCACTCCTTTTTCTTTTTTTTTCATTATGTTCGATTAAAACAGATTAGCGTTATCGCTCGCTCTCTCTTAGGGGATAAAAACTGCGTAGTAAGCGAGTTCGAAATCCAGTCGCGCTATTACATTCACTTTTGGGATAGTACTCTTCGTAAAGGTACGAACCCGCACATTCCCCCAGCTATCGGTTGAATAGTACCACTGTTATTTTTGTACATGGCTGGATTTGGATTTAAATGACCCAAAATGGTTGATATGCCATTAAAAAAAAAAAAAAAAAAAAAAAAAAAAAAAAAGGACGCCCCCTTTGATTGATTATTCTTTTGTTCCTCCTGACTCCAATTGTGTTTGGGTCAACATAAAATCTAAATTTACACACATTTCAAAGAGAAAGAAGGAAATGGATAAAGTTCAACATTTAATAGCAACTATTAACAAAGCATTCATTCAATATTTCACAGTACAGAGTATCAAGTACAGTGGTACCTTCATTTAAAAGTTAAATTCGTCCCGCTCGTAACTCAATTTCACACACACGTGTGTGTGTGTGTGTGTGTATGTGTAGTTGGTTGGTTGATTTGCGGCATATCAACCTTTTTCAGGCTATTTAACACCAAATCATGTTATTTTGGTAAACAAAGGACTCTGGTTGTTAACAGTAACATAAATTAGATATGATGATCGCATAGGCGAGAAACTGACAGTCATTAGACGCCGTTGACCGTGTCTACGCTATCCTAACTTAGATATAAATGATCCACCACCGATATTGAGCACTCTTTATTTATAAACATAATTATGTTTAAGGCAGCAGATTCTCTTGTAGGCATATTTTATTGAACATAACAGACAAGGATTTGATGTTTAGTTTTTCCTGTTGGTGAACGAGATGTCACAACTGTGGTTGTAGGCAATTTAAAAACTGTTCCTTGTTATATTACAAAGACGTCTTTGTAAATTAAGATATATGTCTACAGTGATGCTAAAAGCTGTTTGAGTTAGTGCGTCCTGGGACGCATATATTTGCTTTGAATGAGTCCCCGGGGAAATTCATGGCTTCCAACTAAAGTTTCTTAATAAATTGTAGGGGTTTTATTAATGATTTGGGGGAAACAACAAAAGCCGTCTAACTCCTACCTTGTAACCTATCCTGTGTAATTCATTTCTAAGGAACTATTGAAATGTATTTACAGTTAGCTTGAAATAGTGAGGGAATGCACTTTTTTTTTAAGATAAAATAAAAAATTAAAAAATAGAATAAAAAAAACAGAATAAAAATAAGAGGAATCCCATCTGCTTAGACGAAGTCTTATTGGAAAGTAAAAGATAAGTAAAGTTCAGATTTTGCCAGTTGGAACCTTAGCGAACTGGATCAAGAAAATGAGAAGAAGTTGGGGGGGGGGTAAAAAAACTGGGCATGAAAGATATCAAAGATTTAGGGAGTCTGGGCAGGTGCTAAGATAAGGTTGGGGCTTTGTCAGTGGACTGTGCAAATTAGACATTTGGCTGAAGGGCAACTGAAGGGAACTTGAGAAGAGAAGGAAAACAAATAGATCAGTAGCACGAGTCCCAAAAGAGAAGCCAGATAATTATCAAAATAGATGTTCCTTTTTGGAATGTATTCAATCAAATAATGAAAGGTGGGGTAGGAAGAAATGTTGATCCCTCGTTTTTTTTTTTTTTTTTAAGGGGAGGTTGTTGAGGTGGTGCTTTTTTTTTTTTTTTTTTTTTTTTTCAGAGTTTTAATTTGAAGGAATAAAAAGGAGGGGGTATATATATTGTTTAACCTTTCGGTGCGGCGCATTTGTTAATAAATTTAATGGCTTGTAAGCACTTTTGTCCATAAAATAAAATGGAATTTTACATTTACAATACTACATTACACTATTTTTATTTCATAAGTGACATTCGCTGGATTTTGCCATTAATTCCAGTTATTCCTAAATTAGGTAATTTATGAGGAAGTGCGTCCCGGTGTCCTGCCTCAAGAGTTGCTACCCGGTGACAATTAAAATAACGACCCAGCTCAGTCCATTCATAACTATCCATCTTCATATATCTATCTATCTCAATTGTTTCATATTTATCTATATTACTTTAAATACTAAGATTTTTTTTATTCATGTTTGTTTAATGTCTTGTTTTTAGTTTAAATAAACAAGAATTACGACAAAAAAAGAAGCGACCCCCCCCCCAAATACATTTAATTGTCGAAAATATCTATCTTCATTTGTTCGTATCTATTTATATTATTTTTTTTTTTATCTATCTTTCTATTTCAGTCTATTCAAATATATATCCATCTTCATATCTAAACAAGAATTACGACAAATTACGATAAATAAAGAAGAATTACGACGAGCTGGGGTTGTTATTTTGATAGTCACGGGTAGCGGTTGTTGAGGCGGGAGACCTCATAAATTACCAAAAAATTATTATCGTACAAAAAAAAAAAAAAATCGCCCCACCCTGAAAAAAATCGCAGTGATTAAAACTTGGGAATCCAAAATTTCAGGATTATGTCCCTGGATTCGGTCTGGAATGGTTTTAATTTGCTCGCGGGCTCGGCCCGATTCCAAAATGGTATGATATGTTGGCTTATGGTCTCTCGGAATAAAGTTGAAAAAAAATCTGGCACTAACATTACCATTTATTATTAGAGACGTAATTAAAAGATATCAAAGGGGCAGAGCGCATAAGATTCTTCGACGATTCCAAGAATATGGGGAATCCAGCGAGGATCGAACTTTATATTCAGTAGTAATGGATCTGCGATATTAGCTTGCTAACCACTATACCATGAAGGGGCGTCTAGTAGACCTGAACAGCATTTCCACAGGAAAGGGATTGTTTACAAATGATCGCTTGTGCATTGTCCACTCCCTCCAAAAAGCAGTCCATTTTTAGCATTAAATACAATCAATGAGAAAAATAAAAGATAAATAAAAAAAACTTCTACGCTCTTTGTTTGTTTTTTAAAATTTTTAACAAAATTTTTTAAATCTTTAAAAATGTTCTTATACACTGATGTACCCAGACGAGTATCCTTATCTTGATTGTTATCATAATCACACTGTTTCAGGCATTGTACCCACTGACCTTCTTTAGGTGTCTGTAGCAGTTAGTAGATTTCTAGGAAACACTTCATTCAATCCATAAAGGGTAGCTAGTTCCCATTCCAATGTCCGTGCTTAAAAGATATCTAGTATCAGTTAATCATTCATAGTTAACTGTCCGTGACATATGTCAGTCCCATCCACTGAACCAGAGTAGGTGACCTTTTTATGCACTACTTTACACTGTGATTGAACTCCTCATCTCCAGATAACTAGAAACACTTTAACCAATGTTTTCTTTATAGTCCATCCCCCTCGCTGGGCATGTCCCCTTAATTCGGACGATAACTATTCATTTTAAGTCTTTGATTCCTTAAACCCAATATTTCAATCTGGGCACTTTACAATCAGCCCTCAAGAAAGAATTAATAAATAATGATAAAAAAAAAAGTCTTTAAATGATTACACTACAAAATGTAGTCATTTTAATGACAGCGTGGTATTTCCTTAGAAGATATTCTTCCAACAAATATACAGGGTCAACGCTTGGTTACTGACAGTTTCTCACCTATGTAATTCTTAAACCAAGAGTATTTGGTTTGAGAATCTCATAGGTGAGAAACTGTCAGTAACTAAGTGCCAATGATTTTATGTCCACACTACCCTAACTAAGATATACATGCTCTATCAACAATATTGATCACTATTTACCTATAAATATAACAGTGGATATATATATATATATATATATATATATATATATATATATATATATATATATATATATTAGTGATGCTGATAGCTTTTTGATTTAGTGCGTCCTGGGACACACATATTTGCTTTGAATGAGTCCCCGGGTAAATGTATGTGTCCCAACTAAAGCTGTCTAACTCTTACCCTGTAAGCTATCCTATATAATTCGTTTAAGAAACTACTGAAATGCATTTATAGTTAACTTAAAATGGCGAGGAAGAAAACAGAAAAACACTGGGACCCATGGACACGATTTTACTGCGTCCTTTTAGATTTTTATACGCCAAGGACGCATACCTATATATAATATATATATATATATATATATATATATATATATATATATATATATATATATATATATAATGGGGTGAGGAATCAAAGAAAGAGTGTAGTAAAATCTTTTTTTAAACTGAGGAAAATAAGAACAAAGAAACCTTAGTATGAAACTACACAATGGGAAACGATTTATTGTAGTGACCATTCCCAGCCTTTCGTTCCTTTAAGGGATTTTTTTGTGTGCGTGTGTGATTTTTTATATGTACAGGTACAGGTTACCTGAGGACAAAATGGCTAAACGTGCTTAATGAGTATACACAACTTAGACAAGTTCAGTTTCATAATTTTGAACAGGTCTTCTTTTTTTTTGTTCATTTTGCAAACATAACCACAAAATAAGTGCCCTGGCTATGATACTCCATGGTGAGACTCCAATTCTGGAACTCTGTAGAGTGTTGAGTCACTCTTTTGTTGCCATTACTCTCAGGAGGTCCACTTTGATCTAAGTGGCCCTACCAGATAAAATCCCATATATGGGTGAAATAGATCTGTTTGAAAATTTAGTACGAGGTATTAATACTATATTACTGTGTGCAAATTATTAGTATTAAGAATAGTTACTTGAAGTTATAATTGTTTACTTATTATTATTAGTTACTTAAAACCATATAATTCTGTGAAATATTTAAACCATATGACTGTGCAAGCTATTAGTATTAGATAGGAATTCTATGAGTTTTTTTTAACGAAGGTAAAAAGTTTAAGACATTAGATTAAATAATCTATTTTTAAAATTTAACTAGCGAATAACACCTAATTTCATTTGATTGCTATATTTTTTTATCAAAAGAAAAAAAAAACTATTTTGATGTATCAATTTTAAAAAAAAAATCAAATTTAATATTCATAACTACAATTTATTCTTTGTATGGGTTAAATAGCATCAGTAGTATTCTTCTACAAAGATAGTTTTAGTATTAAAAAATAACCCACAAATGTTGATATGTTATTAAAAAACAAGAGTTAATATTATTTCTAATTATCAAAATTGGAACTTTTTTTTCTAATATAACTGATGGTTTAATTTATACAACTTTTTTTTATTTATTCTGTGGATAAATTAGGCAAATTTATTGATCCACTCTTCTACAAATTACTTATGAATATTTAATTTTATATATAAAGTCATAAGCCAGCTAGACAGTAAGAGAGTATCCTTTTTTTAGTGCTAGATCAAGGAGATGTTTTGGCGTCTGGGGTGGGGCGCCACACCTACCATCAGCTCTTCACCTTACTGCACAGATCCCTGTGCTACTCATACGCTGAGTTGGCGAGGGCCGGTATTGAACCCAGAACCTTGTGGTTCCTAGTCAGACGCTCTACCGACTGAGCTAAACCGCCCCCTACCACACACACACACACACACAAATAATTTTATTTTGGTAAAATAAGATATTCATTTTTAAATTTTACTTCAGCATATGTCACTACATTCATGGGATCACCAATCATTCAAAGTTTGGCCATTAAAAAGCTTAATTTTTTTTCATGTCACCGGCCAAATTGTTTATCCAAAATAGTCTACTTTTCTAAAGAGATGGTCCCAAGTGGAATGTGGTGACGTACATAGATGTCATGCTGGAAAGTTCTGATCCAACAGGATTTTACTTTTTTTTCTTTCTTAAAGAAAAAAAAAGTATCCGAATAACAAAACACAAAAAAGGGAATCTCCCTGTGGTTATCCTAGCAAGACATGGAATCGGAGACCCAAATTCAAATCCTGGCTGTTTGCGTTTCACTTCATGCTTAATGCCCATGGAAAGGTTTGAATCCATCTGATCTCTGTCTGTCAGCAAAGGGTAAAAGGGCAGAGATTTACTCAGCTTAAAAATTGACCTAATGTCACATCCAGTCCGTGGTAGCGGGAGGGAGGGGGGCGGTGAGTAAATACACGCATGTCATCACACCCTTATAAATCCATACATGTCATCACATTCCACTTGGGACCATCACTTCAGATTGGATACTCAAAGTGAACTTCTAAAATTGCTTTCAAAACCCTCACTATCATCTTTGTCTTTACACAAAGTCTTTTTATACTTAATTTCAACTAACCGGCTCTTTTCTAAAAAAAAAAAAAAAAAAAAAAAAAAAAAAAAAAAGTTTTATATATATATATCCTCCCTGACGCACAAAATCTAAAAGGACGCAGTAAAATCGTACCCATGCGTCCCAGTTATTTCTTCCCTCACCATTTCAAGCTAACTGTAAATACATTTCAATAGTTTCTTAGAAATGAGTTACACAGGATAGGTTACAAGGTAGGAGTTAGGCTGCTTTAGTTGGGACCCATAAATTTTTCCGGGGACCCATTCAAATCAAATATGTGGGTCCCAGGACGAACTAAATCAAAAAGCTATCAGCATCACTGTATATTATATGATAATTACTTCCCGGATTGTCGTATTAATCTATTTATTTTTAAGAGAATTTTAACCATAAGTATAATCTTGAAGATGAAAAATTCTAGTTCTACTGCCAAGATAAAGATTCTGGGTCCTAACTTTTTCTTCCCTTCAACACCTCGGTGATGAATTGAGAGGAGGGTGACTTTGGTAAAATTGGCAGAGACCCCCACAGATAGGTGTGACCTGTGGATGAACTCTTTAATCTGTTATCAGCATTATCTTTAATTGAAACCTGAAGAAGAGTTTGATTTTATACACATGGTTTAAATTCACGCCAACATCAAATCTTCAGAATTGCTCCAGATTTTTGTCACATATTTAGAAACAAGATTTATTTCTACCTTGGAGAAATCGGTAAATAATTGCTAAAAAGAATAAAACAGAACAAATCTCAAAAGAATAAAATAAGTAGGAATGTATTTATTCTTTAAATGAATAAGACTACTAAACTATTGATCCACCATTCTTATAATGAATCTTTATATCTTAAGTTGTTAACAATGTTGAAAGTAAAATGCGTGTTCGATAATAATTCTATGCGCGTGTTTTTAAATCAATAACTTTGAATTTAATATTGAATATATTCATAACTAAAATCCATTCTTTGTATCAAGAGTTAATATTGTTATTAATCATCAAAATTGGAATTTGTTTTTCTAATATAACTCAGATATTCTGATAGGTACGCATCCTGTGTCACTAGCGCAGAAAAATCTAAAAGACGCAGAAAAATCATATCCATGCGTCCCAGTGTCCCCCCCCCCTTCCCAATCATTTCCAGCTAACTGTAAATACATTTCAATATTTTCTTGGAAACGAATTACACCGTATGGAGTACAATGTAGAGGTTAGAAGGCTTTTTTTGTTTATAGATAACAAAAACAAAAAAAAATCTCTACAATTTATAAAGAAACTTTAGTTGGGATCCATCTAATTTCCTAGGGACTCATTCAAATCAAATCCGTGCGTCCAAGGACGCAATAAATTAAAAAGCTATCAGCATCACTGATAACTGATGGTTTAATTAATACAACTTTAATTCTTAACACCAAAAAAGTGTTAATTTCTTCCTAAGAAACTATTGAAATGTATTTACAGTTAGCTTGACATCGTGAGGGAAGAAAAAAAAACACTGGGACGCATAGATACAATTTTACTGCATCCTTTTAGATTTTTGTGCTTCAGGGACGCAGGACACGTACCTAT
The DNA here is from genome assembly GCA_023376005.1 of Doryteuthis pealeii. NCBI lineage: Eukaryota > Metazoa > Mollusca > Cephalopoda > Myopsida > Loliginidae > Doryteuthis > Doryteuthis pealeii. The sequence continues at coordinate 106,191,673 of CM042137.1, read as the reverse complement.
TAGCATCTCTGAGTAAGCAATTATTCTTTGATACGTACATACAATATTGATATTACTATAGCAAGAATTTTTTTTATTATGAATATCGTTTTATTCATAATAAAAAAATAATTGGGCAAATCATTATTTATTCTTTGGATAAATTAGGCAACAAATTTATTAATATACCTTTCTACAAATTACTTATGAATCTTATTTTTAAGTTGCTATTGATAAAAGAAAAATAAAGTACACTTTATATAAGGATTTTGTGGTTTGTTGTCCTCATCTTTATTTTTATGTATACAGCATTTCGTTCGATGTGCCCTTCTTCAGGTGTTTGTCGAAAAATCTAAATAATACAAATTATCAAGCCTTATCTAAAAAATTCGGACAAATAAAGTAAACTTTGTATTTGAATTTGATCATATAGTCTAATGAGGTTTTGAAATACAATTGAATTTTCTGGTTATAGTAATATCAATATTGTATGTACGTATCAAAGAATAATTGCTTACTCAGAGATGCTAATAAGGTACGTGTCCTGCGTCCCTGACGCACAAAAATCTAAAAGGACGCAGTAAAATCGTATTTATGCGTCCCAGTGTTTTTCTTTTTTCTTCCCCCACGATGTCAAGATAACTGTAAATACATTTCAATAGGTTCTTAGAAACGAATTACACAGGATAGGTTACACGGAAGGAGTTAGGCTGCTTTAGTTGGGACCCAGAAGTTATCCTGGGGACTCCTTCAAAGCAAATATGTATGTTCCAGGACGCACTAAATCAAAAAGCTATCAATATCACTGCTTACTATTATTCATTATTCAAATAAATTGGGCTACAGACTTATTGGTCCAATTTACAAGAAAATACAAGAATTATGAGACGAAGAAGAAAAACTAGCAAAACAAGTGAAATAATTTTATGAATTGAGAAATCAAAAACTAGGATTATTTAGACGAATGAGAGATTTAATAAAATACTTTTAATTGATCTATTTAATATTTTTACATTTACGATCAAGTCACGCTTAAAAGTTAAGTAATGAGGAGCCTTCTCACTACATAGATGGGTGGCCACAAAGTAACAGCAGAAACTGTAAGCAACCCGATGCCAGTGTGCCAGACTAAGAAAAGATCAGTAAATCCTAAGAATTATTTCTATTTTATCAATTGTTTTCGGAGTTTCTTTTAAAGAAAAAAATGAATTCCACGATGAAAAATATTTCCCTCTGTCTCAAAACTCAAATTTCATCTAATCATCATGGGGGTGGGGGGTGATGTAATGGAGCGAGCTAAGTTAGCTGACCATTATTTCTGGCCTTATGCTAAACTGAGCTTGGTAAATGATGAGGTAATTTTCACCTTTAGTTGTTAAAATTCCTAGCATAAAATTGTGCGTGCGCATTATCTAAAATGAAATTAATTGTTATTAAGAACACATTTTATGATATTTGTGTTAAAGCATGCTGTTGTATTGTTTTCGAAAAAGTTTCTAAGATTTGTTTATTTCGCACGGAGACTTTCAAAATAGCTACCGACTTAGTTCAAAGTCTAAGTCAAGGGAGGTTACTCTAATTGCCTTATTTGCTAGGAATTTTGACAACCAAAGGTGAAAATTACCAATCATGTTATGGTGTCTGGTGTAATCCTTAGTCAGACCAGTAGATCATCTAATTCTGAGTAGCGAGTTCGATCCTCACTAGGTACCCCATAGTCTAAGCTTGTACCAAATCTAGTAAGTTCGATTCTCAGTGAGTGTCCCATATTTCTAGCCCAGTAAATGACCACGTTTACTTTTATGTAAAAAAAAAACACCGATCTGTCGGCGGGGCTTAGAATAATCTATCCCCTGCAGAGGAGTAAGACCCCAGCCTTCGAAAAAGATGTCTTGGGTATGACAGTAAACTGAATCTGATGGTGAGCCTCTAGTTCTTGAGACCCTGAGTGGGGGTCCCATCTATGGAGGAAATAAATGTTTTAAAAATAGTCGTATTCAATAGGACGATGTACAAAAACAACTCTAAGAAACAACTACACAAAAAATATATGACCATACAATGAACGCGATTCCCTAACTTCAAAGCATAAAATAACCCTAGAAGTTGACATGGCGTTAAAACCAATCAATCATTAACAAAATGTGTATCTCTCTGTCTAAGTATAAAAATAATTTTCTTCTAATGCAATGATTAGTATTTTTATTATTTCTAGAAGTAGTATTATTAGATATTAGTATTATTAGATATTAGTATTATTAGATATTAGTATTATTAGATATTAGTATTATTAGATATTAGTATTATTAGATATTAGTAGGTATTATTTATTATTATTAGGTATTATTTATTGCCAAACTCTGCAGCATTGAAACGTAACCAAAATATGAATATGGAGCATTCCAAAAATAAGTAGACATTTTCTCAATGGTTAAATTGTCCTTTCGGTAAAAGGAAGGAGGAGGAATAATCTATCTGTTTTGCTTTTAAATGTCAAAAAGATACATTATTCTGTTCCTTTGGCCGATAACAACAATAAGTAAAAATGGCAGAGAAGTTGATCTTTACGCTTTAAACAATTGTTTGTAAGCTCGATTAGATGAACGCCATTTTATTTATTTATATAAATCTTTCAAAAAAGTAAACAGGAGGCAAAAGGTTTTAAACAATTTTGCCGCGTGGTAATTCAGCTTAAGTTTTATATTGATTTAGGGTTTAAGATTTTCTTTCAACATGACTAAAGTTTTACTGACATCACAGAAGACTGAGGACTTTGTTGAAATGGTTGGGGAATTGTTCAAATATACTTATGAACCCAGAAAGTTTTTCCAATGTCAAGCAATAAACAAAATGAAAAACTAAGGATGGAAATTTTTTCGCACTTATCTGAAGAGATGGTCCCAAGTGAAATGTTTACAAAACTAGTACCAAAATATTTAAAAAATCTCAACTTTACTAATATAAATGAAGTTTGATAAAAAATTAAAAAATGAATAAAAAGTTTAATAAAAATTCTGAAAAATGTATTCCTCTTTTCAGTGAAATAAAGATTTTTTTTTAAAATAAAACGAAAGACTATCAAAATTAAAATTAAAATTAAAATAATAATTCTAAAAAATTTTTTAGGGTGTAACGGTTAGTAAGTTCGTCTCTCAGATCATTACTACTAAATAGCGAGTTCGATCCTCGCTGCATAACCCATACTTGGGGCCTGTGTCACATCCTACCCGTGGCGGACTAACGAATTGAGTAAATGCCTACTGATGCACATTTTCTCTGCGGTATAAATGAGATAAAAGTTATTGATTGCAGTTAGCCATGTTTTCTTTTAGAAATTTTATTTGATTAAAATTAATTAATGTAGATATAAAATGGAATTCATTTTTTTTAGTCTAGTCACTTTAAGTAGTGATACTCACGACCATTTCAGCGTGACGTCAGTATATACGTCACTACATAAACCATAAGATAAAAAAAAAGGTGTCATGTTTTCTTTGTATGTATCACCGAGTTTCCATTTGTCTCGTAATTCTTTTTGTTGGGACCCATACATTTTCCCGGAGACTCCTTCAAAGCAAATGTGTGTCCCAGGATGCACTAAATCAAAAAGCTATCAGTATCACTGCTCACTATTATTCATTCTTCAAATAAATTGGGCTACATACTTATTGGTTCAATTTACAGGCAAATACAAGAATTATGAAATTTTATTTGATTAAAATTAATTAACGTAGATATAAAATGGAATTCATTTTTTTAGTCTATTCACTTCAAGTAGTGATGCTCACGAACATTTAAGTGTGACATCAGTATATACGTCACCACATAAACCACAGGATATCAAAAAAGGTGTCATGTTTGCTTTGTACGTATCACCGAGTTTCATTTGTCTCGTATTTTTTTTTTTTCTAAGACAAATCCTTCCTTTGTTTTATTTGTCTTTGTGGCATTAGTAGTGTATTGTATTTGTTTTGTTTTGTTTTGTTTTGTTTATTGAAAAATACTAGATGAGCCGTGAACGCATTGGGTTCCCACTTAAAATCAGCACAGGATGGTATCGACGTTTCTATGAAGAAGTGAAAGATTCTAAGTTGTATCGTTTCGGCTGGGTTGCCACGGTTACAGGTATATAAACACAAACAGAGCGTTCCATATTTTATGCAAATCATGTGGCTTTTGTTTTGCCCCTTTTTTTTGGGGGGGGGGATCTTTTTCAAATACTGACGATAAATTATAGTCATTCTTAGTATTTATCCAACCCCTCGCCACGGGTAGGATGCAACAAAATGTGTACTGGACTTTTAAACGGGTATAGCTAGTTAGAATTCAGAGTTTTCTTCTGTCTAGACTGTTTGTTTAACCAAGGTTAAAGAACCCAGTCTACCCGGCTATTTACCCATAGTTGGAGACAGGGAACAGATGGATCCATGCCTTTCCCATGAGCATCAACGCAAACAGCTTCGTTCAGAATTTAAACTGGACACCGATTCCATTTACTACGACGATAACTTGCGTTAAAAGCGCCTCCTTGGTCAAGATAAAATAAAAACGACACGTTGTAGTTGGATTTAATTAGCGGCGATTTAAATCTAGTAATGACAAGTGCCAACAGAAACATAACACGCACTTCGGTTATCAAGATAGGCTTAGCACAGCGAGTTCGATTCTTACTGGATGTTCATATTTCTGTGTTCAAACAAAGCTCAAAATGACAATGTATCAAGCATTTTAATAAGATTCCAATAAAGGTCTTGTCTGAACCAATCTTTTTCTGTCCTTAAATTGGAGAAACGTCAAAGATTTTTGGCAATGGAAAATTTTATGAAAACAATTTGACCACACACTTAAAGGTTTCAAAATCAGCGCATTATTGCTTTGTGTTTCCCTAATTTTGAATATTTGCTTTTAAGAGTGAATAAGGAAGTGTGCTTATGTTTTTACATTTATAAAGAGGAGTCTTAAGTATGAAACTAAACGACATCTGATGGTGAGGCTACAGTTCTAGAATTTTGAGGGAGTATGGAGTACCTATTCATTTCCATTACTCCTAAGTCCACTTTGACCCAGAGTGGTAGTACCGGTTAGGGTCCGATATATGGGTCAAATAGATGTTTAAAAAAACATTCGTATTCGAGGAATAGTTTATATAATATTTGAATTAAGAATAGTTACTTGAAACTATAATTGTTTACTAAGGATTATCATTAGTTACGTGAACCATATAACTGTGAAAACAAGGACTTATTAAAACAGAAGTAATTACTTGAAACTATATAAGTTTTAGTATATTAGATAGGAATACTTGAAACCATAAAACGGAGTGCAAAAGACAAAAATGTAAATATAGATTTACAATGAACGTAATTCCCTAAGCTCTAGCATAAAATAACCGTAGACAGGTTGACATGCCACTAAAAATCAACCATGTTTCACAAAATTATATTTGATTTGTTATTTGGAGAAAGAATTGTGGGCAATAAAAAGCAGCTAACCATTCATTTCAAGAAGAGTGAAAGTAACAAATGTTCAAGTTATTATCTGACTTTAAAGAACTAAGAATATTTGAATATCAAATTTGAGCTAAGGGAATTTTTCTTGGGGAAAAAAAAACAAATCTAAAAATTAAAAGATTTAATTCAATAAGAAAAATAATCCCAAGAGAACTTAATTTTAGTGTGACGACGAAAATAATAAACAGTTTTCTGAACAGACTAAAAGTTTATAAATTTTAAACAAAAATGTTAAAATTATTCTGTGTCCTGCCCTGTAATAAGAATAGTCCCAACTATTCAGAGTTAATTTAAATTTGGGTCCCCGTTGTAAGATAGGTCCATGATGATATTGATGCTTCTATTTAGGAAGGGGTGAATATTATAATTAGCATTTTTCAGTTATCTAGTTTATATCATGAATTTGGACGATTAAAAAAAAATGACGTACTGAGAGGATGTAGACTCCACAAAATGATCATTCAGTTGCTAGATGAACTGAAAATTGATTTATTCACCAACTGTATTGCTCTAATAAAAAAAAATTCGCAATGGTATGACGTTTTTGCTGGTTATTGTTTAGAGAATTTTATTAAAAGATTTTTTGTTCATTTTTAATTTAAAACAAAATAACTATATTTTAGGTCTTACTCATCATATCGTCGATGTAAAAATGCTTTCAGCAATTTTCTTACACTGACTTGTATTAGAAATATTTCATTCTAGTGAGTAAACAAACATAAACAACAAGTAAATATAACTTTTTATAAGAACTGCCTATTCTAAATATGTAACCTAACCTATGACAAGCTAATGATTAAGGGTCGTTTTTTCACTTTATTTATAAGTTTTAATTTATTTTAAAAACATTAAAAAAAAATTTATTTATTTATTTATCTATTTATGGCTGTGTATTTATCTTTTTATTCAACACTGGATTGACTTTGATGACTTATAGTCCACAGGCCTTCTGCACATATTAAACTGGATCAATCTATTTTTAGAAATGAATACATAAATGATCAATCTATACTTTTTTCTGACCACTTTCATGAAAAAAATAAGAGGAAATTATGTATAAAAAGGCTTACAGCTTTTTTTTATATAGCTTACTTAATACTTCAATAATCCAGTATGTGTTTTTTTACGACACCCAGGCTACTTTTCTAAGTATTTCTAGGAAACGTTAAACACGTCACACTTTAAAGTTTTAATATAAACTTTAACTAAAAAGATAAATAAATGAATGAATAAAAAGATGAATTAATTTAAGAAAACGCATTTAAAATAAAGTTTACTGTTTATGTTATAGTAAGTACAATGTACATAAGTACACTAGTCCAACTTACATTTGGTTTTAGATAAATTTTCTCGTTGTTTAGTAAAAAAAAAATAAATAGAAAAAACAATTTTAAATAATATCAACTAACCTAAAATCGATTATTATTTTCATGAGTACAAAGTTTATAGTTTGGTTGAAATTAGTATCGGAATCAGTTTATTTTTTAAATGGGTGATGACCAGTAAATATGAGTAAATAAATAATAGGTTTTTGTACGAATTAAAATTTTTTTTTTTAAATCACTGCCCAGTGAATCACTTGTTGTGGTGGCGGAGGGGGAAAAACACCACTAACAAAAATTAAAGTTAGAAATAAACTTTAGGAGTAAAACTTTTTCAGAAGTAAATTAAATAGAAATAAACTAAACGATCCACTAACCCGTTAACGACAGCGGAAGAAAAAAAGAAAAAAAAGAAAAGCGAACAATTTAACATTACCTCAAGATACTTTATATAAAAGATTTAGAGGACAAAAAAAGTTAAGTGCGAACGTAGACCCCACAAAATTACCATCCAGTTGCAAATTAGACTTGCAATTGCTTTATTCTCTAAATTAGAGCATTTTAAATGTTTTATTCGAAAAGTATCGCTATGATGTGCAGTTTTTGCTAAGTTACATGCAAATAAGTATTTTAGTACGATACGTTCAAACTTTTTAAGTGGCTTTTTTTTTTCTCAAAAGTAAATAAATAAATTTCTAAGATTTTTGATAGAAAAAAAATGGCAACAAACATAAACAAACAAGGACGGACTTGGGGATCATACAAATCTTTGCCGTCCACTTTAATATATTAAACTACTGTAAATTTTATAAAGTTTAAAAAGTTTGAACAGCAGCCAAGTTTTTGATTTTACCACACTTTTTAAAAGCTAATAATAAAGGGGGGGGGGTAAGAACTTAAAGAAAGAGCAAAAATATATCGAGAAGTATTTTAGTCTATTCTTATTCAGTTTATTTAGTATTAACTCAGTGAATTCAAGTAGAGTTTATTTGACAACAAAATATAAACAGGAAATATGGAAAGCAGTCAGCTGGCGAGGAAGTTCCGAGTCCCATCCTCGCTTCACACCCCCAACACCGATAAAAACGCCACACATACCTAAAAATATACATTAGGACCCCCCAAAGTTGTCAATAGCAACGTTTAGGAAAATACCAGCCTCCACTATATTATGTGAGGGTTTTATTTGCCACCTAGCAACGTTTTCCTAAATATCTGTATGTGTGTGTGTGTTTGTTATTATAAAATATATTTATAATCCAAAAAATTAACACACGCACCACACAATTAAAAAAATAAAAATAAAAAAAAAGAACAAAATTAAATACTTAAACTGATGTTATTTTAATTTCTAGACGGTTCAACCTTTGAAAATTATTTTTGAACTTTAAGAAAAAGATTTGAATGACTAATATTAACTTTGAAAATTAACTTTATAAACTTTTGGAGTGATTAATTTTCTGTTCCTTAAAAACTTTATTTGTAGTTTAAGTTTTCAAAAAGGTAAATAGTTTTGTATGTAGGATTTAACTTTTATAACTTTTATTGTATATGGAGTTTAACTTTAAAGTTTTCCATTTTTTTTTCTTTCATTAAAATGAAAATACGGAAATTCAAAAAAAATTTTAGTACTTACCGCGCAAATTTTCAGCTTGTGAAATGGTAAGAAGTGGTAAAATCAATAATAATTTTGTAAAAATAATGTTCCGGGCGAGTAAATTCCATGAACGATAGTAACAGTTTAATTTGGACATTGTCACAACTTTTTTTTCTTTCTTAGTGTCCACAATAGTTGTTTTTTTTATATATATGTTCGCAGCAGAGACAGAAAGTAAGTCAATAAATGAAAGAAAACAAAAAGTAAAAACTTATTTAAAACTTTTTCAAGGTTTGCGAGTTAAGAAAAAAAATAAGACACTTTCTTCTTCATGCCGTCCACATACGGAGAAAAAAAAATTCAATGTAGTTCACAAGTTGTTGTAAAGATACTTTCTGGTGAAGCGCACACAGGCCACACACTTTTTAGATTATAAAACAGACGAAAACTTTTCTTTTTCTTTTTTTAAACATCCAACTTTTTTTTTCTTTTTGCACGGGGAAAATAAATCTCTCTAAAAACCACTGCGCGCACACCCCACTTTCCCTTAGTAAGACATTGTCCGAGTCAAAATAAAATTGTATGCGTAAGGTGGCTTCATTGGATGATAAAGAATTTTTTTTCTCCGAATATTCGGAAAATAGTCTAAAAATGCACACTTGTCATTTAGATAAACGCAAGTCGCGCCTGTTAAGGAGAAACTAAACTGCTTTAATTAAACCCCACTCCTCCATCGACCTGCTTCTCCTGCTTGCTGACGTCACGTGGTTGACCCTATGACCCGGAACCGGAAATCGCCAGCTATTTCAACCAAGCTTACATTATGGTGAGTGTAATATTTGTCTCTTACTAATTTACCTAGATAGATTACTTATTTAGATTACTTTTTTTTTCTAGTCATACAGATTATATACTTAAAATACTAAATAAGCTTACTTTACAACATTTTAGCTGGAAAAGCATAGCTATAGAATATCTTTTTTCCTAACTTTCTAAAACTTGAATCTGATTCGTATATATTTTTGCTTATTCATTCTCGGTTCGTAGTCGCCTAAAACACTTTCTTTTGTTTATATCATTTGAGATTACCTAATTTAACTAAAATAAAAACCTAAGTTATAAATTATCTTTTTAAAAATTAAAATACATTAAGATTAACTGGTAATATCGTAAAATTATTTCTCCAAGTTAACTGAGTTAATTTCTTTACATTTTTCATTTAGGCTATTGTTTCCATTCATTAATCCCCGGATTATTTTATTTTATTTGAAAGTAAATAAACTTTATACATTTTATATTTATGTGATAATGCTGTTTTTATGTTATCTAGTTGTCTGAGTTTTGTGCATATTTATTTCAAAGATTACATTCTAGTTTTAGTTTTTATTTCGAGTCGAAATGTTACAACGGTGTTCTCCCAGGAATATCCCCTAACGAAAGAAAACTTGGAAGAGTCGCGCGAACTTCGAAATTACTTTTTAAAGTAGCGCACAAAATACAATTATTTCATTTTATTTGAGAAAATTTAATATATTATCTACATGTTGAAGATAATCATTTATTATTGATAGCAACATTGAAATTTTTATATTTTTAATTATTGTTTATTACTGAATTTTACGGAATTATTTTCAGTGGAACGAAATAACATCTTCACCGCCTAGTCATGTTCATAGTTTTAGAATTAAATCTGGTTAAAAAAAAATCTTTAAGTTAGCAGTGTAATACAATTAATCAAATGACTTGATTAAATATTACGAACACTTTAAAATAAAGTTGTAGTCTTAGAAATCGTCTTTTTAAATAGATTGTGTTTATTAGTTTAAAATACACGTTAACTAGGCAGAAGTATTCATCTTCGTAGACAAAGCATTACGTATTTTTGTACTGTTATTTTTTGACACAACGTTGGATATATATATCCTACACTTAAATAAACGGAACCTTTGTAGTAAAAACAAGCGAGATGAAATGACAATTTAAAAAATGCAATATTTTTTCTATTATAATTAAATCAATCGTATATATATTATGCAACTCACGTGGTGTAATGATTTGTCAACTGTATTAGCAACGTGAGTTATATGCAAAATTCGGTGAGTTCACTAACTGATGGTAGTTGTGGCACTCCACCTCAGAAGCAAAACAATCTCTATGGTCTATCAGTGTCAAGCTGATACCGACAATAGGCCATTCCACTTACTTCACTTTTTTTACTCTTCCAAACATCAAAATTATTAGATTAATAGGTACCACCAATTTGACCCTGTGCAATTTACCCCTCCCCCTATATTTAACACAATGAAACTTGCAGAAAAATTAATATTTTCTTGAAAAAATTTTCCATTCGAAAGAAAAAGCATTAAACAAACTCCTGATGATTTTTAAATTTTTATCAGCTTACGAAAATAATGAAAATTATGATTGAAAAACCTATTGGGGATTAGGAGGAGGAGCTCTCAAAGTAGTTTGACTGAGAAGAGAACCCCACTGATTTGAATTCAGAGTTTTCCTTCTCTTAGACTGATTGCCTAACCAAGGTTATAAAGTCCAGTCTGCCCAACTATTTACCCATAGCTGGAGAAAGAGTAGTTTGATTCATACCTTTCCCAAGAGTATTAGCACTATGTGAAACCATGTTTTGTCTTGTCATGTCCATTTCCTACAATGATAACCATTACACTACACACATCCAACAAATGGATCTCTATTTTTCTGAATTGCTATTCTTCATGCATTCCATAAGCTTTAAACAGTCACTGTGCAAAATTGCATTTGTAAAAAAAACTGCTATCATCATTTAGTTGTGCTGAAAGCACAGATTCCCATGACCATCTCTTGCCATCCATCCCTATCGTTCATCGCTCCTGGTATGGTATCCAGTGTCTTCACAGAGCTGATCGATGTAAGTTTTTGCAGGTCAGCCAACACTGGTGTGTCCCTGTGTAGGTGTCCACAGGAGAATGTCATTTATGAGTTCATCTTTATTTTCTCCAGCATGTCTTGTTCATCTTACTTGGATGGTTTGTTTGATAGAAGCCATATAACTGCTTTTTTGAGGGGTGGTGTTTTCAGGATTTGTTCAAGACAGTATGCAACATCCTTTAGTTCCCATGTATCTTTTTTCTCCAATCATTTTGGTAAGTCCAAGTGGGCCAACCATATAGTAGTACTTATACAGCTACTGGTTGGACGAATTCTCTGTTTATCATAAGATAAAGAGAGAATTATTCCTGATAGTATTTTTTAAATCTTTAATAGTCATCTGCAAATTGTTCAAACAAAATTCTTAGGTAATCTCCAAACCCATACTCACTTTGCATACAGCTGTGTCTACAGAACATTAAACTGATTTGAGAAGTGTCTTTCTTCAGGTTGCTCAGCCATAATCAACTAAGTAATGAAGATATTATATGGACATTTTTTAACTGATTTTGACACGATTTCCCATATTTGCTGTCATGAGCTTATGGGGTTACACAAGATTTTGTGTTTTAGGTTTAAAAGGTGGCTATGGTTATTCCTGGTGTGTGTTTGTAGGGTTTGTTTTTAACCCCATCTTATTTGGTGGTCGCACTGAAAAGGAAGGAATTAAAAGAAAAAAGGAAGAGACAAAAGGTGGTTTATGATTTAGGCTTTATTCACCGGTCATAGCCACCATATGGCAAGGAAATATCTCTCTGACCAGTAGTAGTGCCTATACACAGTCGAGGCCTGAACTCTAATGGCCGAGCAATTGTCTTGGGCGTCAGAAGTGGGTCCTTTTTTTCCGCACCTGCGAGGAGGGTTCTTCTGATGAAGGCTCATGGGAGTTTGTTATTTTTATTATTTGAATTTTATTTTAATCCCCACAAGCTTTTTAAAAAGATATTTTAGTACTATGGAGTTGGTTATTAAAACATTTGCCCCCAACTCCTCAATTTATGGTATGCTTTTTTATTTATATACCAATATAGGAAATATATATGTATTTACCAACCCCTCCACACAAGCAGGGTATGACACAAGGTCAATTATTAAACAGTTTAAAATGTTTGAATTCAGTTTCCTTCTCCTAGATTGCCTAACCAAGATTAAAGAGCCCAGTCTGTCCTACTATTTACCCATAGCTGGAGGGAGAGTAGTTGGATGCATGCCTTTACCAACGGTATTAGCCTATGTGAAATGCAACCAGCCTCAACCATGATTTAGACTTGTGTTGCTGTGTCCATTTATTACAATGATAACCATTACACCACAGGCACCCCCTATAGGAAATATAGTATTCCTAGTAACAAGACTATTTATTTCCTATATCAATTCAAAGCATGCAACACAAGGCATTTTATCATGGCAAGCATTAATCATCAGTTTATTTTATTTTATTTTATTTTATTTATTTATTTATTTTTTTCCAATCGTGAATTTTTTTGTAGGGAGCTGCTTTAGCTAATATAAATATTATAAGATATGCACTATTTTAGAATTTGTAAACAACCTAAAATTAAAATACATCCTGAAAAAAATAATTTAATCAAATTATTATCTATGAAATAGGAAATTTTGATGTATTTATTTACCGTTAAAATTCATTAGGCGTCAGAGATGTTATATTTTTACCTCTTTTGACTCCAGTTAGCCAAGAACTGCTTCCAACTCCACAGCACTGGTCTCATCATACAAAGAGACTTTTCTGTCTATTTGACTAGTTCATTCCACCTTTATTTTGATCAACAATCCACTCTTTTGAAATCTGACACCATCTGGAGTACCTATGCACTTATTTCTCTTGCATTTTATTTTTCTTGCATTATACAAATCCAGTTTTGTATATTACTATAACACAGCAAAAATAGCACCATCCTAGCAAAAATTTGATTAGCTCAGTAGCATTAACTGTAGTTCAATTTGCAAGATAATCATGTGGAGTCTTTATATTTTTATGAATTTATCTTATTATAATGGAGATTGTGTGTTTTCCTGTCTGTAACCGGAACTATATCACTATTCAAGTCACAATTCCCTTAGTTATTTATGTCACATTCTCGATTTTATTTTTATTTAAACCTCAATTATTAATAAAATCGTTTTACATTATTAATACTGTTGACCTTATCTACATGCTAATAACATGGAAGTGCATTTATATATTCAACAAAATAGCGGTTTATAGTGTGAACGGGAAGGCTAATTTACATATTGATAATAAAAATTTGATTTTAATTAATGTGCTTGGTATTATTGATTTCTAATTGGTTGGTTTTATCTTAATGAATATGAGCAAAAATCTTGGGGATAAATTCATTAACAAAAAGAAATAACTGTAATTTTATTCATTACTTCCTAACTTAACTAAATAGTTAAATTAGGAAAATTTGCAATGAAAGACGGGAGTGATGGAAAATGATGGAAGAGTTAGTTCCAAAGTTGTTCTATTTTTTATTTTAATTTTATTATACCCCTCTCTGTTTCAAATCATTTTACCTGCATTCTTATTTAGTTTTATTAGTGTTTCTAATTTAATATAATATTTTATTACATCAAAACTTAAATACTTGCACCCAGAGGATGCAACTATTTGCTAGTAATTTATCAATAGATAACTTTTAAATGCCAACTATATGATTGATTGATTTTAGCGGCATGTCAACATATCTAGGGTTATTTTATGTGTCAATGTAAGAGAATCACAGACATTCATGTTTACATTTTTTGTATAGTTTATTTTTATTTATTTATTTTTTTCTTCCCCCAGTCTTACAAAATATGAATGATTTTTAAACTTCTATTTGACTCGTAGATTGACCTTAACAGGTACTACGACTCTACCACTCAATCAGTAGTTCAATTATTGATTTTAATGGCATGTCAAACCGTCTATGGTTATTTCAGGCCTAGTAGTTAGGGAATCTCATTCATTGTTCATATTTACATTTTTGTATAGTTCTTTCTTTAGATGATTTTTTTCCTACATGGTCTTATTAAATACAGGGAGTCCCCATGGTTTAGTAGGTAATGTGTTGGACTGTGGTGACATAGTAAAAGGGTTTGAACTCCAGTTGCACTATTGCTTTCACTTTCAGACTAATACCCTTGGGAAAGGTATGAACATCCCTCCCCCCAGCTGTGGGTTAAAAGGTACCACTACTGTTCTTCTACAAGGTTAATATGCCATTAAACAAAGAAACCAAACCAAACTATTGAATATGAATAATTTTTAAATAGATTAGGACTTTAAACAGATCAGGATGTTAATAACCTGAATATAGATATTTAAATAATAAACATAGTGTATGTGTGTGTGTGGGGTGGGGTAATTATTCCCCGCCTTATGGCAATTGCTCTTAATGCAAATATAAAATGGTAAAATGAACTCTCTCATCGATTTCAACACATGAGGGTTCGTCCAGTGAACAACCTACACAGTGTTTTGTTTATAGTGGTGAAGGCTTGTGTTGGACCATCCACACTTTTTGGCACAATCAATTGGAAAGAATTGGAGCGCAAGGAATGCCACAAACCCAATCAATGACTGACCTCAGGTTTTTCAATTCAGAGTTTTCCATCTCCTAGACTGGTTACCTATCAAAGGTTAAAGAGCTCAGTCTGCCCTACTATTTTACCTATAGCTGGAGGGAGAATATATGAATATATGGATTCATACTTTTCCCAAGGGTATTAGTAGCAACCACAGCAGTTTCGTTGATTGTGTTGGACATTGACAAATTCCAACCTTAATCGGTTTAAATCACAATTTCTCACATATTACTGGTCCAAACTTTAAAATATTTACATTGTTGGAATGAAAATAAAATAATCTTTTCTAAATATGTAATTTTTATGTGTTATTATTGATTGCATTATTTTTACAGTGAGTTAAACGGTAGTTTGATTCGAACAGCTGAAAATTCGTAATGAGTTTTTTTTCCCCCTGGGTTTTTTTGTCAAACTTTCAATTTTGGAAAAAAACAACTTAAAATTACAAGAAATGTAAACAAAACACTGCACACGTGGAGCAGCTTTGTTTAAAAACATATGTAAATAGGTATTCTATTTCTTGTATGTAATTCCATATAGGCATTTACATGCAGTATTAAAATGAAAATGTTGAATAATCTTGTGGTTAACTTAAACAAAAAAAAACTGCTATCCGTACCTTTTATTCTCTAAATAATGGGTTACAGCATAAGATACATACAATTTCAGTGCAGAATCAGAAAGAACATACAATTTTACACAAGAATGCCAAGTTTTATCAAAATTACTCCAAAAATAAAGAAATGATGAAGAAATTATTGAATTTCTTGTTTTGTATTGGTCTGTGATTTGACATATTTTTTGAACAAAATCATGTTTTGTACAAAATCATATACCCCCAATTTTGGGGCTTTAAATTCTTATAACTTTTGAACCACTGGGGATATTTGCATAATTCAAACGGTTTTTAACTCCATTTACACAGCTCTATATAACTAATATGATTAAATAACAATAACCTCAAATAAAAAAAATCAACTGAGAATGCAAACAGCCTTGTCTAGGATTTGAACTCGGGTCGACGAGTCCATTCCCCACACACCTCCATTAGTACAAATATAAACACTTTTAATGAAAATATTTTTCTGGGAACTGGGGAAAATATAGAAGAAAGGCCAGAACTGTTATTTATCTAGGAAATTTTCAGCTAGAAAAAAAAAATTTTTTCATGGTTATATTTTTTTTTGGGGGGGGAGGGGCAGTATCTACTTTATACGGTTTAAACAAAAAAGTTAAATGGTTGGTTGGTTAGTTGTAAGGCAGGTTGGCATACCCCTCCTTCATGTATTTTATGTTGAAGTCAGTTTAATAATAATATACCGTTCAAAATTACTTTTTCACCATTATTCTAAGCAGGTAAATACTTCATTATCTCAAACAGATCTATTTGAAATATAGATGGGATTCTAAGTGGTACTACCATTTGAGGTCAGAGTGGACCTGGGAGTGATGGCGATGAAGATGCGACTGTACGCTCTCCAGAACTGGAGCCTCCCCATTAGATGCAGTTTAGTGTCATAACCAGGACATCCCTCTGCAAGGGATAGAGTCCGTATATTCTAAGCCCTACAAATTATAGAATATTTCCTCTTATTTATTTACAATTATAAGATATTTTCTAAATCATATCTGTCTCTAATGACCGCAGAAGGTGGCCTTTAAAACAATTTATAGTGAAGTATAAAACTGACATTTATTTAGAGGGGCCGGGTTAGCTCAGTCGGTAGAGTGTTCGGCTAGAAACCAAAAGGTTCCTAGTTCGATACCAGTCCTCGCCAACTCAGCGTATGAGTAGCACAGGGATCTGTGCGGTAAAGTAAGGAGCTGATGGTAGGTGTGGCGCTCCACCTCAGACGCTAAAATAATCTCCTTGGTCTAGCACAAGTGAAAAGGGGATAGACTCCCTCGCTGATTGGCTGATACCGACTTTAGGCCGCCCCGACGACTTTACTTTTTACTTTATAAAACTGACATTGAAGATATCTTTTTTTTTTCTTCTTCAGATTTGACATTTAATAATGTTGTCTATTTACTTCTGTTTGTATGTATCACAGCATGCATTTGTATTTAAGTAGTAGTAAAGTTGTCAAGGAACAATCTTACAATTCTAAGAAACTATACTGTCATCAAAATGTATTGCTATCAATATTGTTGACAAGTCATTGACATCCTGTATTGTGCCAGTGACACTTTAGGAATGCTGGTGTGAATTTATTTGACTTTACAACTTGTGTTTGATTAATATACTTTAGTGTTAGTGGGCATACTTATGTTGTATACCATCTTATTACATAGTATATCTACATTATGTTATGAGAGGTACCCGTGGTTGTGTCTCTAATATTTAATATTATCTTCCTCTGTACCTACTTCTTACTTGTTAGTCTGTAGTTTCTTTCTTAGTTATGGGTTGTACTTTCTTCTTGTGAGTAGCTATCTTCATCTGTAACTTGGCTGGTATTTCTTCTTTCTACTTCAGGGTCTGGTCTCTTGTTCCAGGCGGTTTCTTCTAACTTCTAGTTCTGAGTATTATTTGGATTATTCTTCGGACTATTGTCCTCATCTTTATTATTATTTGTACAATGTTTCAGCCGATGTTCACTCTGGCCTTCTTCAGGTATTTCTTGTTGGACTCTGAGCCTTCTTGAACTCGGGAAGAATCTTCCAAATAATAAATAATGAATAATCCAAATAATACTAATTATCAAGCCTCATCTCAAAAATTCAGAGACGTTCTGGTTCTGACTTCTTAACTGGTGTCTTAAGAGATGCCATGGTTGTCATTTTTAGGGACAAACTCAAGGCATATATTTTTGTGATCACATTTTTTATTTAATCTTAAACACCAGACCATACCCACACGTGGCTGAGCTTTGCTGGGTACGTCCTTACATTATGATGTCTAGCAGTTGATTGACTAAAGCCTTTCTCTATTCCCATAGTTCACTTCAAAACAGGAAGTCAGGGGGTCAGACTAAGATTATTAAATGTCACTCAATCTAACTGTCCAGATCTGAATTCAAATCATATCTACTTTTACACTAAATGTCCAAAACCAACATTACACCTATTGCCAACTCCTGAGGCAAAATTTACCTTATTTATTGAAAGACCCTCATATAAAAAGAAAAAGGTGCAACTGTAAACAGTACTTCTATTACCAACTCATTAGGCAAAATTCACCTTATTTATTGAGAGATACTTGTATAATGATTGGTAATAGAAATAACAAAATAACATTAAATGATTAGATAGCTTTTCTTGTCTTGTGTTATTAAGTCCAAGGTAACTTGTAGATGATATTTTTTCAAGAATCTGTATTTAAAGGGCCTCTGTACATACTGTCCATAAATTCTTGCAACAGGTTAAAAATTTATTAACAAAGATGGCAGTCATACTGAAGAGCAATAATCAAAAACTACATCAATAATAAAACTTCAAGAGTTTAACGTTGATATGTTCTTTATGAAAAGATTTTATCATTTGTATGATGTGAGTTATTAAATGTTCAATTCTAAAACTGCTTCAAGACTTTGTGGACAGCTCTGTAGAATAGTTTTCTCATAAAGGGAAGTAATCAATACATTCATTAAAATGGTGTTTTAAGATTTACTATCTCTCAATTGCTGAGATTTTTTTTTAGATTCTTAAAAAGTTCTATCAGAGATAATTTATATTTAAAATATGATTTCTATGAGTTGGTCTTAAAATACTAATGTACGCTCATGGTCAAAACACCAGAATTTAAGTTTTTAGGCATACTCCTTAGAGTAAAAGTTTACAGCTAAATATTGTATTACAGTTAAACTTATATCATTAAATAGCAAATAAATAGGTTTTTAATTTGGTACAATAATTTATAAAATAACTTCTATAGTTATTTTTTAATGACAAAATGAAACCTGCCATATTGCTCATGTAACGCATTTAGCCGTAAATCAATTTTTTGATGCCGTCCCTGGTGATACCCTCATTTCAAAATGATATCCTGGTGAAACCCCTTAGAACAGTGGTTCCCAACCTTTTTCTATTCCCGCGCCCTTAAAAGAGTTTTGCTCTGACCTCGCACCCCTACAATTTATACCTTTTTGTTCAAAAATATAGAATGTGAAACCATACTACAGTTTTATCAAAAGATCATGTATATTTCACTCTCTAAATTTAATATAGTATAAAAATATTATATGATAATATAATTATAATATAAAAAATAATATAAAAAAATATAATCTAAATTTGAACAGACGCTTCTCACACCCCCTGGAATGATGCTCGCACCCTTGGTCTTGAACCCCTGCCTTAGAATATTGTCATGTAATTTTCTGACAAAATAGAGCTTGAATAGACCTTCAATTTGATATGTGATATAAGATAAATACAGGCTTGGAAAATTCTTTTGAAAGGGTCCAAAAATTCAAGGTAATATCAATCCTTTGAAAGTCTCTCCAGCAAACGTAATGCAATTCCTTTCCCAACTGAACACGCCACTCTCACTTCAAATAGCAGTCGTCAGAATTCACTTGCTGTCCAAACACTTTCTTCCTTACTCCCCCTGTCAGCGACAGTCCGTCTTTATTTCTGCTCATTCGGCTTCGCTTATGCAAATCCGGTATACTTTATTTGGGTCCCTACTAACAACACCTCAGGTACGAGGAGGTAGCGAGTTTGAGTATCCGTAGCTGCTTGCCACACTCTTCCCCCTCACACAGGCCAAACATATCCTGACGCGCTTTGTTTGTGGGGGCTGGGAATCTGCTTGTTCATAGGGCTGCCTTTCAGTCTTGTCACAAACATTCAACTGTAACTGGTTAAAATTTATTATAAAAGTTTTGAAAATAAATTAAGATATTACTTTTTATTTCTCGGATGTTGGTTATAAGGATGTTCACTTATGTTTTTTATTTAGTAGTAAAAAAACTAATAACATTTGCTAGAACTCTTTAAGTTTAGACCAACTTGCATATCAAGGCTTCTGCTGGTATTTATTTTAGGAATGCAAATTACAACATTGTCCCATAATTTTTTTTCTTGGCATTGGGTTATTCCATGATATTTTCTTCTGCATAGCTTGAGAAAAAATTATACCCAGTGATGCTGATAGCTTTTTGATTTACTGCGTCCTGGGATGCACATATTTACATGAGTCCCCAGGAAATTTTATGGGTCCCAACTAAAGTTTCTTAATGCATTTTAGGGTTTTTATTTATGATCTGGGGAAACAACTAAAGATGCTGATAGGTATGCACAAAGATCTAAAAGGACGCAGTAATATCATATCCATGCATCCCAGTATTTTTCTTTTTTCTTCCCTCACCATTTCAAGCTAACTGTAAATACAGGATGCACTAAATCAAAAAGCTATCAACATCACTGCCGGCTAAGTCCTACCATGTAACCTATCCTGTGTAATTCATTTCTAAGGAACTATTGAAATGTATTTACAGTTAGCTTGAAATGGTGAGGGAAGAAAAAAGAAAAACACTGGGACACATGGATATGATTTTACTGTGTCCTTTTAGATTTTTGTGCGTCAGGGATGCAAGACGCATACCTATCAGCATCTCTGTATACCATTAATTTGAATAATTTAATCTCATTTGTTTAAGGAATATATTTTACGGAGCCAGAATGTTCAGCTATTAGATAAAGGATGTTTTCCATCTTATCTGTTATTACTTTATTTACTGCTAAATATAAAAAAATACAACCTGGTGAACATTCTCTAAATATGCTAATTCCATATGTTTTGCCTGAGGTAGTAACATCAGTCCTGGAAAATATTGATGCTACTAATTGGAAAGAAGTGAAGGATACTAATTAGCACTTCATAATTATCTCCATTATATTGAGAATTTGGATAATTAAAATAATACTCAGCATGAAAATAAACCTCCTAATATTATGATTAGACTGGGAATGCCATTTTTACTAGGTTTTGAATATAATGACGGTGCTCATGGTGTAATGGTTATTGTCATGGGAAATGGACATGGTGACCCATGTTCAAATCCAGGATGAGGCTGTTTGCATTTCACATAGTTTGAATACCCTTGGGAAAGATATGAATCCAACTATTCCCATGTCCTGGGTATGATGATAAACTACATATAGTGGTGAGGTTTCAATTATGGAGCTCTGGGGAGTGTGGAGTATTCCTTCATTGCCATTAATCCAAGTCTACTCTGACCCCGGGTGGTAGTATCTGTTAGGGTCCAATAGATCTGTTTTCAAGTTAATATAAATTATTTCTACCAGTTTATTGATACACATGAACTTCACATTAAATCTAACATAATTTCTACCAATTTATTAATACACCTGGAGATAAACAAATCATTTAAAAGAAAACAACATTTGGCATTAGATAACCCACAGGTGTGGATATGCCATTAAACACCAATCAACCAACCATTTCTATAAATAGTAGGGAAGACTGGGCCCTTTAACCTTGATATGGCAACCAGTTTAGGAGAAGGACAATTCTGAATATGTGTGTGCGTGTGTGTGTATATGTATATATATATATATATATATATATATATATAGTCATTGGAAATGAACTTGGCAAGATGAGTTCAAATCCTCGATGAGGCTGTTTGCATTTCACATAGCACTAATACCCTTGGGAAAGGTATGAATCTAACTAATCCTCCTTCCAGCTATGGATAAATAGTAGGGCAGACTGGGCTCTTTAACCTTGGTTAGGCAACCAGTTTAGGAGAATGTAAATTCTGAATTTAAAACTGTTAAACTCTGCTTAATAAATTGACCACCCTGTGTTACATCCTGCTTGTGCATAGGGGTTGGTACATATATATATAAATATATATATAGAGAGAGAGACGAAGCTGATCACAATGTCTAACTTTAAAGAAAAAACATCTGACTCCCTCTTTAGAAAATTTCTGTCTGTCAGTGTGGCTTCATAGCTCACAGCAAGGCTGGGCTGGTATCACACTCCAGAAAACACAAGATGTCTTCTTGGTAGCATGCACAACGTGGGAGGAAACAGTTCACTCACTGCTGACCCTCATCTCTCATTTACGATAGGCGTGTTCACCATATAATATATATATATATATATATATATATATCTTATTATAATGGAGATTGTGTGTTTTTCTGTCTGTAACCGAAACTAAACCACTACTCAAGTCACAATTCCCTTAGTTATTGACGGCACATTCACCATGAATTTATCCTTATTTTAACCTCAATTATTAATAAAATTGTTTTACATTATTAATACTGTTAACCATATCTACATACTAACAACATGCAATTGTATTTATATATACAACAAAATAGCGGTTTAGAGTGTGAACGGCAGTCTAATTTGCATATTGATATTAAAAATGTAATTTTAATAAATATATGCTTAGTATTATTGGTTTCTAACTGTTTGGTTTTATTTTAATGAATATAAGCAAAAGTCTCTTCAATTAATCTTAAATGAAATCCATTAACTAGAAAAGATAACTGTCATTTTATTCTTTACTTCCTCTTTTAACTAAATACTTAAATTAGAAAAATTTAGCAATGAAAGACGAGAGTGATGGAAGAGTAAATTTCAGTTGTTCTATTTTTCGATTATACTCCCCTCTGTTTCAAATCTTTTTATCTGCATTCTTATTTAGTTTCATTAGCGTTTCTAATTTAATACAATATTTCATTACATTAAAGCTTAAATACTTGCACCCGGAGGGTGCATATATTTGCTAGTATATATAATGTGTGTGTGTATTATTATAATGATAAACGTGCACAATTATATTTGACTTAACCTTTTTGTCAACTCTTGGTCCTAATATTTACTCACATCCCAGATGCATCGTTTCCTTCTTCCTCATTCTGTTTGCCCTTTGTTGTGTTTTTTCTACTGCCTCCCATCAATGAAACTCAAGAGATCAGTTACAATAAATATTTTTGCTAATGATTTTCGGACCTGTTACACTTTGTACTCCCCATCCAATCACTTGCAATGATCTACAAGCAAATGGTTGTGTTTTTTAGTACTTACCAACCACCTGCCGACCCTCTTAATTGAGAAAGGTCGGCTGATGCTGAACTTATATCTGTTATTTTTTTTTTTTCTCTCCTCTTTGTCTTACCCAGGCATTAGTGTGAATGGTGTGCATCATAACCTTTTCAACAGTCAGGAATTGACATGGACTTTATATGTGCTGCTTCAACCCTCATACTCAGTCCTAAAGCTTTTTTTTCTTTTCTTTTAGTGACATAAATTGGGCTGGGTGGGTGTGGAATTTACTCTATTTCTATTTGCTATTTATCTACAGGTTCATTCATGAATATTGCTGTATTTTTATTTTATTTTATTTTTTTGTTTGTTTGTTTGTTTTTTAAACAAAAGCACTTGCCTTGTGTTACTGCCAGTGAAATCTATGTTTCAAAATTTCTAAGTATTTTTTTGTTGATACTGTGCAAACACTTGTTTCCAAAAATTTTAACAATATTTCATTTTGAGATTTGTTTGTCTGTTGTTTGTTTTTTTTTTGTTTTTTTTTTTTTTGCTACCACCCTTTCAAAATTCTTTTAATTATATTTTATTTTGGGGTTTGTTTGTCTGTTGTTTTTTTTTTGGGGGGGGGTGCTACACTTTTTCAAAATTCTTTTAACTATATTTCATTTTGGGATTTGTTTGTTTGTTGTTTTTTTTGGGGGGGGGGGTTGCTAACACTTTTTCAAAAAAATTTAACTATATTTCATTTGTTTTTTTTTTGGGGGGGGGGCTAACACTTTTTCATAAAAATATTTAAATTTTTCAACATTATCTTTGTATCTCATATTACTTTCAGCAAATTTTTTTCAGAAAAATCCAAAGATCTTAAATCTATGGTAGATTGATTGATTTTTAATGGCATATCAACTCATCTAGGGTTATCTTATGTCTAGAGGCTAGGGAATCACATTCATTATATATTTATATTTACATTTGTGTAGGTATTTCTTAAGAGGGAGCGTCCTTATGCTGTAGTTGCTAACATGCTACACTGCAACATCGTAGTAAGTAATTTTGAATTCCAGTCACCCTATTATGTTCACTTTTGGACTAATACCTTTTGGAAAGGTATGAACACTCCATATCCCCCAATTATGTGTTAAATATAGTACCACGACTGGTCTTCTACAAGGATGGCTTTGGTATTAAATAAACCACAAAAAGTTGATATGCCATTAAACAAAGAAACAAAAACCATTTCCAAAGAGTTTTTTGGACACAGTTATATGATATCAAGTATTCCATCCAATACTAATAACTTGCACATAATTGTATGGCTTCAAGTATTCCTATCTAATATATATAATTTATAAACAATGATATGGTTTCAAGTAATTATTTCTATTTAATAATCAGAGATGCTGATAGGTACACATTCTGCATTCCTGACGCACAAAAATCTAAAAGGACGCAGTAAAATGGTATCCATGCATCCCAGTGTTTTTCTTTTTTTCTTCCCCCACCATTTCAAGCTAACTGTAAATACATTTCGATAGCTTCTTGGAAATGAATTACACAGGATAGGTTACAAGGTAGGAGTTAGGTGGCTTTGGTTGGGACCCATAAATTTTCCCCGGGGACTCATTCAAAGCAAATATGTGTATCCCAGGACGCACTAAATCAAAAAGCTATCAGCATCACTGAATAATAATAATAATTTGTCTGCACATACAGTGATGGTGATAGCTTTTTAATTTAGTGCATCCTAGGATGCACATACTTGCTTTGAATGAGTCCCCGGGAAAATTTATGGGACCCAATTAAAGCCATCTAAATCCTACCTTGTAACCTATCCTATAACTAATCAAGTAACTAATAATAATCCTTAGTAAACAATTATAGTTTTAAGTAACTATTCTTAATACAATTTATAGTTATATGGTATCAAGTATTCCTATCTAATACAAATAATTTTAAAGCTGACCTATTTGACTCATAGATGGGATCTTAACAGATGTACAATGAGCCAGAGTGAACCTGAGGGTAATAGCAATGAAGAAGTACTCTAAATTACCCAGAGCTCCAGAACTAGAGCCTCACCATCAGATGAAGTTTAGTATCTTATCTCAGAAACTCTTTTGACTTTATGCCTTCGCTACCATAATTAAGATCTATATGCTTTATCAATAATATTCAGTAATCTTTACTCATGCTTTTTAATTGTTATTTTATAATTACATAAAATCCAGAAAGTCAATTTATTTTTTGAGAATTCTTCAGTAAATTCTGTCTTAATTTGATAAGTTTGGCTTTTCTTTCTAAAAAAAAATTAAAATAAAAATATATAAGAAATTCTTTTAAATTACGATTGAGTGGAAAAAAACATATCATCAGTGGGTGAAATTGTCTAGTTCAGTTTCATACTTATGCATAAAATGTGTAGAAAAATGTTAAATTAAATGGGATTACTTGGAGTGTACAGTCACCTCTTCATTGCCATTACTCCCAGGTCCACTCTGACATTGAACGTTAGTTAGTACTTGTTAGAGTCCAATCTATGGGTCAAATAGATCCATTTGGGATAATGAAGTGTTTGCCTATTTAGAATGATGATGTAATTCTGTACAGTATATTATTATTATTAAACTGACTTCAAATTAAAATACACTTAGGAGGCTTGACATGCCATAAAACCAACCAACCAACCAACCATTTATCTTTTTTGTTTAACCATATAAAGTACATATTTAGCTGAAAATTTCCTAGATAAAAAACAGTTCTGGCCTTTCTCCCATATTTTTTTTTTCAGTCCCAGAAAAACTTCTTTTTTTTTTTTTAAAGTGTCTATATTTGTAGTAAGAGCAATGGCTACAAGGTGGTGAATAAACATTTCCTCCTTATGTTTATTAACTTAAAAGTTCTCATAAAACATAAACAAAAAAACCTTCCTGTGTTTGTATTCATTGCTGTTATAAAAAGTGGGATGGATAAATATATGGTCAATTTAGAGAAGTTAAAATTTCCAGCTGGTTGAATTAATTTAGCTTCTTGTTTTGTGTTGTTTTTTTGTGTGTTTTTTGTGTTTTTTTTTTTGTTTTTTTTTTTTTTTGTTGTTGTTTTTTAACTTTTTTCTGTTATTTTAAAAAGGCAAGTTCGTTTTTTAATCATTACTGCTTGTTGTCCATACACAAAGTGTTAGAGAGATGATATGTAGGTCTTGACCCATTTCTATCTTTTTTTCCCCCTCAAACACTATTTTCTGCTCTGGTCTTTCTCTATTGACTAAGCTCTTCTGATTGACATTAAACATCACTGCCTGAATTTCAACCACCTGTTGTTTATTTATTCTTTAATTCTTCAAACATGTTAAGGTGGAATCTGGGGGTCAATAAAGAGAGAAAGATATCTGTTTAATTAATGCAAGTGCAACCAATGAAAAAAAATGCTTAGAATTCCTCTTAACAATAGGTATCTGTGGAGTTGGAACACAAATACTTTGACTCCAGCTCTATTTTTAGCACCTCTGACTCCAACTCCTCTATTTTTGCCACTTTGAGGCAAAAGATTACTCTTTGATAAAGATTATTTTCTTTTCTTTCCAACCATATGAATATTTTTAAGATTGGATCAGAAATACCAAGGAATTGTGATTTGAACCAATTAAGGTGAAAAATTGTCTGTCCAACGACTTTACAAAACGAGCTGGTAATACTAATGACATTAAACTGCATCTAGTAGTGAGGCTCCGACTCTGGTACTTTGGGGAGTGTGAAGTACCCATTCATTGCCATTACTCCCAGGTCTACTCTGACCTGGTGTGATTGCACCTGCACAAATAACAACAGTACTCGACAAAGAATGAGTAAAACAAAAATGTCTTTGGCATAAAATAACCCAAGGGTTGACATGCCATAAAATCCAACCATCCAACCCTGAGTAAATTTATAAATGTTAATT
This sequence comes from Doryteuthis pealeii, assembly GCA_023376005.1. Taxonomy (NCBI): domain Eukaryota; kingdom Metazoa; phylum Mollusca; class Cephalopoda; order Myopsida; family Loliginidae; genus Doryteuthis; species Doryteuthis pealeii. The sequence goes on along the minus strand of CM042137.1, from coordinate 106,164,832 downwards.
ATTAAGTATAAATAAATGATTTTCAGTTCATTTTAGATTTGTAACTTAATGGTATTAATTTGGTGTATAATTTAGTTATATATGGTTATTGCCAGAGGAAATGGACTTTGTGATCCGTATTAACACCCTGTACAAGGCTGTTTGCATTTCATATAGTGCTAATACCCTTGGAAAACTATTTTCACTCCAGATATGAGTAAATAATAGAGCAGACTGGCCTCTTTAATCTAGCTTAGGCAACTGGTCTAGGAGAAGGAAAACTCTGAATTCAAACTGTTAAAATCTGCTTAAGAAATTGACCAAATGTCATATCCTACTCTTGTGCAAGGGGTTGGTATATATATCAGTAAATGGATTTTATTTTCTGCTTAGGCATAAATATCTTGTACTTTTCAACATCTGTGTGTGTGTGTGTGTGTATATATATTATATATATAATATATATATATATATATTATACACACACAACACATTATTGTTTACATGCCATCGGTGCTACTCTAAGCCACATTTGGTAAGAGATTGTAAAGGCAGTGGAATTCCTTCCTTTACTTTATAAGAATCAACCCATTGCCTACCCAGGACAATGACTTGCTACACAGTTGAAAAAAAAAAAAAAAGTAGGCAAAATGGCCTATTGTCAGTATCAGCCAAACAGCAAGGGAGTCTAACCTCTTTTCACTAGCGCTAGACCAGGAAGATTGTTTTGCATCTGATGTGGAACACCAGATCTACCAACAGCTCACCACTTTACCGTACAGATCCAAGCCGTGCTACTCATGAGCTACATTGACAAGGGCGTGTATCAAACCCAGACTCTTGTGGTTCCTAGGCGCATGCTCTACCGACTGAGGTAAACCGCTGCACATACACATACCTTATATATATTAAGTATGTTTAAATGTTAATATTGATTCCTAATATTGCTTGGAAGATACTTTTTTTTACAGTAAGCAGTTCTTAGTTGTATGTTAAACTGGCCAGAGCAGAAGGTGGTGAGTGGACAGTTGGTATTGGGGATCCTAGTCATGGTAGTCTTTGAGGCAAAAGATAACTCTTTGATAAAGAATATTGTTAAGAGAGTTAAGGGTATATATTTATCCATCTGTCCTGTGTCTATCACCTGCTTTGCACAGGCCTGGTGCTGAATACCTTATAATAAGAAAGGCGCCTGGTTTATCGGGTGATTTTATCTTAGTAAAGGGACAAAGCAAAATGAGTTCAAATCCTAGATAAGGCTGTTTATATTTCATATAGCACTAGTAACCTTGGAAAAGGTAGGAATCTAAATATTCTTCCTCTAGCTATAGTTAAATAATAGGGCAGACTGGGCTCTTTAATGTTCGTTAGGCAACCAGTGTAGAAGGAAAACTGAACTCTGCTTAAGAAAGTTATCTGTTTGTATCAGTCCCAGAGAATTTTATAGATCTAATTTTCTAGGATAGCTTCTAGTTTGTGCATAAAATAAGAATCATTACTTGTGTGTATAAATTATTTATGAATTAAGAATATTTACTTGAAGCTATAATTGTTTACAAATGATTATTATCATTAGTTACTTGAAACTATATAAATGCTTGGGAAAAAAAATGGCTGACTCTGGCATTAAATAATCCCAAAAGAGTTAACATGTCAGAAAACCAACCAACCTACCAACCCAACAGTCTGCTTTACCTTTTTGTTTCTTTTATGTATTATATAGGATGGGCCCACAACTGTTCAATTTCAAGTAGTCATAATATCAAAACTTATTGGAATATGTTTATAAATATGGTGACATTAAATACAACTGATACCACCTGCAACTTTAAGATCATGCAACTTTAGCCACCAATATTCCAATTAAGTTACACCTCTAATAATAAATGTGAATGTCAAGGTGTCAGTGTTACATTTTTTTCAGCTTGACTCCTATAGACCATAGTCCAATATATACTATTTTGGAATCAGGCTGATTCAGTGAGAAAATTAAAAACATTCCAGGATGAATCCGGACCTGCAATTCTGAAATTTAAGATTCTCAAGTATTAATTGTTTTCAACAATTTCTTTATAACTTGGAAATAGATTTGGAAATAATTGTTTTGATGAAAACTGTGGTTTGAAAAATATTGTTTAAGTTTAATAAAATGTAATATGTATTCAATACATGAAGTGTCATTGTTGAGCCAAAGGCTCAATCAAAAGTCTTCTGCAGGAGCTAACATTAATTACCACCTGATAGGACTGCTTTTAAGCTAGATCTATGTATGTTTTAAATCAAGGTATGTTTTTGTGCTAACCCTATATAAGCTGTAGTTATTTACCTAACAATTAAGGAGTGGTAGTACCTGTTAGGATCCCATCTATGGGTTAAATAGGAAGATGTGTTTATAAAAAAAAATTGAGTATCCATTAAGAATAAATTTATTTCAAAACTTTTCACCATTAAATGACCCACTGATGTTGATATGCCGCAAAACAAACCAAACCTAACAATTAACCTTAAATTATGAATTCCTTGACACAATTCACTTAGTAATTTACCCTAATACAAGACAAATATAATTATCAAATCTTATAAATAACTGGACTTTACCAAAAGTTTGGAACCAAGACAATCTCATCACCAATTCTTTGAATTTTTGCATTTTAAGAGTTCAAGTAAAGGTCTGTTCTTTCCTGAATTGATTTTGGAAGCATAACCCTATCCCCAGAGTTCAAGGGAAAATAAGGTCTACTGCTTTCAGTGTTGAAAGGTATACATACTTACGTAAATAAATAAAAAGTGAGTGATTAATGAAGAGCCTTTGAAGACCAATTCCTGGAATGTAGATAGTGGTCTTTGTGTAAATAGGTTGGCTTAAAAAGTTTCTTTAAAAACAAACTGGGTTGAAAGTTTTGTAGATGATCTCTACTCACCTCCTACTTATTTCTTTTTCAACTGATATCTTTCCATACATTCACACCTTGTTTATTTTACTGTTCTAAACATAGACTTTCCACACTTTCCAAGAGCCACCTCATCTTCTAAAGCAATTCTAGCCTTACTGCCTGCTGATTGACCCCTATGGTTATTTTAATCATGATATATCCTCCATAGATATACTGACAGGTGCCTATTGGTGCCATCTTGGACAAGATTGGAAGAACATTTCTTGATCTGGAAAATAAATAATACAGAGACATAGAGACTGTATGTGTATATATGTGGCTATGATTTTTTTTTTATTTATTTATTCCCCCACCTTGCTCATATGGGCATATATCAAAATCTAATGGATTCTGCCAGCAGAGTTCAAATCCTGAATAAGGCTGTTTGCCTTGTTTCACTTGTGCTAATGCCCTTGGGGAAAGGCATGAATCCAACTATTTCTCCCTCCCCCAGTTATGAGTAAATAGTAGAGCAGACTGAATTTTAGAGTGTTTATATATGGTTATGATTTTTTTTTTTTTGTCTATTCCCCCAAAAATCCCATTTATGTATACAACAAAATAATCTCATGGATTCTGTACTCAAATCCTGAATTACACCCTTGGGAAAGGCATGAATCCAACTATCCCTCAGCTATGAATAAATAGATCAGACTGAGTTATTTTTTTTATTTTTTATTTTTTTTTTTTTTTTATAGCTTTGATAAGGCAACCAATGTAGGAAAAAGAAAAGAATTCAAGCTAGCTTTACTCAGCTTTAAAATTGACCTTGTGTCGCATCCTTTGATTTGAGGCCACTTCAAAAACTGACCTTTTACGACTTGATGCAAGACCAAAAAATTACATTGAATTCTTAACCCCACCCCCACCCCTCTGACAATATCTTTAAAAAATTGATTTTTACAACACTGGAGCGCGTTAATTTATTTTGCTAGTTGATTTAGAATAAATCAAATCCTGTTTCTTATTGAATTAAACTACATACTTACTTAGCTATAAATAAATATGAGTAAATCATATTGTTATTTGTTTGTTATGCCTCCTTGGGCATCTCCCCTTTTTATTGAGAGGAGCCCCATGGTTATAGTAGCTAACTTACTGGAATGGACATTGTAATAAGCAAATTCAAACTCCAGTTACTAATATTCTTAGGAAAGGTATGAATCCCCTCATCCCCCAGCTATGGGTTAAATAGTCCACTATTCTTGTTCTACAAGGATGGCACTGGCATTAAATAACCCACAATGGCTAATGTGGCATTAAACAAAGAAACCAAACCATCCATCAGTAACTATCAAACTTTCTCGAAGACTCCTTAAGAGATGTTGATTAGATTATTTTAGTTATGAATGCAATAGGAAAGGAACAAAAATTTATAACAATATAAATAAATGAGAGATTAAATATTACTATAATAATTTCTATATAATAGTTCTGCATATATGTTTGAAAAGCTTCCCTACTGATAATTAACAGTGGCAGCTCTATAATCATTGTATATCCCCCCCCCCAATCCTTCCATGACCTTTAAATCACCCATCACTGAAAAACAACAGCCTCCCATTCCTAAATAGTAAACCTGACATTAGGGAGGTCTACCTTTGTATAAACACTGGTTAATTTTTTACTAGTGGTGTGGTATTCTAGTCTAAACTCTTATGATGTTTCAGTAGATATAAGTGTGTAAAATAAATCAAGAATCATGACTTATTGAACCTAAATGTCAAGTCCTGTTATCTCCATCATGTCTGTTTATGATCCCTGGCCTCATCTTTTACTTTTTCTTTTCTTCTTTTTTTTTTATCCTTCATCTTTGGGGCCATCTGAAAAAGGCAGGCAGGCAGGCTGGCTCCAGTAAGATGGTCACTTGGTCTAGAAAATCTCAAATTCAATTTAACCCTTTCCTTTCAATTAATATCATTTGATATGTCACATTCCATATCAACCCAGCAGCAGCCTAGTCTTGGCTGACCTGAAGAGTCTTAGACCTTCTCACTCTTTCTTTGCCCCTTTTCAGTTATTTATCTAAAGCTGCAAGTATTACTGACCACCAGGGTTTTACAGAATGTTTATTTTTATTTATTTTCTTCACACACTGTCTTGTCAATCATTCTTTGCAACTGATTGAAAGTATCATTACCTGCCCCCCCCCTCCCTCTCTAAAAAGAACACTTTCCCCCCCCTCTAAAAGCAGCACAAACCTGATAACTTTGTTTAGAGCAAAGTTCAGTGTTCTTGAATTCTTAAAACCTTGCTTATCTCTTCCTTGTATTGCTTTTCACTTGTTACTATTTTTGGCGTTACCATTTCTGGGTCTCTAGGCATCAATTCTTCACTCTTCTTTCACTGGGTTAATCTTCAGAATTGTCTTAGAAAAAATAAATAAATGAATAAAATAAAAAGTTCACTTGATTTTATCAATCAAATCTCAGAAAAAAAGAAAAAAAGAGCAGTGATTTCTTTTCTGTTGACCAATTAAATTCATCGTTCTTTTTCTATCTTCTAAAACCATTGGTTGGTTAGTTGGTTGGGTTTTACAGCATGTCAACCAGAGATGCTGATAGGTATGCGTCCCTAACCTGATGCACAAAAATCTAAAAGGACTCGGTAAAATCATATCCATGCATCCCAGTGTGTTTTTTTTTTCTTCCCCCATCATTTCAAGCTAACTGTAAATACATTTCAATAGTTTCTTAGAAATGAATTACACAGAATAGATTACAAGGTAGGAGTTAGACAGCTTTAGCTGTTTCCCCAGATCATAAATAAAAACGCTACAGTTTATTAAGAAACTTTAGTTGGCACCCCTCAAATTTTCCGGAGACTCATTTAAAGCAAATATGTGAATCCCAGGATGCACTAAATCAAAAAGCTGTCAGCGTCACTGTAATTTATTAAATATATAGGCAAATTAAATATACATCAAGTAAAAAATAGATGATAGAAAATTAACATGAAGCAAATTAGGGTATCCCATACGGATCACATACCAAAGTAGCACCATTTCTTCTTCAGCTGGATCTCTTAGATCCGAAGACCTGTCAACTAGTCATCATTATCATTTCTATATATTTTGAAGTAGTAGTTGTATTTCTGTTGAGTATTTATAATTATCCCATACTTTTATCCAACCTAGACTTAAGAGTTTAATGAGGGGATATTTACCACCCCTAACAGTAGTTTGTTCCAAGAATCAGCCAGACTATTACTTAATAAATATATTAAGCCCACCATTCTTCTGGGTATCTTTCCACCTCGCAATACAATAAAGTGGTAGTTGTATTTCTGTTGAGTATTTATGATTATCCCATACTTTATCCAACCTAAAGTTTTAATGAAACAGCATTTACCACGATAGTTAATTCCAAGAAAAAATGTTGTCTATTAGTTGTCTTGCTGTAGCTTTTCAAAAGTCTTAGTCCATATCCCCTATAAATATTTCATTGATTAATGGGTAGTAAGTTAGGAATTGCAAAGACCATGTTTATATTTATAAACTTTAGTCATATCTCCATCAGTTCAATGATAATACAAACTAGGCAGCTTGATCCAACTCAGTCTCTCTTCATATAGGATGTTCCTCAATTCAGGTATTAATTTAGTGGCTCTTTTTTGTTCTTAATGAGTCTTGGGGACCAACTATTGCCAAATTCTATGTGTGTGGGGGAGGTCTTAGCTGTGTCCACATTCACACCCAGATATTTTGCCAGTCTTAAACTTTCTTTTGACTCGTAGATTGACCTTAACAGTACTACGAACTCTACCACTCAATCAGTAGGTCAATTATTTGGATTTTAAATGGCATGTCAAATCCGTCTATGGATTTCAGGCCTAGTAGTTTTAGGGAATCTCATTCATTGTTCATATTTACATTTTTGTATAGTTCTTTCTTTAGCATGATTTTTTTCCTACATGGTCTTAATTAAAATACAGGGAGTCCCCATGGTTTATATGGGCTAAATGGTTGGACTGTTGGTGACATAGTAAAAGGGTTTGAACTCCAGTTGCACTATTGCTTTCACTTTCAGATAAACCCTTGGGAAGGTATGAACATCCCTCCCCCAGCTGTGGGTTAAAAGGCTACCACTCTGTTCTTCTACCAAGGTTAATATAGCCATTAAACAAAGAACCAACCAAACTATTGAATATGAATAATTTTTAAATAATTAGGACTTTAAACAGATCAGGAGTTAATAACCTGAATATAGATATTTCTTTAAATAATAACATAGTGTATGTGTGTGTGTGGGGTGGGGAAATTATTCCCCGCCTTATTGGCAATGCTCTTAATGCAAATATAAAAATGGTAAAATGAACTCTCTCATCGATTTCAACAATTGAGGGTTCGTCCAGTGGAACAACCTACACAGTTTTTGTTTATAGTGGTGAAGGCTTGTGTTGGATCCATCCACACTTTTGGCACAATCAATTGGAAAGAATTGGGAGCGCAAGGAATGCCACAAAAAAAAAAAAAAAAACCCCCAATCAATGAACTGACCTCAGGTTTTCAATTCAGAGTTTTCCATCTCCTAGGACTGGTTACCTTTATCCAAAGGTTAAAGGCCTCAGTCTGCCCTACTATTTTACTATTAGCTGGAAGGGAGAATATATGAAATATATGGATTTTCATACTTTTCCCAAGGGTATTAGTAGCAACCACAGCAGTTTCGTTTGATTTGTGGACATTGACCAAATCCAACCTTATCGGTTTAAATCACAATTTCTCACATATTTAACTGGGTCCAACTTTAAAATATTTCACAGTTGTTGGAAGAAAATAAATAATCTTTTCTAAATATGTAATTTTTATGTGTTATATTGATTGCATTATTTTTACCAGTGAGTTAAACGGGTTTTGAATCGAACAGCTGAAAATTCGTAAATGAGTTTTTTTTCCCCCTGGGGTTTTTTGTCAAACTTTCTCAATTTGAAAAAAAACAACTTAAAAATTACAAGAAATGTAAACAAAAACACTGCACACGTGGAGCAGCTTGTTTAAAAAACATATGTAAATAGGTATTCTATTTCTGTATGTAATTCCATATAGGCATTACATGCAGTATTAAAATTGGAAAATGTTGAATAATCTTGTGGTTAACTTAAAACAAAAAAAAAACTGCTATCCGTACCTTTTATTCTCTAAATAATGGGTTACAGCATTAAATACATTACAATTTCAGTGCAGAACAGAAAGAACATACAATTTTACCACAAGAATGCCAAGTTTTATCAAAAATTACTCAAAAAATAAGGAAATGATGAAGAAATTATTGAATTTCTTGTTTTGTATTGGTTCTGTGATTTTGACAGTTATTTTTTGAACAAAATCATGTTTTGTACAAAATCATATACCCCCAATTTTGGGCTTTAAATTTCTTATAACTTTGAAACCACTGGGGATATTTGCATTAAGTTCAAACGGTTTTTAAACTCCATTACACAGCTTCTTATATAACTAAATTAATGATTAAATAACAATAACCTCAAATAAAAAAAATCAACTGAGAATGCAAACAGCCTTGTCTAGGATTTTGAACTCGGGTCGACGAGTCCATTCCCCACCACACCTCCATACGTACAAATATAAACACCCTTTTAATGAAAAAATATTTTCTGGAACTGGGGAAAATATAGAAGAAAGGCCAGAACTGTTATGTTATCTACGGGAAATTTTCAGCTAGAAAAAAAAAATTTTTTCTGGTTATAATTTTTTTTGGGGGGGAGGGGCAGTATCTACTTTATACGGTTTAAACAAAAAAGTTAAATGGTGGTTGCGTTAGTTGTAAGGCAGGTTGGCATACCCTTCCTCATGTATTTTTATGTTGAAGCAGTTTAATAATTAATATTCCTTCCAAAATTACTTTTCACCATATTCTAAGCAGGTAAATACTTCAATTATCTCAAAAACAGATCTATTGAAATAATAGATGGGATTCTAAGTGGTACTACCATTTGAGGTCAGGTGGAACCTGGGAGTCGATGGCGATGAAGATGCGACTGTACGCTCTCCAGAACTGGAGCCTCCCCATTAGATGCAGTTAGTGTCATAAACCAGGACATTCCCTCTGCAAGGATAGAGTCCGTATATTCAACCCTACAAAATTATAGAATATTTCCTCTTATTTATTTACAATTATAAGATATTTTCTATCCATATCTGTCTCTAATGACCGCAGAAGGTGGCCTTTAAAACAATTTAATAGTGAAGTAATAAAACTGACATTTATTTAGAGGGCCGGTTAGCTCAGTCGCGTAGAGTGTTCGGCTAAGAACAAAAAGGTTCCTAGTTCGATTACCAGTGCTCGCCAACTCAGCGTATGAGTAGTAGCACAGGGTCTGTGCGGGTAAAGTACAGGAGCTGATGGTAGGTGTGGCGCTCCCACCTCAGGACGCTAAAATAATCTCCCTTGGGTCTAGCACAAGTTGAATAAGGGGATAGACTCCCTCGCTGATTGGGCTCGATTACGACTTTAGGCCGCCCCGACGACTTTTACTTTTTTACTTTATTAAAACTGACATTGAAGGATATCTTTTTTTTTTCTTCTTAGATTTGAATTTAATAATGTTGTCTATACTTCTTGTTTGTATGTATCACAGGCAGCATTTGTATTAAGTTAGTAAAGTTGTCAAGGAACAATTCTTACAATTCTAAGAAAACTAACTGTCATCAAAATGATTATTGCTATCAATATTGTTGACAAGTCAATTTGACATCCTGATTGTGCCAGTGACACTTAGGGAATGCTTGGTGTGAATTTATTTGACTTTACAACTTGTTTTGATTAATATTACTTTAGTGTTAGTGGGCATACTTATGTTGTATACCATCTATTAACATAGTATATCTACATTTATTTATGAGAGGTACCCGTGGTTGTGTCTCTAATATTAATATTATCTTCCTCTGTACCTACTTCTACTTGTTAGTCTGTTAGTTTCTTTCTTAGTTAGGGTGTACTTTCTTCTTGTGAGTAGCTAATCTTCTTCTGTAACTTGGCTGGTATTTCTTCTTTCTACTTCAGGGTTCTGGTCTCTTGTTCAGCGGTTTTCTTCTAACTTCTAAGTTCTGAGTATTATTTGGATTATTCTTCGGGGACTATTGTCCTCATCTTATTATTATTTGTACAATGTTTCAGCCGATGTTCACTCTGGCCTTCTTCAGGTTTTCTTGTTGGACTCTTTGAGCCTTCTTGAATCGGGAAAATTCTCAAATAATAAATAATGAAAATTCCAATACATACTATTATCAAGCCTCATCTCAAAATTTCCAGGAGAACGTTCTGTTCTGACTTCTTAACTGGTGTCTTAAGAGATGCCATGGTTGTCTTTTTAGGCGACAAAACTCAAGCATATATTTTTGTGATCACATTTTTTATATTAAATCTTAAACACCAGACCATACCCACACGTGGCTGAGCTTTGCTGGGTACGTCCTTACATTAATGATGTCTAGCAGTTGATTGACTAAAGCCTTTCTCTATTCCCATAGTTCACTTCAAAACAGGAAGTCGGGGTCAGACTAAGATTATTAAATGTCACTCAATCTAACTGTCCAGATCTGAAATTCAAATCATATCTACTTTACACTAAATGTCAAAACCAACATTACAACCTATTGCCAACTCCTGAGGCAAAATTACCTTATTTATTGAGACCTCGCATATAAAAAGAAAAAGGTGCAACTGAAACAGACTTCTATTACCAACTCATTAGGCAAAATTCACCTTATTATTTGGAGATACTTGAAATGATGGTAAAAGAAATAACAAATAACATTAAATGATTAGATAGGCTTCTTGTCTTTGTGTATTAAGTCCAAGGTAACTTGTAGATGATATTTTTTCAAGGAATCTGTATTTAAAGGGCCTCTGTACATTACTGTCCATTAAATTCTTGCAACAACGTTAAAAATTTATATAACAAGATGGCAGTCGATACTGAAGAGCAATAATCAAAAAAACTACATCAATAATAAAAAACTTCAAGAGTTTAACGTTGATATGTTCTTTATGAAAGATTTTATCATTTGTATGACTGTGAGTTATTAAATGTTTCCAATTCTAAAACTGCCTCAAGGGACTTTGTGGGACAGCTCGTAGAATTAGTTTTCTCATAAAGGGAAGTAACAATACATTTCATTAAAATGGGTTGGTTTAAGATTACTATCTCTCAATTGCTGAGATTTTTTTTGAGATTTCTTAAAAGTTTCTTCAGAGATATTTATATTTTTAAAATATGAATTCTATGGTTTGGTCTTTAAAATACTAATGTTACGCTCATGGTTCAAAACACCAGAATTTAAAGTTTTTAGGGCATACTCCTGTAGAGTAAAAGTTTACAGCTAAATATTTATTACAGTTAAACTATAATTCATAAATTAGCAAAATAAATAGGTTTTTTAATTGCGGTACAATAATTTATAAAATAAAACTCTATTAGTTATCTTTAATGACAAAATGAAACCTGCCATAATTGCTCATGTAACGCATTAGCCGTAAATCAATTTTTTTGATGCCGTTCCTGGTGATCCTCATTTCCAAAATGATAATCCTGGTGAAACCCCTTAGAACAGTGGTTCCCAACCTTTTCTATTCCCGCGCCCTTAAAAGAGTTTTGCTCTGACCTCGCACCCCTACCAATTTATACCTTTTTGTTCAAAAATTAGATGTGAAACCATACTACAGTTTTATCAAAAAAGATCATGTATATTTCACTCTCTAAATTTAATATAGTATAAAATATTATATGATTAATATAATTATAATATAAAAAAATATAAAAAAATATAATCTGAAATTTGAACAGACGCTTCTCACACCCCCTGGAATGATGGGCTCGCCCTGGTCTGGACCCCTGCCTTAAGAATATTGTCATGTAATTTTCTGACAAATAGAGCTTGAATAGGGACCTTCAATTTGATATGTGATATAAGATAAAAATACAGGTTGGAAAATTCTTTTGAAGGCGTCCAAAATTCAAGGTAATATCAATCCTTTTGAAAGCTTCTCAGCCAAACGTAATGGCAATTCCTTTTCCCAACTGAACACGCCACTCGTCACTTCAAATTAGCAGTCGTCAGAATCACTTGCTGTCCAAACCACTTTCTTCCTTACTCCCTGTTCAGCGCAGTCCAGTCTTTATTCTGCTCATTCGGCTTCGCTTATTACAAATCCGGTATACTTTATTTGGGTTCCCTACTAACAACACCTCAGGTACGAGAGGTAGCGAGTTTGAGTATCCGGTAGCTGCTTGCCACACTTCTTCCCCCTCACACGGCCAAACCATATCCTGACGCGCTTTGTTTGTGGGGGCTGGAATCTGCTTGTTCAAGGCTTTGCCTTTCAGTCTGTCACAAACATTCAACTGTAACTGGGTTAAAATTTATTATAAAAGTTTTGAAAATAAATTAAGATATACTTTTTATTTCTCGGATGTTGGTTATAAGGATGTTCACTTATGTTTTTTTATTTAGTAGTAAAAAACTAATAACATTGCTAGAAAACTCTTTAATTTAGACCAACTTGCATATCAAGGCTTCTGCTAGGTATTTATTTTAGGAATGCCAAATTACAAACATTGTCCCATAATTTTTTTTCTTGGGCATTTGGGTTTATTCCTGATAATTTTCTTTCTGCCATAGTTGAGAAAAAATTATACCCAAGTATGCTGATAAGCTTTTTGATTACTGCGTCCTGGGGATGCACAATTTTACATTGAGTCCCCAGAAATTTTATGGGTCCCAACTAAAGTTTCTTAATGTCATTTTAGGGTTTTTATTTATTGATTCTGGGGAAAACAACTAAAGATGCTGTAGGTATGCACAAAGATCTAAAAGGACGCAGTAATATCATATCCATGCATCCAGTATTTTTCTTTTTTCTTCCCTCACCATTCAAGCTAACTTAAAATAAGGATGCACTAAATCAAAAAGCTATTTTCAAAACATCACTTTGCGGCTAAGCCTACCAGTGTAAACCTACCTGTGTAATTCATTTCTTAAGGAACTATTGAAATGTATTTTACAGTAGCTTGAAATGCGTGAGGGAAGAAAAAGAAAAACACTGGGGACACATGGATATGATTTTACTGTTGTCCTTTTAGATTTTTGGTGCGTCAGGATGCAAAGACGCATACCTATAAACAGCATCTCTGTATACCATTAATTTTGACATATTTAATCTCATTGTTTAAGGAAATATTTTACGGAGCCAGAATGTTCAAGCTATTAGATAAAGGATGTTTTCCATCTTATCTGTATTACTTTATTTACTGCAAAAATATAAAAAAAAATACACCTGTTGAACATTCTCTAAAATATGCTTAATTCCATATGTGCCTGAGGTAGTAAACATCAGCCTGGAAAAAATATTGATGGCTACTAATTTGGAAAAGAAAGTGAAGGACTACTAATAGCACTTCATAAATTTCTCCATTTATATGAGAATATTGGATAATAAAATAATACTCAGCAGAAAATAAACCTCCTAATATTTATGATTAGACTGGGAATGCCATTTACTAGGTTTGAATAGAATGAACCGGTGGCTCATGGTGCTAATGGTTATTGTTTCATGGGAAATGGACATGGTGAACCCATGTTCAAATCCAGGATGAGGCGTTTGCATTTCACATAGTTTGAATACCCTGGGAAAGATATGAAATCCAAAACTATTCCCATGTCCTGGGTAGATGATAAACTACATATAGTGGGTGAGGTTCAATTTATGAGCTTCTGGGGAGTGTGGAGTATTCCTTCATTGCCATTAATCCAAGTCCTACTCTGACCCCGGTGTAGTATCTGTTAGGGTCCAATAGATCTGTTTTCAAGTAATATAAATATTTTTCTACCGTTTATTGATCACATGAACTTTCACATTAAATTAACATAATTCTTACCCAATTATTAATTACCACCTGGAGATAAACAAAATCATTTAAAAAGAAAAACAACATTTGGCATTAGATAACCCACAGGTGTGGATATGCCTTAAAACACCAATCAACCAACCATTTCTATAATAGTAGGGAAGACTGGGCCTATTAACCCTTGATATGGCAACCAGTTTAGCGAGAAGGACAATTCTGAATTGTGTGTGCGTGTTGTGTTATATGATATATATATATATATATATATATATATTATATAGTCATGGAAATGAACTTGGCAAGGATTGAGTTCAAATCCCTCGATGAGGGCTGTTTGCATTTTCACATAGCACTATTTACCCTTGTGAAAGGTATGAATCTAACTAATCCTCCTTCCAGCCCTATGGATAAATAGATAGGGCAGATGGGCCTCTTTAACCTTGGTAGGCAACCAGTTTAGTAGGGAATGTTAAATTCTGAATTTAAAACTGTTAACTCTGCCTTAATAAATTTGACCAACCCTGTGTTACATCCTGATTGTGCATAGGGGTTGGTTACATTATATATAAAATATATATATAGAGAGAGAGACCGAAAGCTGATTCACAATGTCTAACTTTAAAGAAAAAACATCTGACTCCCTCTTTAGAAAATTTCTGTCTGTTCAGTGGGCTTCATAGCTTCACAGCAAGGCTGGGCTGGTATCACCACTCCAGAAAACACAAGATGTCTTCTTTGGTGCATGCCACAACGTGGAGGAAACAGTTCCACTCACTGCTTGACCCTCATCTCTCATTTACGATAGGCGTGTTCACCATATAATAAATATATATATATATATTATATATATCTTATTATAATGGAGATTGTCTGTGTTTTTCTGTCTGTAACAAACTAAACACTACTCAAGTCACAATTCCCTTAGTTATTGACGGGCACATTCACCATGAATTTTATCCTTTTTTAAACCTCATTATTAATAAAATGTTTACATTATTAAATACTGTTAACCATATCTACATACTAACAACATGCAATTGTATTATATATACAAACAAAAATAGCGCGTTTAGAGTGTGGAACGGGCAGTCTAATTTGCATATGATATAAAAATGTAATTTAATAAATATATGCTTAAGGTATTATTTGGTTTCTAACTGTTTGGTTTTATTTTTAATGAATATAGCAAAAACAGTCTCTTCAATTAATCTTAAATGAAATCCATTAACTAGAAAAGATAACTTGTCATTTTATTTCTTTACTTCCCTTTAAACTAAATACTTAAAATTAGAAAAATTTTAGCCAATGAAAACGAGAGTGATGGAAGAGTAAATTTCAGTTGTTCTATTTTCGATTATACTCCCTCTTGTTTTTCAAATCTTTTTATCTGCATCTTTATTTAGTTTCATTAGCGTTTCTAATTAATACAATATTTCATTTAACATTAAAGCCTTAAATACTTGCACCCGGAGGTGCATATATTTGCTAGTACTATTATAATGTGTGTGTGTATTATTATAAATGATAAACGTGCCACAATTATATTTGACTTAACCTTATTTTGTCACTCTTGGTCCTAATATTTACCACAATCCCAATGCATCGTTCCTTCTTCCTCATTCTGTTTTGCCCTTTTTTGTGTTTTTTCTACTGCCTCCCATCAAGAAAACTCAAGAGCATTCAGTTACAATAAATATTTTTGCTAATGATTTTCGGACCTGTTACACTTTTTTACTCCCCATCCAACTCACTTGCCAAATGATTTACAAGCAAATGGTTGTGTTTTTTAGTACTTACCAACCACCTTTGCCGACCCTCTTAAATTGAGAAAGGTCGGCTGAGCTGAAACTTATATCTGTTATTTTTTTTTTTTCTCTTCCTCTTTGTCTTACCCAGGCATTAGTGGATTGAATGGTTGTGCATCATAACCTTTCAACAGTCAGGAATTGACATGGACCTTTAATGTGCGCTTCAAAACCATTATCAGTCCTAAAGCTTTTTTTCTTTTCTTTTTAGTTGGACATTAAATTGCTGGGTGGTGTGGAAATTTACTCTAATTTCTATTTGCTATTTATCTACAGATTCATTCATGAATATTGCTGTATTTTTAATTTTATTCTTATTTTTTTGTTTGTTTGTTTGTTTTTTAAACAAAAAGCACTTGCCTTGTGTTACTGCCAGTGAAATCTATGTTTCAAAAAAATTTCTAAGTATTTTTTTGTTGATACTGTGCAAACCACTTGTTTCCAAAAATTTAACAATATTCATTTTGAGATTTGTTTGTCTTTGTTTGTTTTTTTTTTGTAGTTTTTTTTTTTGCTACCACCCTTTCAAATTCTTTAATTATATTTTATTTTTGGGGTTTGTTTGTCTGTTGTTTTTTTTTTGGGGGGGTGCTACACTTTTTCAAAATTCTTTTAAACTATTATTTCATTTTGGGATTTGTTGTTTGTTGTTTTTTTTGGGGGCACGGGGGGTTGCTAACCACTTTTTTTCAAAAAATTTAACTATATTTCATTGTTTTTTTTTGGGGGGGCTAACCACTTTTCATAAAAATATTTAAATTTCTTCAACATTATCTTGTATCTCATATTACTGTTCAGCAAATTTTTTCAGAAAAAATCCAAAAGATCTTAAAATCTATGGTAGATTGATTGATTAATGGCATATCAACTCATCTTAGGGTTATCTTATGTCTAGAGGCTAGGGAAATCACTTTCATTATATATTTATATTACATTTGTGTAGGTATTTCTTAAGAGGGAGCGTCCTTATGCTGTAGTTTGCTAACATGCTACACTTGCAACATCGTAGTAAGTAATTTGAATTCCAGTCACCCTATTTAGTTCACTTTTGGACAATACCTTTGGAAAGGATGAACACTCCATATCCCCAATTATTGTGTTAAATATAGTACCACGACTGGTCTTCGACAAGGATGGCTTTGGTATTAAATAAACCACAAAAAAGTTTGATATGCCATTAAACAAGAAACAAAACCATTTCCAAAGAGTTTTTTTTGGACACAAGTTACTATGATATCAAGTTATTCATCCCAACTAATAACTTGCACCATAATTGTATGGCTTCAAGTATTCCATTCCTAATATATATAATTTATAAACAATGATATGGTTTCAAGTAATTATTCATTAAATAATCAGAGATGCTGATAGGTACACCATTCTGCATTCCTGACGCACAAAATCTAAAAGACGCAGTAAAATGGTTATCCAGCATCCCAGGTGTTTTCTTTTTTCCTTCCCCCACCATTTTCAAGCTTAAACTGTAAATACATTCGATAGCTTCTGGAAATGAATTACCACAGATTAGGTTACAAGGTAGGAGTTAGGTGGTTTGGTTGACCATAAATTTTCCCCGGGGACTCATCTCCCAAAGCAAATATGTGTATCCAGGACGCACTAAATCAAAAAGCTATCGCATTCACGAATAATATAATAATTTGTCTGCACATACAGTGATGGTGATGCTTTTAATTGTAGTGCACTAGATGCAATACTTGCTTGAATGAGGTCCCCGGAAAAAATTTATGGGACCCAATTAAAGCCTCTAAATCCTACCTTGTAACCTATCCTATAACTAATCAAGTAACTATAATATCCTTAGTAAACAATTATAGTTTTAATAACTATTCTTAATACAATTTTTAGTTATATGGTATTCAAGTATTCCTATCTAATACATAATAATTTTTAAAGCTTGACCTATTTGACTCAAGATGGGATCTTAACAGATGTACAATGAGCCAGAGTGAACCTGAGGGTAATTAGCAATGGAAAGAAGTACTCTAAATTACCCAGAGCTCCAGAACTGAGCCTCACCATCAGATGAAGTTTATATCTTATCTCCAGAAACTTCTTTTGACTTTATGCCCCTTCGCTACCATAATTAAGAATCTATATGCTTTATCAATATATTCCATAATCTTTTACTCCATGCTTTTTAATTGTTATTTTATAATTACATAAATCCCAGAAAGCAATTTATTTTTGAGGAAATTCTCAGTAAATTCTGTCTTTAATTTTGATAAGGTTTGGCTTTTCTTCTTAAAAAAAAATTAAAATAAAATATATTAAGAAATTCTTTAAATTCACGATGCAGTGGAAAAAACATATCATCAGTGGGTGAAATTGGTCTTAGCTTGTCAGTGTTCATACTTATGCATAAAATGTGGTAGAAAATGTTAATAAATGGGATTACTTGGAGTGGTACAGTCACCTCTCATTGCCATTACCTCCCAGGTCCACCTCTGACAGTTGAACCGTTAGTTATACTTGTTAGAGTCCAATCTATTTTCAAAATAGATCCATTTGGATAATGAAGGTGTTTTGCTATTTAGAAATGATATGTAATTCTGTACAGTATATTATTATTATTAAACTGACTTCAAAATTAAAATACACTTAGGAGGCTGACATGCCATTAAAACCCAACAACCAACCACCATTACTTTTTTGTTTTTTAACCATTATAAAGTACATTATTAGCTGAAAATTTTCCTAGATAAAAAAAACAGTTCTGGCCTTTCTCCCATATTTTTTTTTCAGTCCCAGAAAAACTCTTTTTTTTTTTTAAAAGGTGGTCGTAATTTGTAGTAAAAGAGCAATGGTACAAGGTGGTGAATAAACATTTCCTCCTAGTTTATAACTTAAAGTTCTCATAAAACATAAAACAAAAAAACCTTCCTGTGTTTGTATTCATTCTGTTATAAAAAGTTGGTGGATAAAATATATGGTAATTAGAGAAAGTTAAAATTTCCCAGCTGCGTTGAATTAATTTAGCTTCTTGTTTTGTGGTGTTTTTTTGTGTGTTTTTTGTGGTTTTTTTTTTTGTTTTTGTTTTTTTTTGTGTTGTTTTTTAACTTTTTTCTGTTATTTTTAAAAAGGCAAGTTCGTTTTTTAATCATTACTGTTGTTGTCCATACCACAAAGTGTTAGAGAGATGATATGTAAGGTCTTGACCCATTTCATCTTTTTTTTCCCCTCAAACACTATTTTTCTGCTCTGGGCTTTCTTCTATTGACATAAGCTCTTCTGAATTGACATTTAAACATCACTGCCTGAATTTTCAACCACCTGTTGTTTATTTATCTTAATTCTTTCAACATGTATAATGTGGAATCTGGGGGTCAATTAAAGAGACGAAAGATATCCTGTTTAATTAATGCAAGTGCAACCCAATGAAAAAAAATGCTCTAGAATTCCTCTTAACATTTAGGTTAATCTTGGAGTTGGAAACACAGAATACTTGACTCCAGCCTCTATTTTTAGCACCTCTGACTCCAACTCCTCGTATTTTTTGCCCACTTTTGAGGCAAAAAAGATTACCTCTTTGATAAAGGATTATTTTTCTTTTCTTTCCAACCATATGAATATTTTAAGAGTTGGATCAGAAATACCCAAGAATGTGATTTGAACCAATTAAGGTGAAAAATTGTCTTGTTCCAAACGACTTTACAAAACGAGCTGGGTAATACCTAATGACATTAAACTTGCATCTAGTAGTGAGCCTCCGACATCTGGTACTTTGGGGAGTGTGAAGCTAACCCATTCATTGCCATTACCTCCAGGTCTTACTCTGACCTGGTGTGATTGCACCTGCCACAAATAACAACGAGTACTCGACAAAGAGATGACGAAAACAAAAATGGGTCTTTGGCATAAATAAACCCAAGGGTTGACATGCTCCATAAAATCCAACCATCCAACCCTGAGTTCAAAATTTATTAAATGTTTAATTATTAAAGTAAAAATAAATGATTTTCAGTTCAATTTATAGATTTTTGCTAACCTTTAAATGTATGATAATTTGGTTATATTTTAGTTATATTATGTGATTGCCAGAGGAAATGGACTTTGTTGAACCGTATTAACACCCCCTGGTACAAGGCTGTTGCATTTCATATAGGCTAATACCCTTGGGAAAACTATTTCACTCCAGATAGAGTAAATAATAGAGCAGACTGCCCTCTTAATCTAGCCTTAGGGCAACTGGTCTAGGGAGAAGAAAACTCCTGAATTCCAAACTGGTTAAAACTCTGCTAAGAATTGACAAAAATGTCAATCTACTCTTGTGCAAGGGGTTGGGTATATATATCAGTAAATGGATCTTTATTCTGCTAGCAATAAATATGCTTGTACCTTATTCAAACATTCTGTGTGTGGTGTGTGTGTGTATATATCATTATACATATAATACTAGTAATATATATATGTACTCACACACACAACCACATTATTGTTTACAGCCATCCGGTGCTACTCTAAGCCACCATTTGTGAGAAACTTGTAAAGCAGTGGGAATTCCCTTCCTTCTTTATAAGAATCAAACCCATTAGCCCTACCCCCAGACAATGACTTTGGCACACAGTTGAAAAAAGAAAAAAAAAGTAGTGGCCAACAATGGCCTATTGACAGTATAGCCCAAACCAGCAAGGGGAGATCTTAACCTCTTTCACTACCCGCTAGACCAGGCAAGATTGTTTTGGCATCATGATGTGGAACACCAGAATCTACAACAGCTTCACCACTTTACGTAACAGAGTCCCAAGCCGTGCTCTCATGAGCTACATGACCAAGGGCGTGGGATCAGAACCCAGACTCTTGTGGTTCCTAGCGCCATGCTCTACCGACTGAGGTAAACCGCTTGCAACCATACACATACCTTATACCTATATATAAGTGTGTGTGTGAATGTCTTCCTAATATTGCTTGCGAAGATTACTTTTTTATACAGTAAGCATTCCTTTAGTTGTATGGTAAAACTGGCCCAGAGCAGACAGGTGGTGGAGTGGACAGTTGGTATTGGGATCCCTTAGTCATTGGTAGTCCTTGAGCCAAAAAGATAACACACCTCTTTGGCATAAAGAATATTGTATAAGGAGAGTTAAGGTATATAAATTTATCCCCCATCTGTCCCTGTTGTCTATCACTGCTTGTGCACAGCCTGGTGTGATACCTATATA
The DNA here is from genome assembly GCA_023376005.1 of Doryteuthis pealeii. NCBI lineage: Eukaryota > Metazoa > Mollusca > Cephalopoda > Myopsida > Loliginidae > Doryteuthis > Doryteuthis pealeii. The sequence goes on along the minus strand of CM042137.1, from coordinate 106,144,069 downwards.
ATAAGAAACGCGGTCCGCCTGGTTAATATCGGGGCTGATTTTATCTTAGTAAGGACAAAGCAAAATGAGTTTCAAACTTCCTAGATAAGGCTGTATATTATCAACTATAGCCACTAGTAAACCTTGGAAAAGGTAGGAAAATCTAAAATATTTCTTTACCTCTAGCTTATAGATTTAAATAATAGGGCAGACGGCTCTTTAATGTTCGTTTAGGGCAACCAGTGGTTAGAACGGAAAACTGAAACTCTGGCTTAAGAGAAAGTTATCTGCCCCCTCCCCCCATATTTATTACTGATCATCCCAGGAAATTTTATAGATCTAAATTTTCTAGATTAGCCTTTCTAGTTTGTGCATAAAAATAAGAATCACTTACCTTAGTGGTGTATAAGATTATTATGAATTAAGAACTATTTACTTGAAGCTATAATTGTTACAAATGATTCATTATCATTAGTTACCTTGAAACTATATAAATGCTGGGAAAAAAAAATTGGCTGACATCTGGCAAATTACAATAAGCCCAAAAGAGTTAACAGTCCAGAAAACCAACCCAACCTACCAACCCACCAGGGGTTTCTTTACCCTTTTTTGTTTCTTTGAGTTGTATTATATAGGATGCGCGCCCACAAACTGTTCAATTTCAAGTTAATATCAAAACTTATTGGCAATATTGTTATAAATAATGGGTGACATTAAATACAAACTGTACCACCTGCAACTTTAAGAATCATGCAAACTATTAGCCACCAATATTCAATTTAAGTACCCTCTATAATAATAAATGTGAATGTCAAGGTGTCAGTGTGACAGTTTTTTTCAGCTTTGACCTCCTATAGGACCATAGTCCAATATATATTTATTTTGGAATCACGGCTGATCAGTGAGGAAAATTTAAAAAACATTTCCAGGGATGAATCCGGACCTTGCGAATTCTGGCAAATTTTAAGATTTCTCAGTATTTAATTGTTTTCAACAAAATTTTCTCTTATTAATCTTTGAAATAGATTCCTGACAATAATTCGTTTGATGCAACTGTGGTTGAAAAATATTGTTTAAGTTTTAATAAAAGTAACTCTTTCAATACCATGAAGTGTCATTGTTGAGCCCAAAGTCTTCAATCAAAAGTTCTTCTGCAGGAGCCTAAACATAATTACCACCTGATATGACTGCTTTTTACAGCTAGCACTCTATGTATGTTTTAAACAGGCTACTGTTTTTGTTGCTAACCCTCATATAAAGCTGAGTTATTTTACCTAAACAGATTGAAGGAGTGTAGCTACCTGTTAGGATTCCCAGTCGTATGGGTTAAATAGGAAATGTGTTTATAAAAAAAAATTGAGTATCCATAAGAATAATTATTTCAAAAACTTTTTCACCATTAAATGGACCCACTGTGTTGATTATGCCGCAAAAACAAACCAAAACCTAAACAATTAACCTTAAATTACTGAATTCCTTGACACAATTCACTTAGTAATTACCCTAATACAAGGGGACAAATCATAATTATCAAATCTTATAAATAACTGGCACTTTTACCAAAAGTTTGGAACCCAAGACAATTCATCACCAATTCTTTGAATTTTTGCATTTTAAGAGTTCAAGTAAAGGTCTGTTCTTTCCGAATTGATTTTTGGAAGCATAACCTATCCCCAGAGTTCAAGGGAAATAAGGTCACTGCTTTCAAGTGTTGAAAAGTATACATACTTTACGTAAATAAATAAAAAGTGAGTGATTAATGAAGAGCCTTTGAAGACCAATTTCCTGGAATGTAGATAGTGTCTTGTGTAAATAGTTAGGCTTAAAAGTTTCTTTAAAACAAAACGGGTGAAAGTTTTGTAGATGATCTCTACTCCACCTCCTACTATTTCTTTTCAAACTGATATCTTTCCATACATTTTTCACACCTTGTTTATTTTTACTGTTTCTAAACATTAGAACTTATCCACACTTTCCAAGAGGCCACCTCATTTCTAAAGCATTTCTAGCCTTACTTGCCTGCTGATTGGACCCCTGTATGGTTATTTTAATCAATATATATCCTCCATAGAATACTGACAGGTGCCTATGGTGCCATTTGGACAAGATTGGAAGAACATTTTCTTGATCTGGGGAAATAAATTAATACAGAGACATAAGACTGTATGTTATATATCGTGGCTATGGATTTTTTTTTTATTTATATTATTAACCCCACCTTTGCTCATATGAGCGGCATTATATCAAAATCTAATGGATTTCTTGGCCAGCAGAGTTCAAATCCTGAATAAGGCTGTTGCCTTGTTTCACTTGTTGCTTAATGCCCTTGGGGAAAGGCCCATGAATCCAACTATTCTCCCTCCCCCAGTTATAGTAAATAGTAGAGCAGGACTGAATTTAGAGTGTTTATATATGGTTATATTTTTTTTTTTTTGTCTATCCCCCAAAATCCCATTTATGTATACAACAAAATAATCTCATGGATTCTACTCAAATCCGAATACACCCTTGGGAAAGGCATGATCTACAAACTATCCCTCAGCTATGAATAAATAGATCAGACTGAGTATTTTTTTTTAATTTTTTATTTTTGATTTTTTTTTATAGCTTTGATAAAGGCAACCAGAGGAAAAAAGAAAAGAATTCAAAGCCTAGCTTTACTCAGCTTTTAAAATTGACCTTGTGGTCGCATCCTTTGATTGAGGCCACTTCAAAAACTCACTTTTACGACTCTGAATGCAAGACCAAAAAATACATTGAATTTCTTAAACCCCACCCCCACCCCTCTGACAATATCTTTAAAAAATGATTTTACAAACACTGGAGCGCGTTAAATTTATTTTTGCTAGTTGATTAGAATAAATCAAATCCTGTTTCTATTGAATTTAAACTACATACTTACTTAGCTAAAATAAATATGAGTAAATCAATATTGTTATTTGTTTGTTATGCCCCTTGGGGCATCTCCCCTTTCTATTTGAGAGGAGCCCCAATGGTTATAGTAGCTAACTTACTTGGAATGGACATTGTAAATAAGCAAATTTCAAACCTCCAGTTACTAATATTCTTAGGAAAGGTTATGAATCCCCTCATCCCCCAGCTATGGGTTAAATAGTCCACTATTCTTTGTTCTACATTTTAAAAATCTTTAATAGTCATCTGCAAATTGTTCAAACAAAATTCTTAGGTAATCTCCAAACCCATACTCACTTTGCATACAGCTGTGTCTACAGAACATTAAACTGATTTGAGAGTGTCTTTCTTCAGGTTGCTCAGCCATAATCAACTAAGTAATGAAGATATTATATGGCCATTTTTTAACTGATTTTGACACAATTTCCCATATTTGCTGTCATGAGCTTATGGGGTTACAAGAGGTTTTGTGTTTTAGGTTTAAAAGGTGGCTATGGTTATTCATGGTGCATGTTCGTAGGGTTTACTTTTAACCCCATCTTATTTGGTGGTCGCACTGAAAAGGAAGGAATTAAAAGAAAGAAGGAAGAGACAAAAGGTGGTTTATGATTTAGGCTTATTCACCGGTCATAGCCACCATATGGCAAGGAAATATCTCTCTGACCAGTAGTAGTGTCTATACACAGTCGAGGCCTGAACTCGAATGGCCTAGCAATTGTCTTGGGTGTCGGAAGTGGGTCCTTTTTTTCCGCACCTCAGAGGGTTCTTCTGGTGAAGGCTCATGGAAGTTTGTTATTTTTTTATTTGAATTTTATTTTAATCCCCACAAGCTTTTTAAAAAGATACTTTAGTGCAACGGAGTTGGTTATTAAAACATTTGCCTCCAACTCCTCAATTTATGGTACCCTTTTTTATTTATATACCAATATAGGAAATATATATGTATTTACCAACCCCTCCACACAAGCAGGGTATGACACAAGGTCAATTATTAAACAGTTTAAATGGTTTGAATTCAGTTCCTCTTCTCCTAGATTGCCTAACCAAGATTAAAGAGCCCAGTCTGTCCTACTATTTACCATAGCTGGAGGAGAGTAGTTGGATGCATGCCTTAACCAACGGTATTAGCCTATGTGAAATGCAACCAGCCTCAACCATGATTTAGACTTGTGTTGCTGTGTCCATTTTACAATGATAACCATTACACCACAGGCACCCCTATAGGAAATATAGTATTCCTAGTAAGAACTATTTATTTCCTATATCAATTCAAAGCATGCAACACAAGCATTTATCATGGCAAGCATTAATCATCAGTTTATTTTATTTTTTATTTTTTTATTTTTTTTATTTTTTTTTCCAATCGTGAATTTTTTTGTAGGGAGCTGCTTTTAGCTAATATAAATATTATAAGATATGCACTATTTTAGAATTTGTAAACACCTAAAATTAAAATACATCCTGAAAAAATAATTTAATCAAATTATTATCTATGAAATAGGAAATTTTGATGTATTTATTTACCGTTAAAATTCATTAGGCGTCAGAGATGTTATATTTTACTTCTTTTGACTCCAGTTAGCCAAGAACTGCTTCCAACTCCACAGCACTGGTCTCATCATCAAAGAGACTTTTCTGTCTATTTGACTAGTTCATTCCACCTTTTTTTTGATCAACAATCCACTCTTTTGAAATCTGACACCATCTGGAGTACCTATGCACTTATTTCTCTGCATTTTATTTTTCTTGCATTATACAAATCCAGTTTGTATATTACTATAACACAGCAAAAATAGCACCATCCTAGCAAAAATTTGATTAGCTCAGTAGCATTAACTGTAGTTCAATTTGCAAGATAATCATGTGGAGTCTTTATATTTTTATGAATTTATCTTATTATAATGGAGATTGGTGTTTTCCTGTCTGTAACCGGAACTATATCACTATCAAGTCACAATTCCTTAGTTATTTATGTCACATTCTCGATTTTATTTTTATTTAAACCTCAATTATTAATAAAACGTTTTACATTATTAATACTGTTGACCTTATCTACATACTAATAACATGGAAGTGCATTTATATATTCAACAAAATAGCGGTTTATAGTGTGAACGGGAAGGCTAATTTACATATTGATAATAAAAATTTGATTTTAATTAATGTGCTTGGTATTATTGATTTCTAATTGGTTGGTTTTATCTTAATGAATATGAGCAAAAATCTTGGGGATAAATTCATTAACAAAAGAATAACTGTAATTTTATTCATTACTTCCTAACTTAACTAAATAGTTAAATTAGGAAAATTTGCAATGAAGACGGGAGTGATGGAAAAATGATGGAAGAGTTAGTTCCAAAGTTGTTCTATTTTTTATTTTAATTTTATTATACCCCTCTCTGTTTCAAATCATTTTACCTGCATTCTTATTTAGTTTTATTAGTGTTCTAATTTAATATAATATTTTATTACATCAAAACTTAAATACTTGCACCCAGAGGATGCAACTATTTGCTAGTAATTTTATCAATAGATAACTTTAAATGCCAACTATATGATTGATTGATTTTAGCGGCATGTCAACATATCTAGGGTTATTTTATGTGTCAATGTAGAGAATCACAGACATTTCATGTTTACATTTTTTGTATAGTTTATTTTTATTTATTTATTTTTTTCTTCCCCCAGTCTTACAAAATATGAATGATTTTTAAACTTCTATTTGACTCGTAGATTGACCTTAACAGGTACTACGACTCTACCACTCAATCAGTAGTTCAATTATTGATTTTAATGGCATGTCAAACCGTCTATGGTTATTTCAGGCCTAGTAGTTAGGGAATCTCATTCATTGTTCATATTTATATTTTTGTATAGTTCTTTCTTTAGATGATTTTTTTCCTACATGGTCTTATTAAATACAGGGAGTCCCCATGGTTTAGTAGGTAATGTGTTGGACTGTGGTGACATAGTAAAAGGGTTTTGAACTCCAGTTGCACTATTGCCTTTCACTTTCAGACTAATACCCTTGGAAAGGTATGAACATCCCTCCCCCAGCTGTGGGTTAAAAGGTACACTACTGGTTCTTCTACAAGGTTAATAGCCATTAAACAAAGAAACCAAACCAAACTATTGAATATGAATAATTTTTAAATAGATTAGGACTTTAAACAGATCAGGATGTTAATAACCTGAATATAGATATTTAAATAATAAACATAGTGTTATGTGTGTGTGTGGGGTGGGGTAATTATTCCCGCCTTAGGCAATTGCTCTTAATACAAATATAAAATGGTAAAATGAACTCTCTCATCGATTTCAACACATGAGGGTTCGTCAGTGAACAACCTACACAGTGTTTTGTTTATAGTGGTGAAGGCTTGTGTTGGACCATCCACACTTTTTGGCACAATCAATTGGAAAGAATTGGAGCGCAAGGAATGCCACAAACCCAATCAATGACTGACCTCAGTTTTTTCAATTCAGAGTTTTCCATCTCCTAGACTGGTTACCTATCAAAGGTTAAAGAGCTCAGTCTGCCCTACTATTTTACCTATAGCTGGAGGGAGAATATATGAATATATGGATTCATACTTTTCCCAAGGGTATTAGTAGCAACCACAGCAGTTTCGTTGATTGTGTTGGACATTGACAAATTCCAACCTTAATCGGTTTAAATCACAATTTCTCACATATTACTGGTCCAAACTTTAAAATATTTACATTGTTGGAATGAAAATAAAATAATCTTTTCTAAATATGTAATTTTTATGTGTTATTATTGATTGCATTATTTTTTACAGTGAGTTAAAACGGTAGTTTGATTCGAACAGCTGAAAATTCGTAATGAGTTTTTTCCCCCTGGGTTTTTTTGTCAAACTTTCAATTTTGGAAAAAAACAACTTAAAATTACAAGAAATGTAAACAAAACACTGCACACGTGGAGCAGCTTTGTTTAAAAACATATGTAAATAGGTATTCTATTTCTTGTATGTAATTCCATATAGGCATTTACATGCAGTATTAAAATGAAAATGTTGAATAATCTTGTGGTTAACTTGAACAAAAAAAAACTGCTATCCGTACCTTTTATTCTCTAAATAATGGGTTACAGCATAGAGATACATACAATTTCAGTGCAGAATCAGAAAGAACATACAATTTTACACAAGAATGCCAAGTTTTATCAAAATTACTCCAAAAATAAAGAAATGATGAAGAAATTATTGAATTTCTTGTTTTGTATTGGTCTGTGATTTGACATATTTTTTGAACAAAATCATGTTTTGTACAAAATCATATACCCCCAATTTTGGGGCTTTAAATTCTTATAACTTTTGAACCACTGGGGATATTTGCATAATTCAAACGGTTTTTAACTCCATTTACACAGCTCTCAGTTGATTTTTTTTATTTGAGGTTATTGTTATTTAATCATATTAATTATATAACTAATATGATTAAATAACAATAACCTCAAATAAAAAAAATCAACTGAGAATGCAAACAGCCTTGTCTAGGATTTGAACTCGGGTCGACAAGTCCATTCCCCACAACTCTAACCATTATGCCACACACCTCCATTAGTACAAATATAAACACTTTTAATGAAAATATTTTTCTGGGAACTGGGGAAAATATAGAAGAAAGGCCAGAACTGTTATTTATCTAGGAAATTTTCAGCTAGAAAAAAAAATTTTTCATGGTTATATTTTTTTTTTGGGGGGGGGGGGGTCAGTATCTACTTTATACAGTTAAACAAAAAAGTTAAATGGTTGGTTGGTTAGTTGTAAGGCAGGTTGACATACCCTCCTTCATGTATTTTATGTTGAAGTCAGTTTAATAATAATATACTGTTCAAAATTACTTTTTCACCATTATTTTAAGCAGGTAAATACTTCATTATCTCAAACAGATCTATTTGAAATATAGATGGGATTCTAAGTGGTACTACCATTTGAGGTCAGAGTGGACCTGGGAGTGATGGCGATGAAGATGCGACTGTACACTCTCCAGAACTGGAGCCTCCCCATTAGATGCAGTTTAGTGTCATAACCAGGACATCCCTCTGCAAGGGATAGAGTCCGTATATTCTAAGCCCTACAAATTATAGAATATTTCCTCTTATTTATTTACAATTATAAGATATTTTCTAAATCATATCTGTCTCTAATGACCGCAGAAGGTGGCCTTTAAAACAATTTATAGTGAAGTTTAAAACTGACATTTATTTTGAGGGGCCGGGTTAGCTCAGTCGGTAGAGCGTTCGGCTAGAAACTAAAAGGTTCCTAGTTCGATACCAGTCCTCGCCAACTCAGCGTATGAGTAGCACAGGGATCTGTGCGGTAAAGTAGGGAGCTGATGGTAGGTGTGGCGCTCCACATCAGACACTAAAATAATCTCCTTGGTCTAGCACAAGTGAAAAGGGGATAGACTCCCTCGCTGATTGGCTGATACCGACTTTAGGCCGCCCCGACGACTTTACTTTTTACTTTATAAAACTGACATTGAAGATATCTTTTTTTTTTCTTCTTCAGATTTGACATTTAATAATGTTGTCTATTTACTTCTGTTTGTATGTATCACAGCATGCATTTGTATTTAAGTAGTAGTAAAGTTGTCAAGGAACAATCTTACAATTCTAAGAAACTATACTGTCATCAAAATGTATTGCTATCAATATTGTTGACAAGTCATTGACATCCTGTATTGTGCCAGTGACACTTTAGGAATGCTGGTGTGAATTTATTTGACTTTACAACTTGTGTTTGATTAATATACTTTAGTGTTAGTGGGCATACTTATGTTGTATACCATCTTATTACATAGTATATCTACATTATGTTATGAGAGGTACCCGTGGTTGTGTCTCTCATATTTAATATTATCTTCCTCTGTACCTACTTCTTAGTGGTTAGTCTTTAGTTTCTTTCTTAGTTGTGGGTTGTACTTTCTTCTTGTGAGTAGCTATCTTCATCTGTAACTTGGCTGGTATTTCTTCTTTCTACTTCAGGGTCTGGTCTCTTGTTCCAGGCGGTTTCTTCTAACTTCTAGTTCTGAGTATTATTTGGATTATTCTTCGGACTATTGTCCTCATCTTTATTATTATTTGTACAATGTTTCAGCCGATGTTCACCCTGGCCTTCTTCAGGTATTTCTTGTTGGACTCTGAGCCTTCTTGAACTCGGGAAGAATCTTCCAAATAATAAATAATGAATAATCCAAATAATACTAATTATCAAGCCTCATCTCAAAAATTCAGAGACGTTCTGGTTCTGACTTCTTAACTGGTGTCTTAAGAGATGCCATGGTTGTCATTTTTAGGGACAAACTCAAGGCATATATTTTTGTGAATCACATTTTTTATTTAATCTTAAACACCAAACCATAACCACATGTGGCTGAGCTTTGCTGGGTACGTCCTTACATTATGACGTCTAGCAGTTGATTGACTAAAGCCTTTCTCTATTCCCATAGTTCACCTTAAAACAGGAAGTCAGGGTCAGACTAAGATTATTAAATGTCACTCAATCTAACTGTCCAGGTCTGAATTCAAATCATATCTACCTTTTACACTAAATGTCCAAAACCAACATTACACCTATTGCCAACTCCTGAGGCAAAATTCACCTTATTTATGGAAAGACCCTCATATAAAAAGAAAAGGGTGCAACTGTAAACAGTACTTCTATTACCAACTCATTAGGCAAAATTAACCTTATTTATTGAGAGATACTTGTATAATGATTGGTAATAGAAATAACAAAATAACATTAAATGATTAGATAGCTTTTCTTGTCTTGTGTTATTAAGTCCAAGGTAACTTGTAGATGATATTTTTTCAAGAATCTGTATTTAAAGGGCCTCTGTACAGGGTGTCCATAAATTCTTGCAACAGGTTAAACATTTATTAACAAAGATGGCAGTCATACTGAAGAGCAATAATCAAAAAGTACATCAATAATAAAAACTTCAAGAGTTTAACGTTGATATGTTCTTTATGAAAAGATTTTATCATTTGTATGATGTGAGTTATTAAATGTTCAATCCTAAAACTGTTTCAAGACTTTGTGAACAGCTCTGTAGAATAGTCTTCTCATAAAGGGAAGTAATCAATACATTCATTAAAATGGTGTTTTAAGATTTACTATCTCTCAATTGCTGAGATTATTTTTTAGACTCTTAAAAAGTTCTATCAGAGATCATTTATATTTAAAATATGATTTCTATGAGTTGGTCTTAAAATACTAATGTACGCTCATGGTCAAAACACCAGAATTTAAGTTTTTAGGCATACTCCTTAGAGTAAAAGTTTACAGCTAAATATTGTATTACAGTTAAACTTATATCATTAAATAGCAAATAAATAGGTTTTTAATTTGGTACAATAATTTATAAAATAACTTCTATAGTTATTTTTTAATGACAAAATGAAACCTGCCATATTGCTCATGTAACGCATTTAGCCGTAAATCAATTTTTTGATGCCGTCCCTGGTGATACCCTCATTTCAAAATGATATCCTGGTGAAACCCCTTAGAACAGTGGTTCCCAACCTTTTTCTATTCCCACGCCCTTAAAAGAGTTTTGCTCTGACCTCGCACCCCTACAATTTATACCTTTTTGTTCAAAAATATAGAATGTGAAACCATACTACAGTTTTATCAAAAGATCATGTATATTTCACTCTCTAAATTTAATATAGTATGAAAATATTATATGATAATATAATTATAATATAAAAAATAATATAAAAAAATATAATCTAAATTTGAACAGACGCTTCTCACACCCCCTGGAATGATGCTCGCACCCTTGGTCTTGAACCCCTGCCTTAGAATATTGTCATGTAATTTTCTGACAAAATAGAGCTTGAATAGACCTTCAATTTGATATGTGATATAAGATAAATACAGGCTTGGAAAATTCTTTTGAAAGGGTCCAAAAATTCAAGGTAATATCAATCCTTTGAAAGTCTCTCCAGCAAACGTAATGCAATTCCTTTCCCAACTGAACACGCCACTCTCACTTCAAATAGCAGTCGTCAGAATTCACTTGCTGTCCAAACACTTTCTTCCTTACTCCCCCTGTCAGCGACAGTCCGTCTTTATTTCTGCTCATTCGGCTGCGCTTATGCAAATTCGGATATACTTTATTTGGGTCCCTACTAACAACACCTCAGGTACGAGGAGGTAGCGAGTTTGAGTATCCGTAGCCGCTTGCCACACTCTTCCCCCTCACACAGGCCAAACATATCCTGACGCGCTTTGTTTGTGGGGGCTGGGAATCTGCTTGTTCATAGGGCTGCCTTTCAGTCTTGTCACAAACATTCAACTGTAACTGGTTAAAATTTATTATAAAAGTTTTGAAAATAAATTAAGATATTACTTTTTATTTCTCGGATGTTGGTTATAAGAATGTTCACTTATGTTTTTTATTTACTAGTAAATAAACTAATAACATTTGCTATTTATGTTTTTTGGTTTATTCATTTAACGGCATATCAATCCCGTATGGATTATTTATTGACAAAATTCAATTTATTTTTTAACATTTGATTATGTATTTTGTTTTATTTATTTAACGGCATATCAATCCCGTATGGATTATTTATTAACAAAATTTGATTTATTTTTAAACATTTGATAATGTTTTTTTTGGTTTATTTGTTTAACGGCATATCAATTCCTTATGGGTTATCTAATACTAAAATTCAATTCATTTCTAAACAAAATGGACTTCAAGATATCCCTATCCTTGAAGTTCGTGTAGATAGATTCGTGGAGAATATAGGATCACTTTTACGAATGAGCATATAACGAAAAGGCTTCTGCTGGTATTTATTTTAGGAATGCAAATTACAACATTGTTCCATAATTTTTTTTCTTGGCATTGGGTTATTCCATGATATTTTCTTCTGCATAGCTTGAGAAAAAATTATACCCAGTGATGCTGATAGCTTTTTGATTTACTGCGTCCTGGGATGCACATATTTACATGAGTCCCCAGTAAAATTTATGGGTCCCAACTAAAGTTTCTTAATGCATTTTAGGGTTTTTATTTATGATCTGGGGAAACAACTAAAGATGCTGATAGGTATGCACAAAGATCTAAAAGGACGCAGTAATATCATATCCATGCATCCCAGTATTTTTCTTTTTTCTTCCCTCACCATTTCAAGCTAACTGTAAATACAGGATGCACTAAATCAAAAAGCTATCAGCATCACTGCCGGCTAAGTCCTACCATATAACCTATCCTGTGTAATTCATTTCTAAGAAACTATTGAAATGTATTTACAGTTAGCTTGAAATGGTGAGGGGAAGAAAAAAGAAAAACCCTGGGACACATGGATATGATTTTACTGTGTCCTTTTAGATTTTTATGCGTCAGGGATGCAAGACGCATACCTATCAGCATCTCTGTATACCATTAATTTGAATAATTTAATCTCATTTGTTTAAGGAATATATTTTACGGAGCCAGAATGTTCATCTATTAGATAAAAGATGTTTTCCCTCTTATCTGTTATTACTTTATTTACTGCTAAATATAAAAAAATACAACCTGGTGAACATTCTCTAAATATGCTAATTCCATATGTTTTGCCTGAGGTAGTAACATCAGTCCTGGAAAATATTGATGCTACTAATTGGAAAGAAGTGAAGGATACTAATTAGCACTTCATAATTATCGCCATTATATTGAGAATTTGGATAATTAAAACAATACTCAGCATGAAAATAAACCTCCTAATATTATGATTAGACTGGGAATGCCATTTTTACTAGGTTTTGTATATAATGATGGTGCTCATGGTGTAATGGTTATTGTCATGGGAAATGGACATGGTGACCCATGTTCAAATCCAGGATGAGGCTGTTTGCATTTCACATAGTTTGAATACCTTTTGGGAAAGATATGAATCCAACTATTCCCATGTCCTGGGTATGATGATAAACTACATGTAGTGGTGAGGTTTCAATTATGGAGCTCTGGGGAGTGTGGAGTATTCCTTCATTGCCATTAATCCAAGTCTACTCTGACCCCGGGTGGTAGTATCTGTTAGGGTCCAATAGATCTGTTTTCAAGTTAATATAAATTATTTCTACCAGTTTATTGATACACATGAACTTAACGTTAAATCTAACATAATTTCTACCAATATATTGATACACATTGATTTAATGAAAATTATTTCTACCAATTTATTAATACACTTGGAGATAAACAAATCATTTAAAAGAAAACAACATTTGGCATTAAATAACCCACAGGTGTGGATATGCCATTAAACACCAATCAACCAACCATTTCTATAAATAGTAGGGAAGACTGGGCCCTTTAACCTTGATATGGCAACCAGTCTAGGAGAAGGACAATTCTGAATGTGTGTGTGTGTGTGTGTATATATATATATATATATATATATATTGTCATTGGAAATGAACTTGGCAAGATGAATTCAAATCCTCGATGAGGCTGTTTGCATTTCACATAGCACTAATACCCTTGGGAAAGGTATGAATCTAACTAATTAATCCTCCTTCTAGCTATGGATAAATAGTAGGGCAGACTGGGCTCTTTAACCTTGGTTAGGCAACCAGTTTAGGAGAAGATAAATTCTGAATTCAAAACTGTTAAACTCTGCTTAAGAAATTGACCACCTTGTGTTACATCCTGCTTGTGCAGAGGGGTTGGTACATATATATATATATAGAGAGAGAGAGAGAGAGAGAAAAAGAAAGACGAAGCTGATCACAATGTCTAACTTTAAAGGAAAAACATCTGACTCCCTTTTTAGAAAATTTCTGTCTGTCAATGTGGCTTCATAGCTCACAGCAAGGCTGGGCTGGTATCACACTCCAGAAAACACAAGATCTCTTCTTGGTAACATGCACAACATAGGAGGAAACAGTTCACTCACTGCTGACCCTCATCTCTCATTTATGATAGGCGTGTTCACCATATAATATATATATATATATATATATATATATATATATATATCTTATTATAATGGAGATTGTGTGTTTTTCTGTCTGTAACCGAAACTAAACCACTACTCAAGTCACAATTCCCTTAGTTATTGACGTCACATTCACCATGAATTTATCCTTATTTTAACCTCAATTATTAATAAAATTGTTTTACATTATTAATACGGTTAACCATATCTACATACTAACAACATGCAATTGTATTTATATATACAACAAAATAGCAGTTTAGAGTGTGAACGAGAAGGCTAATTTGCATATTGATATTAAAAATGTAATTTTAATAAATATATGCTTAGTATTATTGATTTCTAACTGTTTGGTTTTATTTTAATGGATATAAGCAAAAGTCTCTTCAATTAATCTTAAATGAAATCCATTAACAAGAAAAGATAACTCATTTTATTCTTTACTTCCTCTTTTAACTAAATACTTAAATTAGAAAAATTTAGCAATGAAAGACGAGAGTGATGGAAGAGTAAATTTCAGTTGTTCTATTTTTCGATTATACTCCCCTCTGTTTCAAATCTTTTTATCTGCATTCTTATTTAGTTTCATTAGCGTTTCTAATTTAATACGATATTTCATTACATTAAAACTTAAATACTTGCATCCGGAGGGTGCATATATTTGCTAGTATATATAATGTGTGTGTGTATTATTATAATGATAAACGTGCACAATTATATTTGACTTAACCTTTTTGTCAACTCTTGGTCCTAATATTTACTCACATCCCAGATGCATCGTTTCCTTCTTCCTCATTCTGTTTGCCCTTTGTTGTGTTTTTTCTACTGCCTCCCATCAATGAAACTCAAGAGATCAGTTACAATAAATATTTTTGCTAATGATTTTCGGACCTGTTACACTTTGTACTCCCCATCCAATCACTTGCAATGATCTACAAGCAAATGGTTGTGTTTTTAGTACTTACCAACCACCTGCCGACCCTCTTAATTGAGAAAGGTCGGCTGATGCTGAACTTATATCTGTTATTTTTTTTTTTCTTCTCCTCTTTGTCTTACCCAGGCATTAGTGTGAATGGTGTGCATCATAACCTTTTCAACAGTCAGGAATTGACATGGACTTTATATGTGCTGCTTCAACCCTCATACTCAGTCCTAAAGCTTTTTTTTCTTTTCTTTTAGTGACATAAATTGGGCTGGGTGGGTGTGGAATTTACTCTATTTCTATTTGCTATTTATCTACAGGTTCATTCATGAATATTGCTGTATTTTTATTTTATTTTATTTTATTTTTTGTTTGTTTGTTTTTTAAACAAAAGCACTTGCCTTGTGTTACTGCCAGTGAAATCTATGTTTCAAAATTTTCTAAGTATTTTTTTGTTGATACTGTGCAAACACTTGTTTCCAAAAATTTTAACAATATTTCATTTTGAGATTTGTTTGTCTGTTGTTTGTTTTTTTGTTGTTTTTTTTTTTTTTTTTTTGCTACCACCCTTTCAAAATTCTTTTAATTATATTTTATTTTGGGGTTTGTTTGTCTGTTTTTTTTTGGGGGGGGGGTGCTACACTTTTTCAAAATTCTTTTAACTATATTTCATTTTGGGATTTGTTTGTTTGTTGTTTGTTGTTTTTTGGGGGTGGGGTGGGGGGTTGCTAACACTTTTTCAAAAAAATTTAACTATATTTCATTTGTTTTTTTTTTTTGGGGGGGGGGCTAACACTTTTTCATAAAAATATTTAAAATTTTTCAACATTATCTTTGTATCTCATATTACTTTCAGCAAATTTTTTTCAGAAAAATCCAAAGATCTTAAATCTATGGTAGATTGATTGATTTTTAATGGCATATCAACTCATCTAGGGTTATCTTATGTCTAGAGGCTAGGGAATCACATTCATTATATATTTATATTTACATTTGTGTAGGTATTTCTTAAGAGGGAGCGTCCTTATGCTGTAGTTGCTAACATGCTACACTGCAACATCGTAGTAAGTAATTTTGAATTCCAGTCACCCTATTATGTTCACTTTTGGACTAATACCTTTTGGAAAAGTATGAACACTCCATATGCCCCAATTTTATAAATAGTACCATGACTGGTCTTCTGCAAGGATGGCTTTCGTATTAAATAACCCACAAAAGTTGATATGCCATTAAACAAAGAAACAAAAACCATTTCCTAAGAGTTTTTGGGACACAGTTATATGATATAAAGTATTCCATTCAATACTAATAACTTGCACACACTTGTATGGCTTCAAGTATTCCTATCTAATATTTATAATTTATACACAATGATATGGTTTCAAGTAATTATTTCTATTTAATAATCAGAGATGCTGATAGGTACACATTCTGCGTTCCTGACGCACAAAAATCTAAAAGGACGCAGTAAAATGGTATCCATGCATCCCAGTGTTTTTCTTTTTTTCTTCCCCCATCATTTCAAGCTAACTGTAAATACATTTCGATAGCTTCTTGGAAATGAATTACACAGGATAGGTTACAAGGTAGGAGTTAGGTGGCTTTGGTTGGGACCCATAAATTTTCCCCGGGGACTCATTCAAAGCAAATATGTGTATCCCAGGACGCACTAAATCAAAAAGCTATCAGCATCACTGAATAATAATAATAATTTGTCTGCACATACAGTGATGGTGATAGCTTTTTAATTTAGTGCATCCTAGGATGCACATACTTGCTTTGAATGAGTCCCCGGGAAAATTTATGGGACCCAATTAAAGCCATCTAAATCCTACCTTGTAACCTATCCTATAACTAATCAAGTAACTAATAATAATCCTTAGTAAACAATTATAGTTTTAAGTAACTATTCTTAATACAATTTATAGTTATATGGTATCAAGTATTCCTATCTAATACAAATAATTTTAAAGCTGACCTATTTGACTCATAGATGGGATCTTAACAGATGTACAATGAGCCAGAGTGAACCTGAGGGTAATAGCAATGAAGAAGTACTCTAAATTACCAGAGCTCCAGAACTAGAGCCTCACCATCAGATGAAGTTTAGTATCTTATCTCAGAAACTCTTTTGACTTTATGCCTTCGCTACCATAATTAAGATCTATATGCTTTATCAATAATATTCAGTAATCTTTACTCATGCTTTTTAATTGTTATTTTATAATTACATAAAATCCAGAAAGTCAATTTATTTTTTGAGAATTCTTCAGTAAATTCTGTCTTAATTTGATAAGTTTGGCTTTTCTTTCTAAAAAAAAATAAAAATAAAAATATATAAGAAATTCTTTTAAATTACGATTGAGTGGAAAAAAACATATCATCAGTGGGTGAAATTGTCTAGTTCAGTTTCATGCTTATGCATAAAATGTGTAGAAAAATGTTAAATTAAATGGGATTACTTGGAGTGTACAGTCACCTCTTCATTGCCATTACTCCCAGGTCCACTCTGACATTGAACGTTAGTTAGTACTTGTTAGAGTCCAATCTATGGGTCAAATAGATCCATTTGGGATAATGAAGTGTTTGCCTATTTAGAATGATGATGTAATTCTGTACAGTATATTATTATTATTAAACTGACTTCAAATTAAAATACACTTAGGAGGCTTGACATGCCATAAAACCAACCAACCAACCATTTATCTTTTTTGTTTAACCATATAAAGTACATATTTAGCTGAAAATTTCCTAGATAAAAAACAGTTCTGGCCTTTCTCCCATATTTTTTTTTTCAGTCCCAGAAAAACTTCTTTTTTTTTTTTTAAAGTGTCTATATTTGTAGTAAGAGCAATGGCTACAAGGTGGTGAATAAACATTTCCTCCTTATGTTTATTAACTTAAAAGTTCTCATAAAACATAAACAAAAAAACCTTCCTGTGTTTGTATTCATTGCTGTTATAAAAAGTGGGATGGATAAATATATGGTCAATTTAGAGAAGTTAAAATTTCCAGCTGGTTGAATTAATTTAGCTTCTTGTTTTGTGTTGTTTTTGTGTGTTTTTGTGTGTTTTTTTGTTTTTGTTTTTTTGTTTTTTTGTTGTTGTTTTTTAACTTTTTTCTGTTATTTTAAAAAGGCAAGTTCGTTTTTTAATCATTACTGCTTGTTGTCCATACACAAAGTGTTAGAGAGATGATATGTAGGTCTTGACCCATTTCTATTTTTTTTCCCCCTCAAACACTGTTCATTTTCTGCTCTGGTCTTTCTCTATTGACTAAGCTCTTCTGATTGACATTAAACATCACAGCCTGAATTTCAACCACCTGTTGTTTATTTATTCTTTAATTCTTCAAACATGTTAAGGTGGAATCTGGGGGTCAATAAAGAGAGAAAGATATCTGTTTAATTAATGCAAGTGCAACCAATGAAAAAAAATGCTTAGAATTCCTCTTAACAATAGGTATCTGTGGAGTTGGAACACAAATACTTTGACTCCAGCTCTATTTTTAGCACCTCTGACTCCAACTCCTCTATTTTTGCCACTTTGAGGCAAAAGATTACTCTTTGATAAAGATTATTTTCTTTTCTTTCCAACCATATGAATATTTTTAAGATTGGATCAGAAATACCCAAGGAATTGTGATTTGAACCAATTAAGGTGAAAAATTGTCTGTCCAACGACTTTACAAAACGAGCTGGTAATACTAATGACATTAAACTGCATCTAGTAGTAAGGCTCCGACTCTGGTACTTTGGGGAGTGTGAAGTACCCATTCATTGCCATTACTCCCAGGTCTACTCTGACCTGGTGTGATTGCACCTGCACAAATAACAACAGTACTCGACAAAGAATGAGTAAAACAAAAATGTCTTTGGCATAAAATAACCCAAGGGTTGACATGCCATAAAATCCAACCATCCAACCCTGAGTAAATTTATAAATGTTAATTATTAAGTATAAATAAATGATTTTCAGTTCATTTTAGATTTGTAACTTAATGGTATTAATTTGGTGTATAATTTAGTTATATATGGTTATTGCCAGAGGAAATGGACTTTGTGATCCGTATTAACACCCTGTACAAGGCTGTTTGCATTTCATATAGTGCTAATACCCTTGGAAAACTATTTTCACTCCAGATATGAGTAAATAATAGAGCAGACTGGCCTCTTTAATCTAGCTTAGGCAACTGGTCTAGGAGAAGGAAAACTCTGAATTCAAACTGTTAAATTCTGCTTAAGAAATTGACCAAATGTCATATCCTACTCTTGTGCAAGGGTTGGTATATATATCAGTAAATGGATTTTATTTTCTGCTTAGGCATAAATATCTTGTACTTTTCAACATCTGTGTGTGTGTGTGTGTATATATATATATATATATATATATATATAATATATATATACACACACACAACACATTATTGTTTACATGCCATCGGTGCTGCTCTAAGCCACATTTGGTAAGAGATTGTAAAGGCAGTGGAATTCCTTCCTTTACTTTATAAGAATCAACCCATTGCCTACCCAGGACAATGACTTGCTACACAGTTGAAAAAAAAAAAAAAAAGTAGGCAAAATGGCCTATTGTCAGTATCAGCCAAACAGCAAGGGAGTCTAACCTCTTTTCACTAGCGCTAGACCAGGAAGATTGTTTTGCATCTGATGTGGAACACCAGATCTACCAACAGCTCACCACTTTACCGTACAGATCCAAGCCGTGCTACTCATGAGCTACATTGACAAGGGCGTGTATCAAACCCAGACTCTTGTGGTTCCTAGGCGCATGCTCTACCGACTGAGGTAAACCGCTGCACACATAACCTTATATATATTAAGTATGTTTAAATGTTAATATTGATTCCTAATATTGCTTGGAAGATACTTTTTTTTACAGTAAGCAGTTCTTAGTTGTATGTTAAACTGGCCAGAGCAGAAGGTGGTGAGTGGACAGTTGGTATTGGGGATCCTAGTCATGGTAGTCTTTGAGGCAAAAGATAACTCTTTGATAAAGAATATTGTTAAGAGAGTTAAGGGTATATATTTATCCATCTGTCCTGTGTCTATCACAAGCTTTGCACAGGCCTGGTGCTGAATACCTTATAATAAGAAAGGCGCCTGGTTTATCGGGTGATTTTATCTTAGTAAAGGGACAAAGCAAAATGAGTTCAAATCCTAGATAAGGCTGTTTATATTTCATATAGCACTAGTAACCTTGGAAAAGGTAGGAATCTAAATATTCTTCCTCTAGCTATAGTTAAATAATAGGGCAGACTGGGCTCTTTAATGTTAGTTAGGCAACCAGTGTAGAAGGAAAACTGAATTCAAGCCTGTTAAACTCTGCTTAAGAAAGTTATCTATTTGTATCAGTCCCAGAGAATTTTATAGATCTAATTTTCTAGGACAGCTTCTAGTTTGTGCATAAAATAAGAATCATTACTTGTGTGTATGAATTATTTATGAATTAAGAATATATACTTGAAGCTATAATTGTTTACAAATGATTATTATCATTAGTTACTTAAAACTATATAAATGCTTGGGGAAAAAAATGGCTGACTCTGGCATTAAATAATCCCAAAAGAGTTAACATGTCACAAATCCAACCAACCGCTTTACCTTTTTGTTTCTTTTATAATAACTATTTTAAGTAAATGTATTATATAGGATTGGCTCACAACTGTTCAATTTCAAGTAGTCATAATATCAAAACTTATTGGAATATGTTTATAAATACAGTGACATTAAATACAACTGATACCACCTGCAACTTTGAGATCATGCAACTTTAGCAACCAATATTCCAATTAAGTTACACCTCTAATAATAAAGGCGAATGTCAAGGTGTTAGTGTTACATTTTTTTAGCTTGACTCCTATAGACCATAGTCCAATATATACTATTTTGGAATCAGGCTGACTCGGTGAGCAAATTAAAAACATTCCAGGATGAATCCGGACCTGCAATTCTGAAATTTAAGATTCTCAAGTATTAATTGTTTTCAACAATTTCTTTATAACTTTTTTTTTTTATAACTTGGAAATAGATTTGGAAATAATGGTTTAAAAAATATTGTAATTCAATACATGAAGTGTCATTGTTGAGCCAAAGGCTCAATCAAAAGTCTTCTGCAGGAGCTAAGTTACTTACCACCTGATAGGACTGCTTTTAAGCTAGATCTATGTTTTAAAGCAAGGTATGTTTTTGTGCTAACCCTATATAAGCTGCAGTTATTTACCTAACAATTAAGGAGTGGTAGTACCTGTTAGGGTCCCATCTATGGGTTAAATAAGAAAATGTGTTTATAAAAAAAAATTGAGTATCCATTAAGAACACATTTATTTCAGAACTTTGTCACCATTAAATGACCCACTGATGTTGATATGCCACAAACCAAACCTAACAATTAACCTTAAATTATGAATTCCTTGACACAATTCACTTAGTAATTTACCCTAATACAAGACAAATATAATTATCAAATCTTATAAATAACTGGACTTTACCAAAAGTTGGAACCAAGACAATCTCATCACCAATTCTTTGAATTTTTGCATTTTAAGAGTTCAAGTAAAGGTCTGTTCTTTCCTGAATTGATTTTGGAAGCATAACCCTATCCCCAAAGTTCAAGGGAAAATAAGGTCTACTGCTTTCAGTGTTGAAAGGTATACATACTTACATAAATAAATAAAAAGTGAGTGATTAATGAAGAGCCTTTGAAGACCAATTCCTGGAATGTAGATAGTGGTCTTTGTGTAAATAGGTTGGCTTAAAAAGTTTCTTTAAAAACAAACTGGGTTGGAAGTTTTGTAGATGATCTCTACTCACCTCCTACTTATTTCTTTTTCAACTGATATCTTTCCATACATTCACACCTTGTTTATTTTACTGTTCTAAACATAGACTTTCCACACTTTCCAAAGAGCCACCTCATCTTCTAAAGCAATTCTAGCCTTACTGCCTGCTGATTGACCCCTATGGTTATTTTAATCATGATATATCCTCCATAGATATACTGACAGGTGCCTATTGGTGCCATCTTGGACAAGATTGGAAGAACATTTCTTGATCTGGAAAATAAATAATACAGAGACATAGAGACTGTATGTGTATATATGTGGCTATGATTTTTTTTTTTATTTATTTATTTCCCCCACCTTGCTCATTTGGGCATATATCAAAATCTAATGGATTCTGCCAGCAGAGTTCAAATCCTGAATAAGGCTGTTTGCCTTGTTTCACTTGTGCTAATGCCCTTGGGGAAAGGCATGAATCCAACTATTTCTCCCCTCCCCCAGTTATGAATAAATAGTAGAGCAGACTGAATTTTAGAGTGTTTATATATGGTTATGATTTTTTTTTGTCTATTTCCCCCCTAAAATCCCATTTATGTATACAACAAAATAATCTCATGGATTCTGTACTCAAATCCTGAATTACACCCTTGGGAAAGGCATGAATCCAACTATCCCTCAGTTATGAATAAATAGATCAGACTGAGTTTTTTTTTTTTTTTTTATATAGCTTTGATAAGGCAACCAATGTAGGAAAAAGAAAAGAATTCAAGCTAGCTTTACTCAGCTTTAAAATTGACCTTGTGTCGCATCCTTTGATTTGAGGCCACTTCAAAAACTGACCTTTTACGACTTGATGCAAGACCAAAAAATTACATTGAATTCTTAACCCCACCCCCACCCCTCTGACAATATCTTTAAAAAATTGATTTTTACAACACTGGAGCGCGTTAATTTATTTTGCTAGTTGATTTAGAATAAATCAAATCCTGTTTCTTATTGAATTAAACTACATACTTACTTAGCTATAAATAAATATGAGTAAATCATATTGTTATTTGTTTGTTATGCCTCCTTGGGCATCTCCCCTTTTTATTGAGAGGAGCCCCATGGTATAGTAGCTAACTTACTGGAATGGACATTGTAATAAGCAAATTCAAACTCCAGTTACTAATATTCTTAGGAAAGGTATGAATCCCCTCATCCCCCAGCTATGGGTTAAATAGTCCACTATTCTTGTTCTACAAGGATGGCACTGGCATTAAATAACCCACAATGGCTAATGTGGCATTAAACAAAGAAACCAAACCATCCATCAGTAACTATCAAACTTTCTCGAAGACTCCTTAAGAGATGTTGATTAGATTATTTTAGTTATGAATGCAATAGGAAAGGAACAAAATTTATAAACAATATAAATAAATGAGAGATTAAATATTACTATAATAATTTCTATATAATAGTTTTGCATATATGTTTGAAAAGCTTCCCTACTGATAATTAACAGTGGCAGCTCTATTAATCATTGTATACCCCCCCCCAATCCTTCCATGACCTTTAAATCACCCATCACTGAAAAAACAACAGCCTCCCATTCCTAAATAGTAAACCTGACATTAGGGAGGTCTACCTTTGTATAAACACTGGTTAATTTTTTACTAGTGGTGTGGTATTCTAGTCTAAACTCTTATGATGTTTCAGTAGATATAAGTGTGTAAAATAAATCAAGAATCATGACTTATTGAACCTAAATGTCAAGTTCTGTTATCTCCATCATGTCTGTTTATGATCCCTGGCCTCATCTTTTACTTTTTCTTTTTCTTCTTTTTTTTTTATCCTTCATCTTTGGGGCCATCTGAAAAAGGCAGGCAGGCAGGCTGGCTCCAGTAAGATGGTCACTTGGTCTAGAAAATCTCAAATTCAATTTAACCCTTTCCTTTCAATTAATATCATTTGATATGTCACATTCCATATCAACCCAGCAGCAGCCTAGTCTTGGCTGACCTGAAGAGTCTTAGACCTTCTCACTCTTTCTTTGTCCCTTTTCAGTTATTTATCTAAAGCTGGAAGTATTACTGACCACCAGGGTTTTACAGAATGTTTATTTTTATTTATTTTCTTCACACACTGTCTTGTCAATCAGTTCTTTGCAACTGATTGAAAGTATCATTACCTGCCCCCCCCCCCCCCCTCTCTAAAAAGAACACTTCCCCCCCCCTCTAAAAGCAGCACAAACCTGATAACTTTGTTAGAGCAAAGTTCAGTGTTCTTGAATTCTTAAAAACCTTGCTTATCTCTTCCTTGTATTGCTTTTCACTTGTTACTATTTTTGGCATTACCATTTCTGGTCTCTAGGCATCAATTCTTCACTCTTCTTTCACTGGGTTAATCTTCAGAATTGTCTTAGAAAAAAAAAAAAAAAATAAAATAAAAAGTTCACTTGATTCTATCAATCAAATCTCAGAAAAAAAGAAAAAAAAAGGGAGCAGTGATTTCTTTTCTGTTGACCAATTAAATTCATCGTTCTATCTTCTAAAACCATTGGTTGGTTGTTGGTTGGTTTTACGCATGTCAACCAGAGATGCTGATAGGCATGCGTCCCTGACTGATGCACAAAAATCTAAAAAAAAAATATCTTTTTTTTCTTCCCCCATCATTTCAAGCTAACTGTAAATACATTTCAATAGTTTCTTAGAAATGAATTACACAGGATAGGTTACAAGGTAGGAGTTAGACAGCTTTAGTTGTTTCCCCAGATCATAAATAAAAACGCTACAATTAAGAAACTTTAGTTGGCATCAAATTTTCCTCATTCAAATCTGGAAAACAAATTCCATCCATACGGAGTTGATTAACTAGGCTCCATTGACTGCATATGAGGTTTACTCCCAGGTCTCTCTCAGGGATTTCAGGTATTAATTTAGTGGTCTTTTTTGTTCTTAATGAGTCTTGGGGACCAACTATTGCCAAATTCTATGTGTGTGGGGGAGGTCTTAGCTGTGTCCACATTCACACCCAGATATTTTGCCAGTCTCTCATTGAAATATCTTTTCTTCTTTTACTAAAAGTTTTGTATATTAGCTACACTAGCGAAAAAAAAAAAAAAAAAAAAAAGAAGAAGAAACGCCCTCTGGGTGGTGTAAATATAAATTTTTGAAAGATATTGCCTGTGTGGTGTGGAAAAATTAAATAAATAGAATAAAATGTTTAATATTTAAAAAAAATTACTTACTTAAAAAACATCATATTCCCTCCACTCTATCGAGATATTTGTTTCGTTTTACAATAAGACCTCCAAAACGTTTTGAAAAATTTCTGATTTAATTATTCACTCTTATCCTTATAGAAAAATTTTAAAATTGTACTAGTAAAATATATTTTGTTCGGATTTCATAAAATAAAGTAAGGGGGTTCGACCTAATAAAAAAATATTTCCCCTAATATATTTTAGGAGAAAACTATTTTAAACACAGATTCATCTAAAGGTGAATAATTATGGAAATTTTTGTGAAAATTTGAGAATTAATTGATTTTTCATAGAATTTTAATATTTTCATGTAGTAATGATACTGACTATAAATTAAATAGTCATTGATAAACTTACTTAATTCCTGAAACGACTGTGACATAAGCAGTGACATAGTTTCAGTTCCAGACAAATAGAGACCGAATCTCTATTATTAATAGATGGAATCAACCAAATCAAATGACATAAAATGTATTTTCTGATTATTTTCTGTCTCAATTTATTTGAATATCTTCTTTTTAAAGAGTCTTAGAAATATTTCTTTTTTAATTCATTCTCTCTGTAAAACAGGTTTGCAACAACAACAACAACAACAACAACAACAATACCAGAGTAATCAAATAACAAATTCAACCCAGTTACAAATGAATTTTATATTATGCATAATAAGACAGATCATAATAAAACTGGATTATAATTTGAGGTCAAGCACAGGAGGATTGAGGAATTGAAGAAGAGATAAAAAGTTAAAATTGACTTTATTATCAACAGATATTTCTCTTAAAGGATACCATCTGTGTTTACCAAATATCCTAGGTGGTTTCTCAGATACATCTGTGATTTGCTTGATATCAAACACAGAAAACTGGTAATCAAGTTACAGGCAAGACTTTTTCTGTTAAAGTCTTTTAGTGATTTTAAGAAAATACTGAGTGTATTTTAGAGGGTTCACCCATCATCTTAATGTAGGGTCATATAGAAGACATCAAATCGAAAAAGTGTCTGAGATTTTTTGTACATTTTGACACACCTTGTATTCTGCAAAAATTAACTGTTCATTTCTATCTTGGTAAATACAGTTTCAATCTCAATACTTTTATGACACACCTTATATATATATATATATATATATATATATATATATATATATACACACACACACACTCACATAAAAACATGAGAATTTGATTTAAATATAGGTAAATAGATACATAGGGAATGCTGAAAAGATTTTTTTTAGATTGAAGTTTTTGGGAAAAGGATTAAAGAAACCTTAGAAGCTGGGGAGAGGGAAGGGCAGGGGTGAATCCATGACTCTAGGTCATTCCCTTCTTGTACCAGGAACCTTTCAGCACCCACTTGTGATATGTATTTATTTTAGCTCTCTGAAATTGAGCCTATTTTCAAGTGTTTGTGTAAATGAAGCTAATATTTAGGCAAAAAGAATTATGTGAAGAAATTTAATTGTATATTGTTCAATTTATTCCAGGTTTTTAATAATTCCAGTTCAATTCTTATATGATTATCATTAAACCAGAAAATGTATTAAAATTACCTTATCAACCAAATTGTTTGCATTTCTTACCTGAAGAAATGTCATTTTGTTCACATTGAAAAAAAAAAAGACAATGAAAGTTTAAATTTAAAACTGAATTTTATGTATTAGTACGTGTGTGTCTGTTCATATATATACATATATATATGTGTGTGTGTATACAACAAAATGAATTTAGCCTACATAATTTACCAAAAATCAGGGAATTATCGGATTTTAATGGAATGAACTTTATAATGCATTATGGTCACTTAATTTTGTGTTCATGTATACCGAAGTTGTCAATACATTTTATAAGAAAATAAGTACCTGAAAAAATTATACATCACCTTTGTTTGACTAACATTAACTAGAATCTAAGAATATTCATAGTATTCAATTACTGATGCATTATAGATAAATCAATACTGAAAATTTCATGCCCTGATTCACATTAAATTTGTAAACAAGCCATTTAAAAAGAACCAAAATGGCTGAATGGATCGAACAAAAAAATCGTTTCATATGTAATGATATTTTTCTTTTTTTAATGATGGTCATTATGTTATCGTTTTAGACAAAAGTTTGTCCTTAAATAATAGATTTAATTAATTTTAATTCGTTTTAAAAAATCTGTAGCAGACAATATAGCTACAGTCATCTACAGACACGTGTTTTGAAGTTTACTGTGTGGCTCGACTTTATAACAGTTCGTCTGCCAAAATACCATGTGTATGTATATGTATGTGTATATACACATAAGTCATGTATTTTGTTTTCTGATGGTAACTGACATTGTTATAAGATCCACCAGAATTATAGTTTAGCTTCTCTCTCCCATTACCCTTTTCTTATTTACTGATGGATACCCATCTAGGTCATGAAGGCATCTTAGGACTGTCCACTTCTTGGAGGGTTCAATTTCATCAAGTTGTTTTCTTTATACTTCTGTGACCTGCTAGTCTCAAGTTTAGTGATGGCACAATTTGGGCATGAAACTCTTGCTCATAGACTTCAGATTATGAATATCTTCTTTCCAATAGTTTAAAAAAAAAAAAAAAATGAACAAATATTTATTTGAATATGCTAGTTTTGTTTTACTAATTTACTTTACCACTGAAACAGTATTTTCATACACAATTGTATGTCAAATTTACAACCTGTTGGTGGCTATTGCTTGTATTTGCTAATACTAAAATATAATTTACTGTCTTGGTATTTTGGTTACTAGGGAAAAGAAAAAATAGAAAGAAAAAAAAAACATGGAAAAAAGATTATAACTGTGATTTCTGGTGAGGAAATTTTCAACTGAATAAATATCTACTTTAGATGGTTAAACAAAAAGATAAAGCTTTGGTTTAGCTAACCTAATGGATATAACATATTTCTTATGGATCGAATTTCTTGCTAAAAGATTTTTTAAAAGTTTTAAATTTCAAAAACTAATATGCTAAAAACATGTTTTGTGTTTCCCATTAGTAAGCACAGAACATTTGGTGGTCAATGTTCTGTTTTCTTTATTATGTGATGACAGATAAAATTAAAAAGACATTCAGTTAATTACAGTAAGATTATTTATATTAGAACTAAATTTAAAATCTCTTCAAATAAATTTTCCTTTTCTGAAATTTTCACTATTTATTATTTATAGTTATTAATTTCCTTATGTTCATTTTCTTATCTTATAATGGAGATTATGTGTTTTTCTTTCTGTAATCGAAACTATATTACTACTCAAGTCACAATTCCCTTAGTTATTTACGTCACATTCCATGAATTTTTTTTTTTTTAAACATCAATTATTAATAATAAAAAATTAACATTATTAATACTGTTAACTATAACTACATACTAGTAATATGCAATTATATTTATATATACAACAAAATAGTGGTTTACAGTGTGAATGGGAAGGCTAATTTGCATATTGATATTAAAAATTTGATTTTAATAAATATGTGCTTAGTATTATTGATTTCTAATTGTTTGGTTTTATCTTAATGAATATGAGCCAAAATTTTGGGGTAAATCTTAAGAGAAATCTATTGACAAGAATAAATAACTGTAATTTTATTCTTTACTTCTTATTTTAACTAAATAGTTAAAATTGGAAAATTTAGTGATGAAAGACAGGAGTGAAAGGATGAGAAAGTTTCAGTTGTTCTATTTTTCGATAATATCCCCCCCCCCCACTGTTTCAAATCGTTTTATCTGCATTCTTATTTAGTTTCATTAGCCTTTCTAATTTAATATAATATTTTATTACATTAAAACTTAGATTCTTACACCCAGAGGGTGCATATATTTTCTTATTGTATTAAAAATATCTTCATTTTTAAAATTTTTCTTTTACTGGAAAGTAGAATTTATTATTACATCATTTTATTAATCTTAATTTAAACATGTTTCAATAAGATGATGTTTTCTAATACAATTTCATTGATTTTAGTTGATTTTTCTGAGCACTTTACATTTTTCATTTTTGTTTCAACAATTGATAAAAGGAGAATCATTTTTTCATAACTTTCTTAATCAACCATTTCAACCCATAAACTCAATATTTTAATGCTCACTGCTATTTTACTATTAGTCCAATATATGTATATACGTAAGTACTATTATACACTATAAGCCCAATGTTGTATGCCCTGTAGGCAGGGCTTAGAATACATTGTCTGTATCCCCTGCAGATGGATATTTTTGCATATATTTTTTTGTCTGAGGTTTGAGTATCACCAAAAGCAGTTTTTATTTTTTATAAATTTGCATATTTTTTAATCCTAAAGAAATATTGACTAATAAGTCATATATTGTATAACATTATAAAATATCTTAGTGACCTTCAATTTTTGCAACTTTGAATAATATAATCAAGATTTATTTAATTTAGGATGAAATAAATCTTAATATATTATATGCTTTTTTACTTTTAATTTAAATTTAATTGAGACTTGAATTTATGGTGTGACATGTACTTATTTGATTAATACTTTTTCATTGTGGCTGGTGTAATTAAGACATTAATTTAGTCTCCAAAATAGAAAATAATAGTATTAATAGTTTTTCTCATTCTTTCAATTGCTAATAAGTATTTGTCTATGAAGTTTTTTTTTTTTTTTTTCAATCATTAAAACTTGATAGAAAATTAAGTTACTTTGTTTCTTGTTTGTATTCAGTTTTGGTCAAATGATTTAAGTCAAGTTATTAATTTAAAAAAAAGAGTGAAAGCTAAATATTTATAGTCGGTTAATAATAGATAATATCCTTACACTCCAAGAGAAAGATAACCAGACAGTTGATGAGGATCATAACCATTTTTTCTTCTTCTTTTTATCTAGATCTTCAACTCATAAACCAAGTGACGTAAACTGAAAACATTAAGTTATGCCAAACTGCAGTATTATGCTAATCAAGAATTAAGTCTACTAAAAAAAATGATTTGGATACTTTTCCTGAGAAAATGAAGCAGAAATATTCCATTTTAACATCAAATGAAGTAGAATGTGTAATAAAAGATTGGGATATATCTTGATCTGTGGATCAAGTGTCACCAAAAAGTTTTTGTTTTTCTAGATTTACATATTTCTTGATCATATATAAAACAAGATTTAGATGAAAGAGAAAAAAACATTTAAATAAACTTGATATGTAATTCTTGTCCATTCTGAAATCAGATTTGAAGAGGCTAACAAGAACTGAAATAACTGATTAACTAAAGTTTCATCTATTTATTTCTACTATACTCTTATAAGTGATGCTGATAGGTACGCATTCTGTATCCCTGACGCACAAAAATCTAAAAGGACACAGTAAAATCATATCCATGTGTCCCAGTGTTTTTCTTTTTTTCTATCCTCTCCATTTCAAGTTAACTGTAAATTCATTTCAATAGTTTCTTAGAAATGAATTACACTGGATAGGTTACAAGGTAGGAGTTAGACGGCTTTATATTCATGTTGTAAGTTCTCGGGGAAAGATGTGGATCCATTGAACTTTAAACTCAGTCCCATTACCAGATATTTTTATTAAATGTCTCTTATTTTTTCTCCTTCTTTTCAAATTTCGTATCTAGTTTGAAAGTAGCTCAGATCCTTCCTTGCTGCCAGTACCATATATGTATTTACCCAACCCATCCACCAGAGGGTAGAATGTGACACAAGGTTAATTTCTAAGTGGAGTAAAGCTGGTTTGAATTCAGTGTTTTTTTTTTCTCTTATTCTGGTTGCCTAACCAAGGCTAAAGTAACCAGTTTGCCCTACTATTTAACCATAGATGAGGGGTGGGGGTGGAGAATAGATGGATCCATGCTTTCCCAAAGTGAAAACAAACAACTCTGTCCAGGATTGAACTCTGGTCACTGATTCCATTTCTTATGACAATAACTGTTACACAAGTGCTCCTCCTACATGTAACCCAGTCTGACCTGTTTTATATTAATTGGGGGAGAAGATGGATACCACCAACTAACAGTTATTGCTTTGAAAGATGCTATGAAGGGAAATACTCAGCATGGTATCCCAAAGGTCTAAGAGGTTATAGGAAACACCTATCCACCCACTGCATGAAAATTGAAACCTTCTTGCCTCTTATACAACCAACCATCAATAACTTTTTCTTTTTCTATTCTCTAGATCCTTGATTACAGGAAGTACTTTCTAATTTAAAAAAAATAAGGTGAATGGTTGTTTGCTAATTTTTCAACATACCAATACAGTGATTGCTGATAGCTTTTTGATTTACTGCATCCTGGGACACATATTTGCTGTGAATGAGTCCCTGGGAAATTTGATGGGTCCCAACTAAAGTTTCTTAATAGATTGTAGGGTTTTTATATATGATCTGGGAGAAACAACTAAAGCCATCTAACTCCTACCTTGTAACCTATCCTGTGTGATTAATTTCTAATAAAACTAGTGAAATGTATTTACAGTTAGCTTGAAATGGTGAGGGAAGAAAAAAGAAAAACACTGGGATGCATGGACATGATTTTACTGTGTCCTTTTAGATTTTTATGCATCAGGGACGCAGGACGCTTACCTATCAGCATCTCTGCCAATGCAAGACACTGCAAGTATCATATAGATGTCAATATGCCCCAAAATCCAACTCTACTTCTCTGTATTTTTCATTCATAATCTTTTACAATCGGGCTCATATTACCATAACCTTTATGCTTTAGTGAGCATCAGATTCTTTCAATTGGGAAAGTAAAAAAACAAAAAACAACTATCTACCTGAAGAAAATCCTGAGTTTGTTTTGGGAGAGATCAGGTGAAATATCTTGATTGCAACAGACGAGTGTTTTCATCCAGACATGTTGTTATTTTTCTCCACCTTGTAACCGACTCGACTCGGGGCAACGAAAATAGAAAATCAAGAAAAGAAAATATAAGAAGCCATTTTCTTACATAATGTGTTTAAAATCTACCCTTTATTTATCCCCCCCCCCCGATCCTTGTGTACATGCCAAATTTCATTGCTTTATCTTGAATAGTTTTTTTTCTTTCTGTAAACAGGATTTGTCAATGAAAACAATATGATGTCCAAAAATTATCTAGAAATTTTTTTGTTGTTCAGTTTTTTCAACTTCAAGTGCTTATATTTCAAAGAGTTATGGATGGATTTTGATAATTTAAAAACCCAAAACCTTATATCAATATATTTTATGAATATCATTTTGTTATTGTAAACTAACTTCTAGCTTTACGCTACAAAATTCTGTGGTGTGGAAAAAGTCATCTATGATATGCCCTGACTTTTCAGAATTTGTAGCAACTAAATTTAGCATTTGTTCAACTTTTTGTTGGCTTATACTGACTAAAAATTAGAATTTATATAATTTACATTATGTCTTAGAACATGAAATTTACACTGTTTTTAGAGTAAATGAACAAACATGTTCACACAAAAATGCAACAAGTTTGCGGCAAAAAATAAGTTCATATTATGAGAAACAGAATTATAAACAAACCTACATTCCTGTGGATATTTCTCTGTAACAGCATAACAAATCAAATTAGTTAACTTACTTTCAGTCATTCCATCCGAATATATGGTGAGGCATGTGACCAGAAAGAAGTTAATTATAACTTCTCATGTATAATGCACACCCTAATTTTGGGGATGAAAAATATCGAAAAATAGCGTCTTATACACAAATAATTACAGTACAACTGTCATAATACAATAAAAAATTAAATGATCTTGTTGACTGAAGTTAAAAGAAAATATTCCTAATACCATTGAGCAACAAATACACAACAAATGTTTAGGCTACCCAATACTAACAGGATGATACCTCAATGGTTAGTAAGCTAGTTAAACAGACCATTGCTAGTGAGTTTGATTCTCACTGGATGCCCTGTCAAAGTAATCAAAGCTTATTAGATAGCAACCCAATACTGATGAGTACTTTCTTGTTAATCTTGATCTTTTGTCCAACTACGAGGTATGTCAGAAAAGTTCCAGTATGTCAGAAAACTTTGATGTGAGGGGCATCATCCACTGCGAGTTATTGCCACAGAGTCAGATGATCAATCAGCATGTCTACAAAGAGATACTGCGGCATTGGCTTCGTTCAGTGCGCGAGAAGAGGTGAGAGATGTGGTTGGACAACTTGTGGGTGTTTCACCATAACAACACACCTGCACACACTGCCCTGAGTATCCGAGAGTTCCTGGCCCAGAAGAATATCACTGTGCTGGAGCAACCTCCCTACTCGCTCGACCTGGCTCCATATGATTTTGTTCTCTTCCCCAAGCTCAAGGGGGTCATCAAGGGAATCTGTTTTGAAGATGTGCATGACGTCAAAAGGCTGTGACGACAGAGTTACTGAAAATTCCGGAAGAATCCTTCCAGGAGTGCTGGCAAGCGTGGCAGAGAAGGATGGGAAAGTGCATTAGACTCCAGGGGGATTACTTTGAAGGGGATAACTAGTAGTTTGGATTTGAAATAAATTTTTTGTGACACCAGTCCTGGAACTTTTCTGACACACCTTGTAAATATACTTTCTACACTAGTAAATGATAGCCATTTTATATCAAAGGCTGAATTTAATTTTCTACTTACACTAATTTATCTATATTAATAAATGAGTTTCCTGTTTGTGCATTTGTCCATGCTATTTTCAAGCTTAAATAAAAAGGCCTATTGATGTAATTTTTGTCATAAAGACTTACAAGATCTCTACTTGTGACAAACGCAATGTGAGGTTGACATCTGAGGGTTTTCAAGGTCACCAGAGGTCAGGCAACAAAAATCTCCAGTTGGTAACAAATAATATTTCATTTTTCTTATGAATGACACAATGATTTGTTCCCAGCAAGTATGATTACTGTTCTTATACAAAGATGGTTTTGGCACTAAATAACCCACAAAGGTTGATATGTCATTAAACAAAGAAACCAAACCAATGATTTATTACAATAAAATTAGTTTCAATACAAATTTCAGTTCATTCATCCTATTGTATGTCCATGCTCTTCCCATGGCCAACTCTACATTGATGGACAAAAAACATGAACCTGGATCATATAGTTTTATCGAAGAAGTGTTAACATAAATAAGAAAATTACAAAACAAGACAAGTTTAATATGTAAACATATCAAGTCCTTTTAAATACAGGATGGCTTTCCCATGGGATTTTATGAGCAAAGGAAGTTTTTTCAAGCATGCTGTCTGTCAGTTTCTTAAATTGTTCAATACAAATGTTTTCTCACTCATTCTTGATTACTTTCCATATTAGAAAACATCTTACCAGACAGGTTTTGTTTTCATATACTATTAAATATTTTAAATTGGATTTAAGTCTGGTTTTTGTTCAGGCCAGAAGATCACTTGTAAAGAGTTATAAGAAAGCCATTTTTGTCAATTTAGCAGTATGAAGAGGTGTATTATCATGTTTAAAGATGATATCTCTATCAGAGATGCTGATAGGTACGCGTCCTGCATCACTGATGCATAAAAATCTAAAAGGACGCAGTAAAATTATATCCATGTGTCCCTGTGTTTTCTTTTGTTTTTTCTTGGAAACGAATTACATTGTATGGGGTACAAGGTAGGGGTGAGACAGCTTTTGTTGTTCATAGATAAAAACTGGCAATTTATTAAGAAACTTTGGTCAGGACCCATCAAATTTCCCGGGGACTCAATCAAATCAAATCCAGGACGTGCTAAATTAAAAAGCTATCAACACCACTGCTCTATTACGAAAGAGAATAGCTTGTTAGTAGTTCTTTCTAAAGAATATTAACTCTTAACATCCTGTTGAGAATTTTCTAAGTCCAGAGCTCCATTCCTATAAGGATTTATCAAAAATGGCTAAAAATGGCCTTTTCATTTCAAGTTACCTGTTATTTTCCATAAATCAAAGACTTCTAAATATGTTTAATATTACATTTAAACAAAGGCTATCGTTTGGGGTGGATTATGAAAACAAATGTGACTTCCAGTCGGGCGGAATGAGGTGGTATAGGACATTAAGAGTTAATGTATTCTTTAGTATTGATATGCTTGTCACAGTGAATTAGTTCAACCCCAGAAGACAAAAAAGTTCCCATTAAGACCATTATTCCGCCATTTACATGTTTAATCATTGTTTTTCAGACTTTCTAGCAGTAATTTTTCAACTGATCTTCTAAGACAACATTCCAGATATACATTAAAGGCAAAATCTTGATTCATCTGATCATATTATACTCTCAAACCATTTTGTATTAAAATTACAATATTCTACAAAATGCAATCTGTCCTTGACATTCTGTTTTGATGATAATGGTTCCTTAGCACATATTTTTGACATAATTCCATTTACTTTAAACTTTCTTTTGATAGTCTTATCATTGCTAGTTTTGAACTCTTTAGCCAAATTTGTCAGGGTTTTTTTTACTGTCTCTAAGAGTAGCAAATTTTATTCATTAGTCATCTTTTCTTTTTTTGTGGTAGCTTTTGGATGAACAGAATTCATTTTTGTGAAATGTAAGCCAATTAATTTTCTTCACAGTAGACAAGGATATATATATATATATATATATATATATATATAATATACATACACACGCTGATAGGTACATGTCCTGCATCCCTGACGCATAAAAATCTAAAAGGACGCAGAAAAATCGTATCCATGCATCCAGTGTTTGTTTTTTTTTTTTTTGTT
Organism: Doryteuthis pealeii; assembly: GCA_023376005.1. Lineage (NCBI taxonomy): Eukaryota > Metazoa > Mollusca > Cephalopoda > Myopsida > Loliginidae > Doryteuthis > Doryteuthis pealeii. The sequence goes on along the minus strand of CM042137.1, from coordinate 106,108,552 downwards.
TTCATAATTTCTTCAAAAGTTTCATTGTGTTAAATATTGGAGCGGGGGTAAATTTGGTATGGCAGATTGGAGGTCACTAGGGACCTCCAATTCAACGTGTAAAATTTACCACTCCCCTGTGTTTGAATAAATTTATTTTTGAAATACGTTTTTTGTCAGAAATATTATGAGAATTATTTTTATTTTTGTTGGTAGACCCCTCCCCCAAATAATTTAAAAAAAAAAAAAAAATGCTTTTTATTTTAAGAAATAACTATAATCGCTATAAAGACAGATGCCTTAATAAAAATAAGTTGAGTTATTTATCGCCCACATATATAGCTTTTTCTAGAAATTGGCCTTAAGTTGAAAATTAAGATTTAAAAAAAACGTATAAGAAAATATAAAAATTAAAATTTAAAAAATATAAACGAAAAATTATTTTAAACAGTTTAGCTATTTATTTTATTAAAATATACTCATTGATTTATAAAAGTTAAAAAAAATACTTTAAATTGATGAAATAATATTATCATGTGATTTTTCCAACAATCCAACCCATGCTCAATGGGTGACCCAATGTGTCACATTTTTTCTAATATTATATATATATATATATATATATATATATATGTGTGTGAAAATAAAATAGAAATTAATCCGACAGTGTGAATATGATATATTGAAAAAACAAAGGATGTTTACAAATGCATGGGCTCATCAGGAGAGAATGTGTTTGCACATTCTCTCCTGTTTTTTCAATATATCGTATATATATATATGTTTTCAATATATATATATATATATATATATATATATATATATATATATATATGTTTTCACTTTTTAAAATAGCAAAAATCTGTTTATATTGCATTTGGTCTTGTTCCTATAATTCTGTTTTTTGGAGGTTTTTTTTTTTTTTCTCATTAAATCGCCTTTGTATCATTACATATTTTTATATTTCATACATCATTTTTCATTGAGTATATTTCTTCTTTGGTGACATTTTCTAATTAGACCATAGGTATTTTATTACTATTAGCTTTGGAAAATATGAAAAATTGCATTTAAAAAATCTCAAATTTTACTTACTAAAGTGACATTTTAAAGAAGTAGCAAAAAATAACCCAGACTCTTTTTTTTTTTTTTTTTTTTTTTTTTTTTTTTGCCCACGAGTATATATTGGTTGTTCAAGGGTTGGATCCTCAAGCAACCTTTTCATAATGGCACCAAATGGGAGAAGTACTACTATCTCGTACTCAGAAGCCCTAACATAAGAGGTTACATCATTGTTTTGGTTGTGGCACCAGAATTTTGTTTTTCAGTAACTGCAATTTTCTTGATATGTAAATGATATATCTTTCATTTGTTATATGTATTTACCAATCCCTCTGCATGAGCAGGATGTGACACAAGTTTAAAGAGCCTATTCTGCCTTAGTATTTATCCATAGCTGGAGGGAATAGTTGGATTCATACCTTTCCTAAGGGTATTAACACTATGTGAAATGCAACCTGCCTTATCCAGGATTTGAACTTATATTGCTGTGTCCATTTCATTTTTCATTTATGATGTTAGAAGAAATATATCAAAATAGTTTTCTTTTTTTAAAAATTGTATTGCCATATTTTAAAATATTCTTCCCCGGGCAACATTGGGCATCCCTGCTATTTTTTTATTACATTTTAAAAATGAACTTCTGATATATTCATAAGTTTTATGAATGCTTTGTTTTGTTTTCAATTTAAAGAATGTTTGTGTTTTTAAGGGAGCAGATAAATTCATGACATTCTTGTAATGTTTTTGTTTTTGTTTCCAAAAAAGATGTTTCTCTAATTTTTTTACTCTTTTTCCCCCCTTTTTTATTCAACATATATTTGAAATATGCTTACTTAAGTTTAAACTATTTTAGGCTACATGATCCTTTTACATTATTTATATTATGATTTAATTATTTTTTTTTACTTGTAAAATCAACAACACAATCATTATTTAATTTATTTTTAATGGAACAAAAGGAAAAAACTCTGTTACCCAGCAAAAAGATGAGACCTATAAGAAAATTATCTTTGTATTAGCAGGACCTGTAGATATACCACAATATGATAATTAAATTATTACGTTTGATATGTTTACTTAAGCGCTATTGCAAAATAGTTCAATATATAAAAATATGATAATCTTGATTTAACTCTCTCTCTCTCTCTCTTTCTTAAAAGGGGGTGGGTGTAAAATATTTACATTGATTTGCTGATAAAAAATTCTGTGGGGAGGCATTTAAAACATCTACATTAAATTGCCGACAAAAAGTAATAAAAGCACATCTCGGAAAATATCTAAATTCACATGATACTGGCTCGCTAAAACATAACATAAAGACAGGAGACCGGGACGACATAAGACCAAAATAACCAAAATATATTCCATAATTCACAATTTCAATATTACAAATAAAACAAACGTAACTTTTTTCTTTCGTTTTTTTTTTTTTTTTTTTTTTTTTTTTTTCCCCTAATTCATTTTTAAATTTACGTTGGGCATTTACCATTTGGAATGTTCCATTTTTAAGAATGGGTGAAATTAAATGGGGCAAATAAAAAAAAAATCTGCGATTAAGCTACACCAGATAATCTGGATTTACATTTTTGCATTGCATCTTGAACAATTTGGATGGTCTCATTTTTAGCCAGAGGGTGTTGTAGGATGAAATCAAACGGAAGATTTAAAAACACGCATATTAATATAGATTATTACATATTTATATATTACATACATACATGAGAACACAAAGTCCTTTATGCTTTTTATTTTTATTTTATTTTATTTTTTGTTATTTTTTATTTTTTACTTTCAAGTTTATTTAAGAGTCCAGAATGTCAAATCTAACCTAGTTTTATTTAACTCAATCTGGTCAGAACATACATACCAAACATACTCCAGATAGTTTTCACTTTGTACCACAATGCCATCTAGTGTAGACAGACATTAGGGCTTTTACTTACTCTTATTTTCCTATTTGGTTTTAGCCTCTCAAACTTCTTTAGCTTGTAGATAAATAGCTTACAAAATCAATCCTTATTTTTAAAGCCATATCCACTACCTGCATTCCTTTGAATGTAAGTAGAGTTTTTTTTTTGTTTTTTGTAGGCACATGATTTTTGTAATACAAAACATCTTTTATTGTAGTTTAAGTAAATGGATGTGGGATAATCTTTTTCTTTTAAAGTCTTGGGAAAGTTCAAAATGTTTTTATTAAATATACATAGTGACATTTTGTAAAAACAAACAAACAAAAACATTGCTGATTTTAGCTGTAGATATTAGTATATCTCTTAGTACTTTATTCAAAGTAAATTATTGATATTATATAATAAATGATTATAATAAATATTAGTAAATCTTTTACTACTTTATATAAAGAAACTAATTCTATTTTTGTATATTTTCTTTTAGATTATTTTAGTTAACTTGGTTCTTTGTTATAGAGGTTTTTTTAAATAATCATCCAACTATACTCCCTCCAGCTATGGGTAAATATTAGGGCAGAATGGGCTCTTTAACCTTGATTAAGCAACCAGTCTTCATACCTGTTAAACTCTCTTATAAAGAAATTGAAACTGTGTCACCTCCTACTGGATCTGCAGGGGTTGATAAATAAATAAATATATATTGTTTGTTTTTGGGGTTTTTTTTTTACAAATATATTAACCTTTGGGGAAAAAGATTATATATTTTTTTTATTAGCCCTTTCACTCCCAGTTGAATTTCATTTTAACATTTTAAACATCAAACTCAAAGCATAATTTTGCATATTCAAAACTTTTTTAAAAAAATTGGTAATGAAAGGGTTAAGCCAACTTGAAAAACCCCAAAAAGCTTTAGGATTTAATTGTATTAGTATTTTCATTATAAGAGAGACATAAAATGATTTGTATTAGTTTGTAAAGCTGAATTTATATTCCAAGTAAATTGCTTCATAAAATTGTCTTTTTCTTTAATTTCCTCCTTCATTTTAAGACTCCCTTTCTCACAGTCAAGTAAGCAGTTAAATGTTAGGTTTTTTTTTTTTGTATTTTTTGTTTTTCCTTTGCAGTTTCTCTCTATCTTTCTCTGTCCACATCTAACACACAGACTGACTGATCAGGGCAAGATATCAGATCCATGTCCCTGATATGTCACCCTAAATAGACTCTCTCTCATGGGCATGACTACTATGAATACAGATGGCTACTGTAACTCATTCTCATTTGATTAAATTTTATCGTCTTGAGCTTAAAAGCTACCATTAAAACAGATTGAAAGCTGATCCCCTGCTATATGTCTTCTATTCATGAAATATCAAAGTGGTATAAAATTCTATTAGTTATTGTTGGTAATCTCTTATTATGCCTAGTTTATGAATTAAACTTCATTATAGATGAATTGTAAACAACAGAGTATATTTTGGGTTTGGTGCTATCTATGGGTTTAGCATCAAATGAGGGCCATGGAATATATCAGTGGTGGTGGGGCCTCCCCACACTGTACTCATTCAGTAAAATGAACTTATTATATTTGTACAGGAGTAAATAAAAATCAAAAATAATCAAAGATGCTGATAGGTATACGTCCTGCATCCCTGATGCATAAAAATCTAAAAGGACGCAATAAAATTATATCCATGCATTCCAATGTTTGTTTTTTCTTCCCACACCATTTCCTGCTAACTGTAAATACATTTCAATATTTTCTTGGAAATGAATTACAGGCTATGGGGTACAAGATAGGAGTTAGATGGCTTTAGTTGTTCATAGATTTAAAAAAAACAACTCTACAATTTATTAAGAAACTTTAGTTGGGACCCATAAAATTTCCTGGGGACTCAATCAAATCAAATACATGCATCCCAGGAAATTAAAAAATCTATCAGCATCACTGAATAATAAAAATCAAATATTATCATAATGTTACTTAAAGTCATGAAAGTTTTTTTTTAAATACAATTCTCAAATATGGCATGATTGCAGATCTTCGTTATAGTAAATATCTGATTTTAAATAATGAAAAAAACTTCATTCCCAACAACTTTCAGCCGAGAATACATTGATTGTATTCCCTTCCCATTATGGTGTAATGGTTAGTGAGCTAGTCTCAATCCATTCAATTTTGATCCTTGCTGGATGCCCCATAAAAAAAATCCCCACGTAAGAAAGGCCTTGTATTAATTCAACCTGGTGGGAGGTCAGGAAAATAATTTTTTAAATCCTGGGTATTGACACTAAACTACATCTGATGGTAAGGCTGCAGTTCTGGTGATCTGGGGAGTGTGGAATACCCCTTCATTGCGATTATTTCCAGATCTACTCAGATCTACCTGGAGTGGTAGTACCTTTTTAGGCTCCCATCCATGGCCAAATAGATCTGTTTTGAAATTATTTATATTAGATAGGAATATTTGATATCATAGAACTGTGTGCAAAAAATTTAAGAAACTACACAAAAAATATAAATATAAACATGTGTGCAATTCCCTAACCTCCAGGCATAAGATAACCCCAACAGGTTACCATGCCATAAAAATCAATTAAATCAATGACCGTAGCATCTTAATAAATCTGCTGTATTTTTTGTGTTAGTTCATTTGTTAATAAACTATGATGGTAAAATATCCTATTGTGCCATGTTTTTTAAAATTTGAATGGTTTCAGATGTTTATATAGACACTCATTTACAAAATTGCTATCAATTCTTCTACCCATCAGTGTGTATTCTTCTCCATCCCCACCCTCAGCTGCTGTTGTTTATATACATATATATTTTAATGGTTCATCTATTGCTCCAATTACTTAATCTTATCTTCCAGGAAACTCCTTTGAAACACTATGCTTTTTCTAGGTTATCTCTGTTGACCTGATTTGTTTATATAATTAGTGATTGCTCTCCTCACAAAAGTGCCAAGTTGTGGATGTAAGGTAAAATAGTTGTCAGAAATCTCCCGCCTTTGCAGATCATTTTTTTTTGGTGCTTACTCTCCACTCTACTGTTTACAGGTTTTGGCCACAAAGATTACTTTATTTTTATAACCTTTCTACTCAGTTGATTTGATATATAGACTCATTTAGTGTTCGGTAGTTGATATGTCTGTTTAGAATTCTTTATAGTTACATCCCAATTAAAAGGGAAATCTAAATGACAAAAGGAGCTTCTTTTTTCTTTCTTTTTTTTAAAATAGATCACTAATTAGGACTGAGCTTATTCTAGTAGTGACCACCCCAACAGATTCAACAGGTTAATTCAGAGTTTTCCTTCTCTTAGACTGGTTGAAGAGCCCAGTCTGCCCTACTATTTATCCATAGCTGGAGGGAGAGTATTTGGATTCATACTTGTGATTGTGAAGATAGATTTGTGTATCATAAGTAACTGAAGATCATAATTGTTAAACTTGGCATAAAATAACCCAACTAGGGTTGGCGTGTCATAAAATAACCCAACATAAAACCAACAACCAACCAGTTTAAGGTAAATTAAAATAAAGATATATCAAAAATATAAATATAGAAGGATCAGCTTAACAAATGTGCAGAATCAATATAGATTCCTTCTCACTTAGCCACCCTGTTGGCTGGGGCATTAGAATACACTGACTGCACCTCCGCAGAGGGTTAAAACTCTCCCAATGGGAGCCTGTTGACCATGGGTGGCAACACGTGAGCTTAAGGATAGAATCCAAGTGGCTGAGCAGTCTATGACATGCAACACTCCACTTTGGCCCTTACTTGGGCTAGATGGCGGTTGGAGAGCCCCCCACCATCAATTGGCTGGCCATGTCAAGCCCTAGACCTATATGATAGCCCAAACTTTATTGCCCTTATGCAAGCCCCAAACCTTTTTATCATATGAGTACTAGAAGGTGGCTAAGGGTCTTCATGTCCGGGGAATGACATTAAACTCTATCTGATGGTAGGGTTCCATTTCTTAAGGTTTGGAGAATGTGGAGCACTCCTTCATTACCATTACTCCCAGGTCCACTCCGATCCAGAGTGGTAGTACCTGTTAGGGTCCCATTTATGGGTTAAATAGAAAAATGTGTCTATAAAAAAAAAAGTATCCATTAAGAATGAATTCATTTCAAAATTTTGTCGGCATTAAATGACACACTGAAGTTGATATGCCATAAAACAAAACAGGCCCAAACAAAATCTTCTCACTTAAAAAAGGGAATACATCAAATGGCTAGTGAGGCTTGCTTAGCATAAGTTATTGTTGTAGAAAATAGAATTGGTGCCTCTGAATTCAAACCCTGTGAACAAAGCTGTTTGCATTTCACTTCATGTTATGTACTCATATATCCTCGTTGGGTATATACACAATAATTCTTATGTTAGAGAGAGAGAAAGAGAGAGAGAGAGAGAGGCATGCAGATAGATAACTTGGTGGTTACTTTCTACTTCGGCCATTTGTGATTGCCTAATCTTCTTTCTTCTCTTTCTATTTCGCTAAGTCGTCATGTTGGATTCTACTTTGTCTAGTTTCTCTTGTTCTATCTTCATTGTCTTAAGGCATGCTTAATTAATTAATAAGCTTTTATTTATTATGGCTTTTATCAAAGACTTTATTTTCCCCTTTTCTCCCATCGCGGAATAACAGCCAAGGTGGGACACATCTGTTCCACCTGGGGTCTAGCTGGCAACTGACCTAACTAAGTCAAAAACATGTGATGTGCAAGATTTCAACTGTCCAGTGATTTTCCATTCCATGATATGAAAAAAAAATGGCCCCCTTAGAATTCTCCTTCAGGGTGCTGCCAATAATCTATGCTGCCACATAGATTATGCAACACATGCTAATGCCTTTGGGAAAGGCATGAAACCTTCTCTCCCCCCAAAAAAAATGACGGGTAAATAGTAGGGTATAATGGGTTAACTCTGAATTCAAACCAGTTGTACTCCACTTAGAATTTAACCTTGTGTCACACCCTGCCGGTTGCGGCTAGATCTAGAACCTCAAAAAGCGTGGCAGCAGCCAATAAACTAGTCCTAATTAGCTGAATATACATACTTGAAATGACTCCCTTGTGTGGGTCATAGGCCTAGAAACTGTTCTTGGAGTAAAAGGAGAAAAAATGTTATGCTCATTTACTAAAATATGCCCTCAATCCTTAGAAGATAGATTTTAAATGATGTAAAATATTAGACTCTCCTTAAAGTTAAGAGTACAAAATAGGAAGGGTGTTCCTCTTGACATAAACATTATATTACAAGTAATCTGTGGGCTTTTCATTTACAAGGAAATGGAGAATAAAAATGTTGAATATTTCTTTAATAAAAGGTTTATAAGTTTCTATAGAAACTGGTCACCAAAATATAGCAACTTGTGAATTAGTAAAAACTGACACAATGTTAAATATAAAAAAAAAAGTAAAATAAAAACTTAAATCCATGCTTACCACAGTGACATGCTTGTTCTTCACATTAAAGTTTCTGTTATTGAAATATTGGAGTCACTTTGTTCTCCTTTTCTTATCAATGTAATGTAAACCAGTAGGTCTTAAATTATGTGCCATATCACTCTGGTGTGTTGAGAAATATAGCTATGTTCACCAGGAAAAAGTATATGCGAAACCAGTATGTATTTATCCAAACCCTCTGCAATGGGTAGGATGTGACTCAAGGTCAATTTTTTTTAAGTGGAGTAAAGCTGGTTTGAATTCTCATAGACTGGTTTCCTAATCAAGGTTAAAGAAACGAGGAGGCGCTTGTGGCCTAATGGTTATCCTTGTAAAAAGTGTACATGCTGTCTTACATTCAAATCCTAGATGAGAGTGTTTGCATTTCACCTTGTGCTAATACCTTTGGGAAAGGTATGAATCCCACCCTGTCGGTTGGGGCATTAGAATACAGCGACTGCACCTCTGCAGAGGGGTAAGACTCCCCCAATGGGGCCACCTGTTGGCCGTGGCTGGTGACCCGTGTTGCTTAAGGATGGAACTCAGGTGGCTGAGCAGTCCATGACATACAACACTCCACTTAGGCCCTTACCTAGTCTCGACGGGCGGTTGGGAAGGCCCCCTCCAATCAATCAGCTGGCCATGTTAAGCCCAAGCACCTATATGATAGTCCCAACCCTATTGCCCTTATGGCATGCCCCCAACCCTTTTTCTTATATGGGTGCTAGAAAGCAGTGGCTGAGGGTCTTCATGTCCTGGAAATGACATTAAACTCTATCTGATGGTGAGGTTCCAGTTCTGGAGGTTTGGGGAATGTGGAGCACCTCTTCATCACCATTGCTTCCAAGTCCACTCTGACCTGGAGTGGTAGTACCTGTTAGGGAAAGCAAATGTTTGACCTTATATAAGCTACGGGTTGCTGGTTGTCTACTCTCCAGAGAAACTAACATTATATAAGGAAGAGGTAGTCAAGAGATATTAGAGGGGATGAAAGAGATAGACACAGTAAGAGATTGGTCAGTTTTTTCCTTAATTGCAAATTATGACTAATTAGAACCAATTAAAACAGAATTTTTTTTCAAACATAATTCAATCCTAAAAGTAGGGTATAATTTAGTATGATTTTCGTGTCATTAAACTAAACAGTAAAAGAGCCTTTAGGTAGCAAAAGTTGATTAACTCAACTTTAGTATAATATATATATATATATATATATATATATATATATATATATATATATATATATTAAAGGTGACAGGATTTGGTGTTCACTTTTTTTATTGGCAAGTAAGATGTGACAACTGTGGATGAAGGCAATTTTTTAAAAATTGTCCAAAGTCTCTGATGTTGTAATCCAAGTACATGTACTTCCCACTATCATCAGTTATTGTTGAGGATGTGGTGACATTTAACTGTACTCAGATTATAATATTAGAGACTTTGGACAATTTTTAAACTGCTTTCATTACAGTTTCAGCATCTCACTGTTACGAATTTAGTGGGCATTCTCTAGGCTTAAACCAAGAGTGCTTGTCCAGCGGAAATCCTTGGTAAAGAATCCTTTGCTTGTTCCTTTGTGCTCCTCAATACACAAGTCCTTCGTCAATGATTGTAAATGGACGTCTCTCAGTATGCACACCTTATATCACCAAATAATCCAACACTCGCTCACTAATATATATAATATATATATATATATATATATATAATATAATATATATTATATATACACACACTTAGTTCAGAAATCAGAGATTTGGAAAATCATAGCAATAAGACATATGAAAAAAATTAGTAAAAAGACTGAAAGAGGCAAAAAAATGCTGAAAAATTTATATTAATATATATATATATTATATATTATCTTCCTTAGTGGACCAAAAGGTGCCAACAACAAGTGTATGTATGTATGTATGTATGTATATGTATATATATATATATATATACACACACATACACGCATAACATATATTAATATACAAGAAGTAAAAAAGAAATATAAAATGGATGGAGCACTCTCTGGCAGCCTATACAGATATACAGTTGTATGTATTTATCAGCTAAAATCCTCGTCCCAGTTGCTTGGTGCTGATGGCCAATGTGGTTAAGAAGTCTGACTGATGATAAATCTATTGGGTTTTCATCCCGGCTGGAGATAGTGGCAATGTCTAGCCACACAGAAGAGACGTTACCTACATCCTGAACTAAAACTAACATGCTTATAAAGCACTATGCAATTGGTTATACTAATCAGTATTTTGTAAACTAATTCTGTTGCCGCTTCTTCACTTCCTCCATTTGTCCTTTGTTCTTACAATGATGCAGGAAATGAGGTCCTGTTGCCATGCAATTAACTTGATGACACGGCTTTTTGGTTTGTTTGTTCTTTTTTTTTTCTTTTTTTTTTTTTTTTTTCTTCTTTCAGATAAAATTGTCTTCTCTCTTCCTCATAACTCTTTTCTTTTTTTCTTTTTTTCTCTGCACAGCAGTACAAAAGGTCTTTAAAAAAAAAAAAATTAGAAAAAAAAAACCTGTTTGACGCTAATAAATCAGAATATATTTTCCCTAAGATCATCCTACCTTTCCTGTACTGGACATTGTTTTGTTAACTGTTATGGGATTTTGTAAATTCTTTGTTTTTTTTTTTTTTTTGTTTTTTTTTCTTTTATTAACCTCTTGCTAATTCTAATTCAAATATGCTATTTGAAATTTCACACTTAGCTTTACAGAGTCAATTACCTCTTTTGTTTTGTTTAAGAAATTCTAAGCCTGCTATTTGTATGTATTTACCCAATCCCTCCACTCTAGACAAACTAAGACAATGTCAATTTTTAAATGGAGTATAGCTGGTTTGAATTCAGAGTTTTCTTTTTCTTTTCTTAGTCTGGTTGTGTAAGTAAGGCTAAATAATTTGGTCTACCCTACTATTTACCCATAGCTTGGGGGCAAAGATATTGATTCATACCTTTTCTTAAGGGCATTAAAGCAAAGAGAATGCAGTCTTGACCAGGATTTGAACTCGGCTTGCCAATTCCATTTTAATCACTGAATCTCATTACACTCTAAATGTACCTCCCTTTATTACAACATAAATCAAAGAAAAAATCAGTTTATTCATTAACTCCTTTAAAAAAAAAAAAAAAAAAATAAAAAAAAAAAAAAAATTTAAAAATAAAATTTAACTCCTTTTAAAAAAAAAAAAGGATTTAAAAAAAAAATCATTTAAAAAAAAAAAAAAGGCATCATTTAACTCCTTTAAAAAAAAAGGCTTAAAAATAAAATCATTTAACTCCTTTAAAAAAAAAAAGGCTTTTAAAATTCATTTAAAAAAAAAAAAGGCTTTAAAAATAAAAAAAAACTCATTTAAAAAAAAAAAAAAAAAAGGCTTTAAAAATAAAATCATTTAACTCCTTTAAAAAAAAAAAAAAAAAAAGGCTTTAAAAATAAAATCATTTAACTCCTTTAAAAAAAAAAATAAAATATTTTTAAACTCCTTTAAAAAAAAAAAGGCTTTAAAAATAAAATCATTTAATGACTATCATTTTTGTGTGCAACCATTTTCTCAGGAATTCCAAGTTTTGGACATAGTTTGAAAAACAAAGGTAACATAGACCTGAAACATATTTAGTGATGCTAATAGTCTTTTGATTTAGTGTGTCCAGGGACACACATATTTGCTTTGAATGAGTCCCCAGGGAAATGGGCCCCCAACTAAAGACGTCTAATTCCTACCTTCTAGCCTATACTGTGTAATTCATTTCTAAGAAACTATTGAAATGTATTTACAGTTAGCTTGAAATGGTGAGAAAAGAAAAAAGTAAAACACTGGAACATATGGATACTATTTTAATGCATCCTTTTAGATTTTTGATGCGTCAGGGACGTAGGATGTGTACCTATTAGCATCTCTGCATATTCATATTCCAACAATACTGTTTTTTAACCCTATTTCACTGTTTAATCATTTGAACTTATGAAAATTATTACTTTATTTCTTTATACCAAAAGATTTTTAATCATTGTTAAACTGCTTTACACAGATCTAAGGGGGAGTCCTCATGACATAGTGACTAATGTGCTGGGCTGCAACATTGGCATAAGTGAATTTGAACCCCAGTCTTACTATTACATTTACTTTCTTGGGAAAGGTATGAATCCTCATCATCCCCCTATTGGTTAAATAGTATCAATACTGTTCTTATAACAGTATGGTTGTGGCATTAAATAACCCATGAAGATTGATATGCCATTAAACAAAGAAACCAAAATAAGATGAAAATTTTCTTATAAATTCACACCTGCAATTCTGCTATTTTTCCCCCCCTGCCCTTTTTTATCAGCCTTGATGCTATTCTGACAAATTTGAATATCCTTCCAGTTCAACAGTGTCAAATGTCATTACTCTCTCGCTCTCTCTCTCTCTCTCTCTCTCTCTCTCTCTCAAGGTTAAAAATTCTATCCAATTGACAGTACCCCCATGTTTTTCTTCTTCTTTTTTCTCCCTCTTCTTCTCTCTCCCTCTTCTTCTTTATAAAATAGATATAATTTAGCTCTTTTTTTTTTTTAGCTCAATGTCATCTATGAACAGTTTTTCTATACTAAATAATAGCTGGAAAAATTGTAGTGTTATTATTTTTGTTACATCCCTTCTTTACTATAAAAGACAAGAAAAAATGGTTTTACTGTCATTGTTTAAAAATTTGTCCATTATTTTTCTGTCTGCTAAATTCTTATTTGTTTAACAAGTTACACACACACACACACACACACACACTCAACTCAAATTAAGACCACATATTCCAACGAATACTTTCATATTTTCAAGACCATCAGACAATACTAACTTTTCATGAATCTTACAAGTGGGATGAGATTTCTATGTCAACACTTTTTTTTTTGCATCACCAAATTAATTCCATTTCAAAGAGATGTGCAAATTGACCAATGAGAAAATGTGTTAGAACACAAGTTACTAAAAAGACACAAGTATTATATTAACATAACAAGAAAAAAAGCAGTAATTAAAGAACTCTTTCAGTAAATATATGTGTGATAACAAACGATAACACCAATAGACTTTGGAAAGCTTTATTCTACTTAGAACAATTGGTACACTTATTAAGAGTTTATATAGTTTAGTATTCACTAGAGAGTTCTCCAAAGGGGAGGTAATCATAAAATAGTGGAGGTAACTCTCAATTACTTATTACGATATGTTTAATGAAAGACTTCATGTATGTAATGAATGACTCCTAAGTTTTAGTAACAAAAAGGTATATATTGTATGTAAGTCGACGGGCGGCCTAAAGTCTGTATCAGCCAGTCAGCGAGGGAGTCTATCCCCTTTTCACTAGCGCTAGACCAAGGAGATTGTTTTTGCATCTGAGGTGGAGCGCCACACCTACCATCAGCTCCTTACTTTACCGCACAGATCCCTGTGCTACTCATATGCTGAGTTGGCGAGGACCGGTATCAAATTAGGAACCTTGTGGTTTCTAGCCAAACACTCTACCGACTGAGCTAACCCCCCCCCCTAATTTATGGCTGTGTTAGTCTACAAAAATATTTCAACATCTAATGGCATAAAGGCTTATTTATATTTTTTTTAAAACTATTTTGATACCATAAATAAAGAATGTAATCTACATTTTGATGTAGTCTACCATATATCTACTTGGATACTCCAAACATACTAAAACCTCACCACTGATACACAATAGCATTGATAATATAATAATTACATAAAGTATTGAAAATCACTTAGGCGAGAAACTGTCTGCTACCAAGCACCCTTGACTTTTTGTCTTCACTGCCCTGAGTACTTATGAATATAGGAAACCATAATATCTATATATATATATATATAATATATATATATATATATATATATATATATTATGTTTTTGAGGAGAAAAAGACATACTTTCATTTATTCAGAATTAAAGCGGCTACCCAGCACACCTGGGTAGAGCGGGGAAGCCTGGTGAATTGATTTGTTTACTTTTAAGATTTACAAATGCTGAACATTTTTAAGTAGAATTTCAATGCTATTATATTCTATGTATATTTTAATTTTTGAATATCTTTCAATATATGTATCAAATCTTCATAATTTATGCACAAAAAGCAAAAACAAGTGGTATATATATTTACTTTGTCATTAATTATTTTATTTTCATAGTTTTATCTGTTCATACATACATACACACAAACTGCCCTTTATATATGTATAGATTTATTCTAAACAGTACTTCTGCTCGGAGGGTGGGCTGTTTTGGTCATGGGGACACTACTTATGTACTGTGTCTTGGGCAAGAGTATCTTGGTGAAGCTCATCCCTCTCCAGGTCTGGTTTGAATTCAGTTTTCCTTCTAAATCAGCTGCCATACCAAGTTTAAAGAGCCCAGTCTGCTCTACTATTTACCCATAGCTGGAAGGAGAATAGCTGGATTCATACCTTCCCCAACATTATTAGCAATATTTAAAATGCAAACACCCTCATTTAGGATTTGAAGTCTGGTAGCTACACTCATAACTGTTATACCACAAGCACCCTTGGAAAATTGCTATACAAAAACTCTATTTTGTCTATTTGGACAAACCACTTCATCTTTATTGGGAAGCTGATTTATAAAACTAGCAAATATATGCACCCTCCGAGTACATGTATTTAAGTTTTAATATAATAAAATATTATATTAATTAGAAAGGCTAATGAAACTAAATAAGAATGCAGATAAAAAAATTGAAACAAAGCGTCTTTCATTTCATTACTAAATTTTCCTAATTTAACTATTTAGTTAAAATAGCAAGTAAAGAATAAAATGACAGTTATTTCTTCTTGTCAATGAATTTATTTTAAGATTTATCCTCGAGATTTTTGCTCATATTGACTAAGATAAAATTAAACAATTAGAAATCAATAATACGAGTGCATATTTATTAAAATCAAATTTTTATCAATATGCAAATTAACCTTCCTGTTCACACTGTAAACCACTATTTTGTTGTATATATAAATACAATTGCATGTTATTAGTATGTATATATGGTCAACAGTATTAATAATGTAAAACAATTTTATTAATCATTGAGGTTTAAATAAAATTAAAACCTGGATAATGTGACATTAATCACTAAGTAAATTGCAAGTTGAATAGTAACATAGTTTTGGTTACAAACAGAATCTCCATTATAATAAGATGTATAGGTGATATGGTGTACATTTTAACTTGCATATTCAAATGTTAATTTCAAATTTAGTTTGCACATTCTTGTCAAAAGGATCGTTAGTTTGGAATATTTATTGCTGAAACTTACTCAGCAGAAATATCTTTACAGCTAAAACAAATTTTGATAATTAAGTGTCAATTGATGTGGATGGGGGCGTGTACTTTTATTACTAAAGAAATCTAATTAAACCTTCAGAAATTAACTTTCACAACTTATTTCATTTTAATGAGATTAAACATTTCAACTTTACCCTATTTTGCCTGCCTCTTTAAAAGGCTGTTGGTAAATGAAAGAGTCTATCAAAACCTTTAGTTCTTTTTGACACTTTGTTGTGGTCGGGTGGGAGGAAAGTTGCCTGAAGCCACCAAGGATAGCCCCTATGTATTAATTTTGCACCCTTTAAAAAAAAAAAAAAAAATTTTTTATGTACTCCTGTTACTCTTTTCAAGCAGCAATGCATTGCTATATCTTTACTGTAATGACAAATATTTTACTGTTGATTTATTTTTAGAATATACAAATGTTTTGTTTGTATAATTTTACATTTAAATACTTATTTATACTTACATAACTATTTTAATACCATCAAAATTAATGCAATACCACAAATAAAGAATGTAATCTACATTTTGATGTAAGTAAAAAGTAAAGTCGTTGGAGTGGCCTAAAGTCGGTAGCAGCCAATCAGCGAGGGGTCTATCCCCTTTTCACTAGCGCTAGACCAAGGAGATTGTTTTTGCATCTGAGGTGGAGCGCCATACCTACCATCAGCTCCTTTACCGCACAGATCCATGTGCTACTCATACGCAGAGTTGGCGGGGCCGGTATCGAACTAGGAACCTTGTGGTTTCTAGCTGAATGATGTAGTCTACCATATCTACTTCAATATTCCAAACATACTCAAACATACTAAATATACATTGATAATATAATAATTACATATATAATTGATTAATAAGTATTGAAAATCGTATAGGCAAGTAATTGTCTGTTAGCAAGCACCCTTGACAAAATCATTTTATTACTAACAGGAGGGAAGAAGCAAAAATAAAATGTGTAATATTCTTTGAAAACCTTTAAAAAATTTGTTGAATTTGTAAGATCATTAGCTGAAGTACCCGGTCCATGACCAGACTAAAAGGATTTTAGAAACACCAACTATTTATACACATTTTGTATCTCACATATGGTGCGGCCCCCCTAATATTAGGTTAAAATGTAGTTCTCAAAAGTTTGTATAATACATGAGTATATATGGTAATAAGTCCTCTTTAATAAGATTAACAAAAGTGATAAGACAAACAGGAAAACTTATGTTATTCATTTTTTGATTGTTCTCAGCTAGTTTTAAACTTAGGTCATTGTCAGGTGAAAAAGTTTATAATGATAATATATATATATATATATATATATATATATATATATATAATTATACTAAAACTAAGCGAATCAATGTTTGTCTCCTAAAGGCTTTTTTTACTGTTTAGTTTAATGACACACAAGTTATACTAAATTATTCCTTAGTTTTAGGATTGGGTTATGTTTGGAGAAAGGTCTGTTTTAATTCGTTCTAATTAGTCCTAATTTGCAATTAAGTCAAAAACTCACCTGTCTCTTATTTCACATTCTGCCTGTCCCTTTCCCACTCTATGTATATCTTCATTACCTCCTCATTATATATGTTAGTTTCTCTATGAATGTAAAGAGAGTGATTAAGAGATATATTTGTATGTTAAGTTTCATAGCAGTTAGCTAATAGCTTAAATTAGGTCAAATGTTGCCTTTTTTAAAAATCTTATAAAATAATTTTAATGTTTTTTTTTAATTCTCTGGGCGTTTTTTGTTTTTTTTAATTGGCTTTGCTAATCCCAATTATCTACCCAGAGCTCAATTTTTAAAAAGAAAGAAAATGAAACTGTTAATAAGGATGGTTGGCTGGTTTCATGTCATGTCAACCCTTGTTGGGTTATTTTAACCAACATGGAACATTTTTTTTTTTTTTTCTACCTGGCATGGCAGCAGAAGTTAACTCAAAACCCAGAAAGTTTGGGTTGCCTATCTTTGTCTGCTAGTTCATAAAGAAATCCAAATAATTATATTAGCCATTGTGTAATAAAGAAAGATTTCATATTTTGTTCAGTATATATGACCCATAACAATGTTTATGTTTAGTAGAAAAAAAAAACATGATTGTGTTTCTTTACATTTTGCTCCATTCTTTAAAAAGATTAATTCTTGAATTTCCTCTTTGTCTTTTCAGAGTTTTGCATCTTTAGACAAGAAGAACATGTGCTCCCCTGACATGCAGGATATCACCCTGCCTAATACTGGGGAGTATGGCTTCCATGACATGATGATCACTGGGTAAGTTTTGCACTTTTGTCACTTTATTTATATCATTTCTTGGTTTATTCTTAATGAGTTACTTTCGCAGCTTATTTGGACTGGGAAATATTTTTCAGTTTGCTTAATCTAGTTGAGGAAACATGGAAATCGCTTAAAAATGGGTTAATACATCAAATAATGTTTTAAACCAAAAAACATCTTTGGCTTAGAATAAACCAGGGGATTTACATGGCATAAAATCCAACTAACCAATTTTTTTTTCTCTCTAAATCTTAACTAATGAATTTGACTTTGATGAAGATTTTTCTTTTAGATGAATTACAATAATAAAAGCTTATTTGGACTGGGAAATATTTTTCAGTTTGCTTAATCTAGTTGAGGAAACATGTGAAATCGCATAAAAATATCACTCATCTTCAGAATGAATATCCGAAAAAATGGGTTTTAAACAAAAAAACATCTTTGGCTTAAAATAACCCAGGGGATTTACATGGCATAAAATCCAACTAACCAATTTTTTTTTCTCTATAATTGGCTTTGATGAAGATTTTCCTTTTAGATGAATTACAATAATGTTAAAGGGAATCACATTGCTATTGTTTTATTACTGACTTATTATATTCATGAGTGCAAATGGATAACATAATTATTAGAAATTAGTCAAAAATTTGTTATCATAAAAGTATATGTTTAATTATTATACAACATTTCACAGCAAATTTCTCCTTTCATCTTCTCTCTTCATGGGGAAACAAACTACATCTCTCGGTTTATCAGATTCATAACAAGAAAGGGTATTTGGCATGGATTAGCTGCCCTCAATTTGATTAAAATACTTTAATGAAGGGATTTTATCTGTAACTATGAGGTGAAGTATTATTATGAATTAACCATTGTTTCAGAGAGCTGAAGAGAAAATATTCATTAAAAGTTGTTAGGAAATTTATAACTTTTAACAGACAAGTTTGCAAGGCAGAAAAACAAAAGAATTGGGATATCCATATTCCATTGCCAAGTCTACAGGTCAAACTTTAGATCATTTAATTTGTTTCTTTTTTTTTTTTTTTTTTCTTTTTTTTCTTTTTTTTTTCTTTTAAGTTATTGTCTAATTTATAAAAAAGTCCACAGACAAGGAAATTGCTCTAGAAGAAAAGTTTGGAAAATTTTTATAGACGTTTCAACCAAATATTTAGTTTCTTTGTTTAATGGCATATCAACTTTCATGGGTTATTCAATGCCAAAACCATCCTTGTAGAAGAATAGTAGGGGCACTATTTAACCCATAGCTGGAGGGATGAGGTTCATAACTTTCCCTAGGGTATTTGTCCGAAAGTGAAAGTGATAGCACGGCTGGAGTTTGAACTCGCTTACTATGAAGTTGCAGTTCAACATGTTAGCCACTACACTACTGGGACTTATTTGCTTTAAATGAGTCCCCGGGAAAATTTATGGGACCCAACTAAAGCCATCTAACTCCTACCTTGTAACTTATCCTGTGTAATTTGTTTCTAAGAAACTATTGAAATGTATTTACAGTTAGCTTGAAATGGTGAGGGAAGAAAAAAGAAAAACACTGAGATGCATGGATACGATATTACTGTGTCCTTTTAGATTTTTGTGTGTCAGGGATGCAGGACATGTACCTATCAGCATCTCTGATCCTTATCCCTCAAAGCGATTCCCAGTCCATTTAGCAACAAACAACTGCAATGTCAAAATCATTGAAAAAGACATAACAGTGAATTTGACCATCTCTCACAATTTACTGCTTGGCATAAAATAACCCTGGACAGATTGACATGCCATTAAAATCAATCAATCAACAACAGCTTCCATTAGAACATATTCTGTTGTTACATTTTTCTTTTCCTTATTTACGAGATCTGCTGAAATTAAGTACTTTAACTTGTGAGTAAGTCAGAAACTTATTTATATAATGCTTTTATTTTAGTAAGGATACCAACAGACTTTGATTCTCTTTTCTTTTTTTTCTTTTTTTCTCTTTTTCTTTTTTCTTTTTTCTCTTTTTCTCTTTTTCTTTTTTTCTCTTTCTCTTTCTCTTTTTATTTGTTCATGTTTTAAATTACAGCAGTCTGCACTGACGTTGCTGCATTTCTGGGCTTTGTTTGAAACTGAACAAACAATGGTCATTGACTCACCCTTTGATCAAACACTTGCCTTACTCCCATTTTTTTTCTTCTTCTCTATCCTTTTACCACCTTCATATGCTCCACTAAGTTTCCAACTTGTACAGCCATTTATGTTACCCTCCTCTTTCTGACTCACCATCATAGTTTGTACCTGTGTAATAACAGGCTGTGGCTCGGTCTTCTCCCTATGGACACTTATTATTGACTCTTAAAAACTATCTTCCACTTAAGGGTCATCTACCCAAAGTTAAAAGTCAATTGTCACCTCATCCTCCAAGCTAATATTAATTTAAGATTGAACGTACATTGCTATCTGCCTGGAATTTCTGATAAAAACATTTTCCCATCAATTAAGATTTACTGGAAGAGTATTTCATGCTACCACTGTCCAGTAAAAGTTATTACATTTAGTGTATAAAATTTATATGCAGATATAGCAAATACCATTTGTCTGAATTTTTGAGATGAGGCTTGATGATTTGTATAATTTGGATTTTTCAAATTCATTTTTATTGTTATATACACAACGTCGCAGCCAATGTGCCCTCCGAGTATTTCTTGTCAAACTCGGAAACCTTCTCATCATAAATATTCACAGAACTTTGAATCAAGCACTTTATTCAATCTACTGGTGTAGGCTGTCTCATTCCACAAACCATGAGCGGGTACAAGTGTTAAGTTATGTATGACACATGGCACAATGGATATAGGGATTGAGCTAATACAGTTCTAAGTGACAATCTGATGGTTGCAGGTTCAATTCTGACTACAGTACCAGGTCATGGTTAATGAAATGATGAGAACAATTTACTCCAATGGATTGAATAAAGGGTTTGGTTTGAAGTTCCCTAAAGCCTCTCAATTACAACATGAAGGCTCCTTAGTTTGACAAAATGGTTCCTGAGTTCAACAATATACACCTGAAGAAGGCTGAAGGGCACATCATCTGAAATGTTGGATATATAACGATGAGGACTACAGTCTGAAAAAAATTGATAATACAAAAAATGTAGATATAAACATGCAGTTTAGTATTATCTGCGTTATTCGGACTATTGTCCCCATCTTCATTGTTATTTGTACAACGTTTCGGCCGATGTACCCTCCGGCCTTCTTCAGGTATTTCTTGTCGGACTCGGGAACCTTCTCAGACTCGGGAACCTTCTTTTCAAACTCGGGAACTTTCTTGTCGTATTTGGGAGCCATCACGGAACTTTGAACCTAACCCTTTATTTATTCCACGGGGGTATCCTGTTCTCATTCCGCTAACCATAGATGGGGTAGGAGTTGTGTTAATTAATTAATTATTTTTCTAACTGCTTTCACTCAGGATTGAACTCGGGTACCAGAGATAACTGTCACTTAGAACTGTTTTAACCTAACTGCTTAATCCACTCGGCCATGTGTCCAAACATTCAGAGAAATAGTAAACATGCAGTGTATGCAATTCCCTAACCCCGAGACATAAGATAACCTTAAACAGGG
The DNA here is from genome assembly GCA_023376005.1 of Doryteuthis pealeii. Lineage (NCBI taxonomy): Eukaryota > Metazoa > Mollusca > Cephalopoda > Myopsida > Loliginidae > Doryteuthis > Doryteuthis pealeii. Next base: position 106,086,931 of record CM042137.1, on the reverse strand, counting down.
TGGCATATTGTTAAAATCACTATCAGAATCAAATTCATGAAGGATTCTTCAAATAGCTTATCAGTGAAAGTTACATTTGATAACTAGTGAATATCTGTATTAAAATATTAGCATAAAAAAAGGAGAAACCCTTGTTCTTGTGAACAACAATACTTTCCTTTTTACTGTTTAGAAACTTCCTGTTTGAATAAAGATTCCCATTTTCCTTATTCTCACAGACATTGTTTGATAAATAGCAAAAAAAATAAATAAATAGTAAATAGCAAAAAAGAAACCTTTAAAAAAAAACTCACCAAGGATAAGATTTGGGGGCCAATGGCCATCAGTAGGCCTAGATAGGTGTTCAACAATTTTTCTTTTTGCCAGCTGTGTACAATTAATTTCTTCTCTATTATCTGTAGATTGTTTAAAAATAAATAAATAAAGACCCATCTTTATCCTTTCAAATTGTGCACCTAACAAAGGTCATAGACTGAATCAGTTAAAACACAGTAACACCATTAACAAAGATTGGAATAATAGCTGCCATGTTTATCTTGATAACTAGGGAGAAACTTGCTGATATTTGGCAATTAGGAAGAGAGGCTGGTTTCTGGAACCTTTGGAATTTAAGGCATGTCACAGCAAGCATTTTTCCTTGTCAGGAGAGTAACATTTGTTTAGTCCTTTCTCTAAATAGGTTGTTTTTTTCTTTTTCTTTTTCTCTCTTCTTACTGCAAGCTTGAACAAATAAATCAAAGGTACAAAGAAAGGATATATTTTTTTTAAAAATTAATCTTTGTTAAAAGACATTTAGAACTTTGTCTTTCATTTGGAAAGTTTTTTAAGGAAATATTTTGATTGATTGATTTTAATGGCATATGAACTCATCTGGGATTATGTTATGCCTAGAGGTTAGGGGATTGCACATAATGTGTGTTTTTATTTACATTTTCTTTTAAAACGCAAGATGTAGCTGAGTTTCTTTTGAGATAGATACCTTTATTTTTCTTTGATAGGTACTTTTATCTTTCTGTGACAGGTACCTTTTTATCTTTCTGTGACGGGTACCTTTTTATCTTTCTGTGACGGGTACCTTTTTACCTGTCTTTGATGGGTACCTTTTTACCTGTCTTTGATGGGTACCTTTTTACCTGTCTTTGATGGGTACCTTTTTTATTTGTCTTTGATGGGTACCTTTTTTATTTGTCTTTGATGGGTACCTTTTTTATTTGTCTTTGATGGGTACCTTTTTTATTTGTCTTTGATGGTACTGTTTTATCTTTCTTAGACAGGTACCTTTTTATCTTTCTTAGACAGGTACCTTTTTATCTTTCTTAGACAGGTACCTTTTTATCTTTCTTTGATGGGTACCTTTATCTTTCTTGAGGTACAAACTGGAACAAATGAATCGAAGGCATTAAGAAAAAATATTTCTTGGAAATAGATCTTTGTTCTTCATTTGAAAAGCTTTTTAAGGAAATATTTGGGTTAAAAAATAATATGGTTATTTTTAATGGTTGTAAACACTGTTATTACATCTAGTGGATCATAATAATTATATGAGGTATGTCAAAAAAGTTCCAGGACTGGTGTCACAAAAAATTTATTTCAAATCCAAACTACAAATTAACCCCTTCAAAGTAATCCTCCTGGAGTCTAATGCACTTTTCCATCCTTCTCTGCCATGCTTGCATGCACTCCTGGAAGGATTCTTCCGGGTTTCTCCATAGCTTTGTCATCACGGCCGTTTTGATGTCATGCACATCCTTAAAATGGGTTCCCTTGATGACCCCCTTGAGATTGGGAAGAGGAAAAAAATCACATGGAGCCAGGTTGGGCGAATAGGGAGGTTGCTCCAGCACAGTGATGTTCTTCTGGGCCAGGAACTCTCAGATACTCAGGGCAGTATGAGCAGGTCCGATGTCATGTTGAAGCACCGACAAGTTGTCCTGCCACATCTCTCGCCTCTTCTCGTGCACTAAACAAAGCAATCACAGCAGTATCTCTTTGTAGACATGCTGGTTGATCATCTGGCCCTGTGGCAAAAACTTGCAGTGGACGATGCCCCTCACATTTAAGAATGCAATCGACTTGGAACTTTTCTGACATACCTCGTATTGATCTTTCATTTGTAATTTTAGTTCTGTCTCTTTACAAAAAAATAAAATAAAATAAATTAATAAAATTGTAGTTTTTCCATTAAAAAAATAGTTCCAATACCAAAGCAATAAGTATTTTTAACAAGAAAAATTCAACTAATCTTAGCAGAACTTCTAAAGGCTATAATTGTAACTGGAGATCTGAAAACTTGTTTGCAGGTTTATGTTAGTGTATAAATATACAATATGAAAGCCAACATTCTGGTGAGGTATATCATCTGTAGTTGACAATTGCTTTCTCAAATAATGTCAGATTATGAAACAACTATGCCATAATTGGTGAATAGAAGATCAGACTGATATCAAATGAATTTTTGCTCATTTAGTTAATGTAATACACACATCCTGAAATGGAGATATTTAAAAAATGTCTTATGCTTTCCAGCTGTGGTGTTAAATTAAATTTTCACAGGGGACTCATTCCTTCACATATTTTGTAACTCAACACCTTTAATAGTTAACCCAGAAATTGTTGCAAGATATAATTTTAAGTAAAATTCTTTAAGGCATCTTGGTACCATTGGAAGTTTTTTTTTGGTATGTGTTTTTTTTTCCCTTAATATTTTATGAGTATTGTTGTGAAACAAAGACCAAAACTTTACTACTTATGTTTCTAGTGGTTTGATTTCAATTGAAACTCTGTCTTTGTTGCATATTTGAATATCAAAAAAGAAAGGGGGGTGTTTAGTCCATTGTGCAGAATATGAATGCTGGTAAAACAAAAAATAAACTAAATCACAGTATTTGTTCCACCTACTTTTGCAGTTGATTTCCTTTGTTTCATTTTATCCTTTCAAACAAAAAAAAAAAAAACAAAAAAAAAACTCATCTCTTTTTCATTCTGACAAACATCAAATAAGAATCAACTCTTTGTATTTCCTTGGTACTTGAGCTGCAAGGGTCATTCAATAAATAAAGTAATTTTTTTTAAGGAGTTGGCAATATGATGCACTGTTTACAGTTGCACCTTTTCGAGGAAATCAATAGTGATGAGTCTTTTATGTCAGCATGACTTTCTTTAATGAATGTTGCACCTGGAACTTTTTCTTTACCACAGTCAGTGTGTTTCCACTCCATGAACTTTCTTTTCAACTCTCACTCATTGTAGTAAACCCATATTTAGCCCATTTGTAAACCCCCCCTTTTTTTTTTAACTAAAAACGTGTTTCTACATACACATCACACATTTTTCTGTAAATTTCACATGGTTTCCACTTCTCACCAATCAACAAATTTGATTTACAGACCATATGACCTTTAGGCACCCCTTTTGCGATCTCGTTTCATAAGGACATTTTTTTCATTTACACTGGCAAAATCCGGTTGTTTGTTAGGGGCTAGGGTTAGGGGTTAGAGGTTAGTTTTATAATTTAAAAAAAAAAAAAACTCCAAAAATGATGTTAACAAACAACCGGATTTTACCGGTGTAAATGAAAAAAATGTCCTTATGAAACGAGATCGCAAAAGGGATGCCTAAAGGTCATATGGTCCTGATTTACTATTTTGAATTTGAATAGTCTTAAAACAAACATTTTTGCTAGATGAAAATAATTTTCCTGTAAACCAATTTTAAACAATACCGAGTTAACATTTATGGACAAAAGTTCTGAAAATTAAAAAAAAGAATTTTTAAATTCTCCTTATTTATTGAATGACTTTTGTGTTTTGAAATAAACAATTGTCAGATTTCCAAAAATGCTTCACTTACCAAGAATTTCTTATATCTAATTCCATCAATCCTTTATTGTTTTATATTTACCTTTATCTTTATTCTACTCTAATGTACTCTGAGTAGTATTTTTTTTTATCTTGGTTGTTATAGTCATAACATTTCAGCCATTGTACTCTTAAGCCTTCTTTAGGTGCCTGTCATAGTTGATAACCTTATGGGAATTTCAAATCTAAATATGTAATTCATGAGGGTAGACTGTTCTCATTTCACTGTCCATGCTTAAAAGATATCTTGTATTGGTCAATTCATACTCGTGATATCACTTGTATATCTCACCCATTGAATCAGAATGCACTACCGAGCCTAGATATTGAACTCACAACTGCCAGGAAACTAGATACACTTTATCAACTCTTTTATATACATATTTCCTGTAGTTTTGTGTTAAGACTCTAACCGCCAAGATGACACTTGTCTAATAAGGATAATTTCTCATCTCAGAAATTCCGACACAAATTCCCATTATACCTCTTTAAATCTGGGACTTATAATTTAAAAATTGACTCCTGGTTTCATTTTCAAATTTCCCTTGTAATTTCTTTAACCTACTTGAGGCATTTTTCAGTGAAGTAACTTTTATCATAAGTATATTTTTTGTGACTAATAGTTTCCCTCTTTTTTTTAAATATGTACTGCTCATAGTCATGTTGTAGTAAGGTTTGTTAAGTGCTGTTTCTTTTTTAAAGAACATCAGTTACTATGTCAGTTGTCTTTATCATTGGGAAGTTAAGGAACTAAATCCAAGGAACATGTTTTTGTTATATATCTACAAGTATACTTTTAATGTAAAAAAAAAAAAAAAAGTATTGTTATAACCTATATACTACCAATATTTGCAATTTTTTTATGTTTGTATTATTTCCTTGAATTACAAACCTTATTACATAAACGAATTCAGTCTAACTTCAGATCTTAAAGCTTTTTTGAATAAATGACTTTAGAAAGAAACTCACATACATACATACGCACGCACACACACATATTTCAACACACTCTCTCTCTCTCTCTCTCTCTCTAGTGTAGCTGGTCACCTCATATATGGATTGATTGAAATGGCTTGTCAACCCATTTGGGGTTATTTTATGTATAGAGAATAGGGAATTGCATTCATTGTACATTTGTATTTACATTAATTGTAGAGTTGTTTCTTACAAGTTTTGGGGGGGTTTTTTTGCACACAGTATTCCAAGTAATACAAATACAATCTAATACAAATAATTTGCTCATGGTTATGATTTTGTGTATTCATATCTAATACTAATAATTTTATGAATTCAAGTAACTATTTCTATTCATTAATAGTCATTTGTTTGCACAGTTATATGATTTCAAGTAAGTAAATGTACAATGAATGCAATTCCCTAATCCCTATGCATGATATAACACTAGACAGGTTAAAATCAATCAATCAATCAAAACTTTGCAACAAATGATCACTGGCCATTCCATGATCTTTATTATAATATCTTTAGTGCCTAACCATTTTTGTCACCCTCTTCAAACCCAATTAGTACAAAGAGTAATACTATTTTTCAAATGAAGTGAAAATGTAAGTTCCCTAATTTTGGTTCAAGTGTTCAAACTATATATATATCCAGAGATGCTGATGGGCATCCTGCATCCCTGACGCAGAAAAATCTAAAAGGATGCAGTAAAATCATGTCCATGCATCCCAGTGTTTTTCTTTTTTCTTGCCTCACCATTTCAAGCTAACTGTAAATACATTTCAATTGTTTCTTAGAAATGAATTACATGGGATAGGTTAAAAGGTAGGGGTTAGACAGCTTTAGTTGTTTCCCCAGATCATAGATAAAAACCCTACAATCTATTAAGAAATTTTAGTTGGGATCCATAAGTTTTCCCAGGTACTCATTCAAAGAAAAAATGTGTGTCCCAGGACGCACTAAATTAAAAAGCTATCAGCATCACTGCATATCTATAGGGATTTCTCTGAAATTTCAACATTATCTATGCTTAAACATCTGAAATCAAAAGAATCCTACCAAAAGAGTAAGCAGCAGCCAGATTGAACACTGGAAATAATAGTCTTATTCAATTTCTCTAAGAAATTTATTTGTAACATTTAGTTAATTTCTGTATTAACTACATGTTTCCTGGTAAATGCACATTATTCAGCTCTTTTACTTTGTTTTCTACAGGCTGATTGAAAAGTAACTCCCTATTTTAAACTATTTATAATTCTTTTTATATGCAGTTTAATTTTTCTCAATTCTTTAATGATGTTCCTTAATATATGGCAATTAAATCTGTGTTGTTTGATGGTGTTTGTCCAAATTTTGCTATTGTTGTTCATGAATGGCTGAATCACTATTTTCCAGAGAGATGGATGGGTAGATATGGTCTGCATGAGTGACTGGCCAGAAGCCCTGATTTAACACTCTGTGACTTTTTTCTTTGAGGTTGGTTGAAGGAGCGAGTCTACTCCACGAAACCAACAATTTTGGAAGAGCTTGAAGGATGAATATGAGAATTTATTTCTGCCATTCCATAAGAGTTCCTGGAAAGATCAGTTGATGCGGCTTGGGAGGCTGGAGGCAAATGCTGGTACCAATATAGAATTTTAAATAAAACTTTAAAATAGGGAGTTACTTTACAATCACCCTGTAAATAGACAAAGAAGCACAAATGGTGGCATTCAGTGAGTTAAAATTCTAAGATTTGCAGCTAATACAAATGACTGTTTTACTTACAGCAGTGTCATTGTCAACAGCTAAGCAATTGCTCTCATTATTTATGGCGACAAACAGGTCAAATTTACTGTTAAAAATCTCCAGTTTTTCTACATTCTTTGCTATTATATAAATGTAACCTTTTGGGCTGTTCAGTAAAGCAAAATTAAATTTTTCTGTTACTGTTCCAGATTCTTCACCTTCAATGTTTAAAGAATGTTCATTCTTTTAGTTGTAGTACAAACGTGTTAAACACAATAAATTGGTATATCATAATTTTAAAAAAAATATCTTTGAAAGTTTATACAGCAAGCTATAAAATGATGTCCATCTTTTTTTTACCAATAATTTTCCCCCTGTATTAGTTTCTTATGATTTCTATTTTCTTGTTTCATTTTAACATGTCTTGGTTCTTCAAAATTACAAAACTTTTATTATAATCAGATTCTTTATTCCTGAAATGGATGACATATTTGATTTTTAAGAAATATAAAATTTAAAAAGATTCCACATGTATGTATTTACCATAACCCTCTACCACAGTTAGGAGATATATATATATATATATATATATATATATATATACACAATAACAATAAAATAACATAAATTGGTGGACATTTTTTTTTTTTTGCTATAAAACTTTGCATTCTATGTTGTTTTTTTTCTTTCTTTTTTCTTTGTACTTTATTTTCAAAAAAGCAACAATGACAAATCCTGTTTTCGTTTGCTTAAGTTTTGTTTATATTTCCTAAGATAAGGTGAAATTGTTTATAGAGAGTGGTGTATACTGTATAAATAATTTAATCTTTTCTTATTTCCTAGTTTCCACTTAATTTAATGACTCTGTAACAGTTTGGATGAATAATTGCATAATGAAAATAATTAATTCTTGCAGTATTTTTCCTCTTGGCCAGTTTTGGGCCATAAAAAGCATTGTGTGTGTGTGTGTTATATGCACGCACACACACACACACACACACACACACACACACACACACACACACAGTTTGACAAATTATTAATGAGGTGACTATTTTCCATTCTGTCTAAAAACTACAAGCTGGAATTTAATAGAATTTCACAGAATAATTGCAACAGTTATATTTGCATGCTGTTGTAAAAACTGCAATGTTCTGCACAAGTGTAAACAAACTGCAGCCATTTACATGAGTAACATGATACTTCAAGATTGTTAACAAGTGACTTCATAATCATGCAATTATGAGTTGTAAATGTGACTTGACCTCTTCTGAGAAGTCTATTGTAACATCTGAACTTGCAAAAGGTAAATCAACATTAGAAATACCCAAAATAATTGGAAGATATCTCTAAACTGTGAAAGAATTTGTTGTAGCTCCTATGAGGGTACATATGTAAATGGTATAAGGGTCATCCGTGAGTTATTTCCCAATGTTCTCTGTCATGAATGAAATGTGAAGATGTGACTAACCCAGGCCTGAACAATGGACAACTTTTTAAGCACATTGGAGAAACAACTGTGTCCAAAACTACTTGATGTTATCTTCTGAAAAAAGGTTGGGACATCAGTGAGACCGGTGACAATATCTCCATTGATAAAAATGCATGTACAAAAGTGTCTGAAATGGGCAGAAGATAACATGAAGGTCAACTGCTTAAAGGTTTTGTTCACAGATATATCTCATGCCAGCTTTGGTGACCCTGATGGTTGGAGCAAAGCATAGGTCATAAATGGATGAGATCGTCATCAATGTTTGTGTTGAGAATTTTCTAATATAAGGTGTGTGCTAGATGCCCGCTCCTATTTATAGACTCGGTGATAACCATGTGATTATACTCTTGGCCAATCGCTGGCGGTGCTCTGCTGCTGATACAATACTTATACCGGCAGTACTGACGATACCTACTCATAACTACTGCAACCTTCGTGGACGACGGACATAGGATTAAATCGCTGGACCTTTAGCAATATGCATGATAGGACTTATTCGCTTACCAAAGGATTCCATAACTCGGGACTTACTTACTTTAAGCCCTTTTCAACTGGCCAAGGATGGCATTTAAAAACTTAACAGTTTGTTATGCCAACAAGGATGAGGAGGTGGTATCATTATTTGTGTTGGTATTATTGGAGGTGTCATGTTTAGTCTGTGGAAATTTCCGGACTGTATTAAAATGATTGCAGATGCTATGTAGCCTGAGAGACCAGCTTGAACCTTGGTTTAAAAAGCAAAGGATCACCTTCAGGAAAACCATTATATTTATGCAAGATAATTCTTGTGGCAGAGTACCTGTAACAATTATGCTTCTGTGGACCTTGGAAAATGAACTGTTCAGCCAATTCTCCAGACTTAAACCCAATCAAAAACTTGTGGTATATTCTGAAGCAACGAGTTTACAAGAATGGATGCCTGGGCAAAGAAGACTTGTGGCAGGCAATAGTGACTGTATCACATCAAAGAAAATCCAGAAATTGACATGTTCAATGGACCAGCACCTTATCCAAGTTATTTCAAGAAAAGGATCATATATCCCTTATTTACCAACTTCACTATCATTTTTTATATCTTTTTACTTGTTGATTTCTATTTATTTCATGTTGGTTGCTGTACATAATCATAACAATCTGTATATGAACCAATTAAACTGCTATTTTCTTGTTTACATGAGTTTTAATTACACCTTGCTAATAATCTGGAACAGTTATAATTCAAGTAAATTAGGTTAATGACTATAGTTTCTGTGTATTTTGCCATCATACTGTGAAAATTTTCTTAAATTGTCACCTCATTAATAATTTGTTATGCAATGTGTGTATGTATATATATGTATATATATTTATTTCTTTGGGCTAAAAGTATTTTTGGTTAATTTGGTTTATACATATTTTAATAGAAAAGTGTTTTTTTTTTTTAAGGTTACCAAATGTTCGTAACAAGTTGGTGCCATGCCACCCAGTAGAAGAAATTCAGAAAAATGTAAGTATTGCTTTTATTTATGCCTTTTCTTCTTTTAATTCTCAGATTTTCTAAAAAATGAAATTTAGAATTTAACTAAAATAATCATGTGTAATTTATTACGTAGCAATGTACACTCAAATTTTTGATTTAAAAAAAAAAAATTGATTTAATGTATATAAAAGTTAGATTTGAATAGAGTTTATTGAGAGAAAAAATGCTTTTTGAATTTTAAACATCAATCGATTGATTGGTTGGCAAGTAATTTGTATTTTTCACCTGTACCAAAATCAGACATTTTTACTAGTAAAAACATGCAGAATTTCGAAACACTCCAAACAGCCATTCATAAATAAATATCATTTTTCTTCACCATTATTCATAAAAATTCATTAAAAAAGTAGACTATCCAAAGAAATAGACAAACCAGTCCAATTTCAAAGTAACAATTGTTATGAAATGCATAATTTTTTTTATTTAACTATCTTATTACTAAATATTTACTAAAATTTTCATTATGTTTGTATGTATTTACCCCCCCCCCCGGAGGTAGGATGCAGCCCAACTCCAATTTTAAGTGGAATTTAACAGGTTTGAATTTTAAAGTTCTCCTAGACCAATTTCCATATCAAAGTTAAAGAGCCCAGGTTAGACATAGAATAGTTGGATGCATACCTTTCCCAAGGTTAGGACATCCCATCATAATGTAATGGTTAGCAAGCTAGTCTGGCAGATCTATTACTACTGAATAGCGAATTCAATCCTCACTGAGTGCCGCATACATCCTATCCATTGCAAATGGGTTGGGTAAATACCTACCTTTTCCCAAGGATATTGGCACTATGTGAAAAGCAAACAGCCTCGTTCAGGATTTGAAATTGGGTCTCCATGTCCACTTTCTATAATGATAACCGTTACACTACATTATGTTTGTGCCTCTATATATTTCTGTAATCCAGAAAAAAAGGTGCATTATAGATTTTTATTATAGCAATACACTTTAAATGCTCTTAATGAATAGAACAATTTCCTGTCCAGTTTGCAACTAAATATCTTTTGATCACCCAAATTCTCATAACAGCAATAACTATAAAATACTAATTAGAATCATTCACTCCTTCCTAAATAGAAGTATCAATATCATCATGGATCATTGTTACAACAGAATCCTATAGGAAAGGGTTATCTAGTACAACTTTAAAATAATATAGCTCAAAGTACAAAACCCACACTGTAAAACCAACAAGTCCCAGTTATGATCTATGTGAAAAATTTATCTGAAGGGAAATTTTTTTTTTTTCTTACCAAAAATTGCTAAAAAGATTTCTTCTCTAAAAACGGGCAATAAATTAGTTACATAAGTACATTTTGTTAGAAAGATGCGACATCTATTTGAGTTGATTTCCACAAAACAATCTTTGTTTATTTCAAAAGATCAGCAGCTCCCCAGTCTGAAAACAGTGTAAAGGGGGATCAACCAGCTGTTGTTTGCATAAAGCAAAAGTCCAAATGTCTGGTAATATAATCTACTGCTCTTTGAGATTTGTCTGGCATCAATCAATGAATGTGCACAGCATATAGATATCATTTAAATATGCTACAACAATGTGGCGAAGATAAAGATAGCCACATATGGTTTATATTAACACTTAAATATTTTTATGAGGAGTCATTTCATCATTGAAGTTAACATGATCAAATCTTAAAGTAAACAATATTGGAATCATGAATTCCACTATGTAATTCAGCGGGTTACTATCATTACTTTCTGGTTCGTTCATTTGGACAACAGTTGAATTTATTGGGCATAGTCTGCGGAGTGGCCAATTGTCAGTATCAGCCAAACAGGAAGGGAGTCTATCTCCTTAGCTAGACCAGTGCTAGACCAGGGAGATTGATATTTTTGTATCTACCGTCAGCTCCCAGATGCTGCTTTACGTCACAGATCAGATTACCCAAGCTTTGCTACTCATGTGCTGAGTTGGCGGGGATTGGTATTGAACCCGGAAAATTGCAATTCCTAGGCAAATACTCTACTAACTGAGTTAAATTGGCCCCTTTATTTACATATTTTGCTTTTATTTGATAAAGCGGGAATTCTTCCAAGTTATAGCTGTATCAGTACTACTATATGGCTGCACCATTTTGACACTGACAAAATACATAAAGAAAAGGCTAAATGGAACTACACAAAGATGCTGTTTGCTGTCTTGAACAAATCCTGGAAGCAGCACTCAATAAAACCGCAGCTATATGGCCACTTACTTCCTATCACATGAATCATCCAAGTAAGATGAACAAGACATGCTGGGCATTGCTGGAGAAGTAAAGGGGAACTCATAAGTGACATTCTCCTGTGGACACCTACACATGGAATAAGTGTAGTATTGTGCTGTACAGGGAGCAAAGAGTTAAGTTCCACCGGTTGAAATGAAAAATTTGGTTCTGAATGTCATTTTAATTGATTTTCATTTATTTCTTCTTTTTTTTTTATACATGTTTTTATTATTCTAACCACTTGACTTGATTTAATTAAAAGTTTTAAACTTCCTGTGGAAAAAAAATTCTTAAAATATTTACCCATACGGTTTTTGAGGATAAAAACAAAAAAGGTGGTTTGTTTAAAACTGTAAATACCATCATCATCATCCCCCATTATAAATTCATTTTTTTTTTTATTGCAAAGAAAGTGATCAATATTTGAATAATATAATCCTGCAATTTTAATTTTAATTTTAATAAAAGATTTATGTTGTACTGTACAGAAAGCAAATAGTTATGTTCCACAGGTTTAGATTTGATCTCAACATTCATAAAACAAAATGAAGGATTTCACTCTGAATAGCATTTTGATTGAATGTTTCATTTTTTTTTTTTTCTTCTTTTTACAAATAAACATTTAATAAGTAGAATTAAAGTTTTGTTGGGAGATATGACATTAAATGGTAATACAGAAAATAAATTTGTGAAAGGGGTTCCAATTAATTTACAAATTATTAGTATCAGGTCTTGAATCAATAAAGATTACACAATCTAGTTCAGCATTAAATCCAGAAAGGACAAAGTTCCAAATAGTAAATCCAACATCAGCAAGATGTTTTTTCCTTGCTGGAAACATTGCATTAAATGGCTTACATGACCTAGGTTTTTATAGTAATTAGAAGATTAATTTTTCCCAGAATGCAATGTTGATGGTTATTTATTTCAAACAGGAAGTTGATTATGGCTATAGGTAATCGAACAAGTATCCACAGCTATTCATTTATTTGATGTAGTTTATTTTCGGAATATATCTTACTGGCAACTTTTCTATAAAATTTCAGGTGTCAATGGCGTAATGGTTATTGTCATAGAAAATAGGCTGGCAAGCCGAGTTCAAATCCTGAACACTGCTGTTTGCATTTCACATAGTACTAATACTGGTCTTGGAGAAAGAAAACTCTGAATTCAAACCTGTTAAACTCTGCTTAATGATTGACCTTGTGCGGAGAGATTGGGTAAATACATGGTAAAATTTCTGTTACTGTAAAATATTATGATCCCGTATTCTTAGTAGAACCTAAGGCCTTACCCAGGAAGGTGTAAATGACATGTTGATCAGTAGGGGTCAAATATGCTGTGTGGCTCCCTCTACCATCCCCAGCAAACACCCATGTCTTCGATATTGCTTTTTTTTTTCTCTCTCTTTTCCTTTTCATTATCAGTTATTTAAAATTCATATAAGCATAAGAAAATAATAAATTCTTTATACAAAATTTACTCAAAAAGTATACTTGTATTTAAAAATTTTCATCAAAGATTAAAGTTATATTTTTATTTTTACAAAAAATGTAGTTGCTTTTCATAGCTATTAATTATTAATTAAAAAAAGATAAGTCTTTAAGTGTTTTCAGTAATAAGTAAAGTCGTCGGGGCGGCCTAAAGTCGGTATCAGCCAGTCAGCGAGGGAGTCTATCCCCTTTTCAATAGCGCTAGACCAAGGAGATTGTTTTGGCGTCTGAGGTGGAGCGCCACACCTACCATCAGCTCCTTACTTTACCGCACAGATCCCTGTGCTACTCATACCCTGAGTTGGTGAGGACCGGTATCGAACTAGGAACCTTGTGGTTTCTAGCCGAACGCTCTACCGACTGAGCTATCCCAGCCCCTTTTCAGTAATAGATTTACCTATTTGAAAAAAAAAATTGATAAAGGAAGCATAAATAAGTTGATTTAGGTAAATGAAAAAGCTCCATGTGCCAAATCTGTAAAGAGGCCAGTTGTTGAAATCCTGTCTGCTTTATTAATAAACATCCCTATTGTAAAGTTGTCCTGCTTAATTAGACTTACACCGCAAAAACCAATTGCTATAGGCTATTGGGCTTCATCAGTGTCTCCGTCTGTCGTCTCGCTCTTAATATCTAGTAAGTTTAGGCTAATCTAGTACAAATGAGTGCATGTAGCACTAGTAAATCTCATAAGCATGCCTTCATTAGTGTCACTGATTTAGAAATCTAGGCAACATTGCCCGAGCATCAAAAGACATACAACTATATAAGAGAAAGTTTAAATTAAGCTAGGTTTAATGTCTCCTCGGGTCGAGCAAGGCCTATGTTCAATTTATGCTTATCCTTTGAATCTAGGTGACTTAGTTTCTTCACTCTTTAGTTTGTTTATTATCCTAGATTTTACAAGAGAACAAATGTATTAATTATGAAAACCGACATTCCATTAAATTTCTTTTTATTTAAGCTACAGTTAAGAAAGGTATGGACTGCTGTAGACAGATTTTCAATCATATATATTTACCAACCCCTCTGCATGAGCAGGATGCGACACAAAGTCAATTTCTTAAGCGGAGTTTAACAGGTTTGAATTCAGAGTTTTCCATCTCCTAGACTGGTTACCTAGCCATGGTTAAAGAGTCCAGTCTGCCCTGCTATTTACCCATGGCTGGAGGGAGAATTGGATTCATACCTTTCCCAAGGGTATTAGCGCCATGTGAAATGCCAACAGCTTCATCCAGGAATTGAACTCGCGTTGACGAGTCCATTTCCTACGACTCTAACCATTAGACCACGCGCCTCCAGATTTTCAATCATATAGAAATCTGATCTCTCTGATAAGATAAAGCTAGAATTCTTCCGAGCTGAAGCCCTGTCAGTGCTACTGTATGGCTGTACCACTTGGACTCAAATTAAATACTTGGAGAAAAAGCTAGATGGGAACTATGCAAGGATGCTGTGTGCTGTCTTAAACAAATCTTGGAAGCAGCACTCCACAAAAAAGCAGTTGTACAGTTACTTGCCTCCTATCACACAAACCATCCAAGTTAGATAAACAAGGCATGCTGGACACTGCTGAAGAAGCAAGGATGGCAAGAGATATACATGCACAACACGATGATGTTGTTAAGGTGCATACATTGCCCTTTTATAAAGCCTTTTTTTTTGTAGATTGAAAATTTACTAGCCTATACTAAAATTATCTAATTTATTTTATTTACCATATCAGAAATGTCATATTACAATCAGATTATTAGCCCAATAGCATTAAAGTATTTCAACTTTGAATGGTAGTTGCTAGCTTTCAATGCATAATGCTTATTATAGGAAGTGGACTACCCAACACATAATGCTAATACCCTTGTGAAAGGTATGAATCAAACTATTCACTCTCTCTCTCCACCTATGGGGAAATAGTAGGACAGGCTGGCCTCTTTAACCTTGATAAGGCAACCACTCTAAGAGAAGGAAAACTCCAAATCCAAATCATTTGTAGACCTGGAGAGGGATATGCTCTGCCAGGCTATTCCTCGCCAAGACATGCTACATAATTATTGCCCTCACAACCAATCCTGATTACTTGACCAATGACTGGTACCCTTAGTTATTGCCATGGTGCCCTCATTTTTAAGAGATCCTCCAAGGCAATTTTTACCTGCCTCTCATAGGCTAAATTCATCCCTGTATGTATGTATGTATGTATGTGTGGGTGTGGGTGGGTGGGTGTGTATATATATATATAATATATATATATATATAGTGGTGCTAATAACTTTTTGATTTAGTGTGTCCTGGGATGCATATATTTGCTTTGAATGAGTCCCCAGGAAAATATATGGGTCCCAACTAAACCCGCTTAACTCCTACCTTGTAACCTATCCTGTGTAAGAAACTATTGAAATGTATTTACAGTTAGCTTGAAATGGTGACGGAAGAAAAAAGAAAAACACAGGGACGCATACTGCATCCTTTTAGATTTTTGTGCGTCAGGGATGCAGGACACGTACCTATCAGCATCTGTGTGTGTGTGTGTGTGTGTGTATATATATATATATATATATATTCAATCTTTTGTTTATGCCTTTTAATCTTTCTGAATTTTCATTAACTTCATGTAACATTACTATATGAAACTAAAATCAATTTTAAAGTGTGGAAATATATTTAAAAATCTTTCTCGGATATTTTTTATTATTATTTTCAAGCCCAATTCCATTGGATTCTGTTATCAATAGAAATGTGTATCATAACTAAAAGTCATTTTGTTTGCAAGTCATTATTTTGCTTTCCTTCTGAGATATTGTAAGGGTTGTTCATTACTTCTCCTAAGATTAATCTGCACGTTGTTCATAGATGATAGTGTTAAAAAAAATAATCCCAAATCACTGGACGTACGATATTGTATCTTTGGAAGTGTGTTCCATTTAATAAAATTTGGCAAGATGGCCTGATTCACACAGCATCTGCTTAATGCTCGCTGTCAGAAGGGCTAATTTAAAAAAATAAAAAAGGTGATAATACAAAAAAGAAGATAACATGGATAACCTGTAAATTGATGAAGAAAAGAAGGTCTGAAACTGGAGCCAAATGCTAGCAGTTCTCTTTTAGAGATAAGTAATGGAAAGATTATGGAAACAGGCTTTTGGGAAAAAAAATGGGGGGTGGGGTATGAGATTAAAGGAAATCATTAAAATAGATCTTCAAGATTTACCACCTAATCTATGTTAAAGGACGTTTGTTTGTTTGCTTTATGGCATGTCAACCTCAGTGGGTCATTTAATGCCGACTAAGTTTTGGGTTTATAGCGATAGTTTGGTAGAAAACCAATGTATATATGTATGATTTTACCTATTGTTCAATTACTAAAAAAAAAAATCTCACTTCTTTTAGGAAATGTAAAATCCTGGATGGTCTTATTTTTGTGAACTTTTTTTTTTCAAATTACTTGCTTGGTATTATTTTGTTTGCACTAGATCAACACTCTAGCAGTATATGTTTCACTGTAAATCTCTCTTGGCATGTAGTGCATATTGGGGATTCTGTACCCTCTAGTAAATGATGATGGGTGATGTAGGTGTGGCCTATGTGCAGGCGGGTCAGCACAACTTGTTCTCTTCTATTTTTGTTGTATTGTAAGTTCCATTCACCAATGGTAGATTTAATGTTTTCAAGTTTGTTGTTACTGTGTGCATTCCAATGATTTTACCATTTTTTAATGATAATTTCTTGAAAGTTAAAGGCATTGCTACAAATAGCTATTTATGGTTTGATTAATAAAAGATATCAGAAAATCAATAATCATCTGGTCACATTGACAGCATGTATGCTCATGACTCTCACTTGCCACCTGTCCCTATTGGTCATCATCCCTGGCAGGTCTTCCACATGGCGTTCAGAATCCTCACATAATGTAGGTTTTTGCTGGTGTGTCCATGTGTAGGTATCCACAATAGAACATAAATTATGAGTTCATCCTTGTTTCTTCAGCAGTGTCCCGCTTGTCTTGTTTATCATATTTGGATGGTTTGTATGATAGGAAGCAAGTGGCCATACGAGTACTTTTTTTTTGTGGGGTGCTGCTTCCAAGATTTGTTCAACACAGAACACTGCATCCTTGTGCAATTCCCATCTAGCTTTTTCTCCAAGCGTTTCATTAGAGTTCAAGTGGTGCAACCATGCAGTAGCACTGACATGTCTACAGCTTGGAAGAATTCTCACTTTATCTTATTAGAGATCAGATTTTCATATGATCGATAATCTGTCTATAGCAGTCCATGTCTTATGTGTATATTGACATTGCTTTCTGTAGATGAGATATTACTATCTAGGTATGTGAACTGGTTTACTAATTCCAGTGGTCTATCATCTAGTATGGAGATGTCTCCATCATGTTTGTAACACCTGTCCAATTTGGAACTGAATGATAATTTTATGCTGAAGAATATTTTTTTAATCATCCAAATTCTCAATATAAAGGAGATAACTATGAAATTCAAATTAGAATTCTTCACCTCTTCCTAAATAGAAGCATCAATATCATCATGGACCACTGTTACAAGAGAAATGCAACAGGCTTTTGGGTTATCTAGTGATCTACTAAAGACCCAAAGTTTGGAGTTTGTAATCTGGCTAAATTGTGGATATAGATATTTATAACTTTGGATATGAAAGGACTTTACTCCAAGTACATTAATGAAATAAACACATTGAGTATATGATATGAAAGGCTTGCTCAAGGCCTAGATCCTATAGACATGAGCTCAATTCAACCATGTTTATACTACAATAGCATTATTACTATTTATTTAAATGTCACTTTATCATGACTATTAAGATTATGTTCAGTTCTATCCTATTTACAGAACTCACAATTCATTATAAATAAATAAGAAAGAGTTAATATTTAATAGTTATCTCCCTTGAGAATTTATAATTATTGGAGTGAGTATGACTACAGACACCTCGTCATTTTTTCATTATTAATTTACTGATTGGACAGGAAATTAGCTTATTCTCTAAGTTGGAGTATTTTAACACTATTGTACTATTTTGACTGTAACATAAATACAAAAATCAAATTATTATTATTGTGTGTATACAGCTGTACATCATTGAAACAATCAAACTGCTTCATGTTTTATGACTACAAAAATTCCTCCTTTTTATTTTTTGTCTCTTTAAATGATTTTCAAATATAATAAAAGTTGGAAGACTATCCTTCTATATCCTTGATAGTTTATTCAGTGGAGTGTAATTGTTCCACCATAAAAAAAAAAAATGGTTGGATTTGGCTGAGACAAGAATGTAATATCTAAGCCTCTACATGAACATTGTTTCTCCATCTTTGTTTAATGTTTCTTAATTGATTTTAGTCTGATCTTCAGAACATTTCCTCTTAACATATTCTTTTATATAAACTATATGAAAGCATTAATGTAATTTCATAGATATGATGTTTAGTATAGAGTAGCAGTTCCTCCAACAACACTTTGATGATAACCCTGGGGGTCAGGCATGGTTTTCAAAGACCCATGGGAGTGGATCTCAAATATCATTGCTATTAACCTAGGCCACCCTAAGAATATCTCATGATATCACCTGATATGTTTGCCTATCAAACCCTCTTTCATGGGGCCTAAGAGTGGGAAACATTATTCCAGTGACGAGGAAGTGAAATCTGTAGTGAAGAAGTGGCTCAAAGAACAGTCAACAGAATTTTATAGGGCAGGAATACATGCTTTCATTTGAAGTTGGAACATTGCTATTGAGAAAAACGGTGACTATATGGAGAAGTAAGAGATGTGATCCACAGAGGGACAGCATCATTTTGATATATGATATACGTGTTTCTGCGTTGGTAATTATATCTGTCCTAAACAAAATGGCATTATTTTTTATATATATATATATATATATATATATATATATATATATATAATTGAAAAGTTAAATCTTTGTCACAAAAAAAATTGTTTATGAATTCTGATGTCTATTGGGAGATTGCATCTGTAACATCAATGAATTTTTTTTTTAAAACCTAAACAATATTTCATTCTTATATTGGTCACATGAACAGTTAACGTTATTGTGGTTACTAAAACTGGACCCCAGGGAAAATATATATATATATATATATATATATATATATATATATATATAACAGAAAATAATTTTCACTTACAGTTTCTTCACTAGTTCTTTTTTCATTGCTTTTCTTATAGCAAATAAACTGTTTTAAAAACTATTTTAAATAATTTACTTCTGATAATGACCTATGGTCGAAACAAGTTGTTGAACAATCAAAAAATAAGTAATGTAAAAGAAATATTTCTATTTGTCTTATCACTTTTGTTTATTTATTTATTTTAGTTCACAAAGAAGAACGAGAAAATGGACTTTTCAACTCTTCGAAAAATCCAAGGTATCCATGCTCCTTTAAAACTCAAGATGGAAAGACTAGCAGTTTCCAAGGTAAGTGGAATATAATAATTTGCAATTTTTGGTAAAATAAATCTTTTAAACTAACTTAACCATTGTAACTGTACACTCATCTTAAAGTTGTGGTCTTTATTCTGTAGTACGGTAGAAGTTCACAGTTGGTTAGTTGGTTAGTTCTTTTGTTTTACAACATATCAACCCTTTTTGGGTTATTTAATGCTGAATCAAGTCATTCTTGATATCAGGTTACTTACAATACCTGCTTAAATTGTCAGCTATCTAAGTATTGAACAGACTCTTCACTGCTTAACTTCAGTAATCTAGTAAGAACTGGTGCTTTCAACATAACTTGATTGTAAGCTTCACAGTTATTAATAGATATTTCCAATAAAAACAAATTTTAATCTTACTTGATATGATATTAAGTTAAGCTATTAAAAACTATTAAGGAGAGAAAAAGGCCTTCGTAATGGCTCAATTATCACCTGACTACTCAAAAAGGAACTTCTTTATATTTACTGTTAAAAAGCTAGATGGGAACGAGACAAGGATGCTGCATGCTGTCTTGAACAGATCTTTGAAGCATTATCCCACAAAAAAGAAACTGTACAACCACTTACCTCCATATCACACAAACCATTAAAGCAGTTGTTCTTATTAAAAAAAATTTGGGGACCCAGGCAAGCAAAATGTATTTAACTATAAAATTACAATGGGATTTTTAAACATTAAATGGCTATGGGGGTCCACCAGAATAAAATAGGATTAAAAGGGGTCCATGGGTAAAAAAAAGTTTGAGAACCATTGCATTAATGTAAGACAAACAAGACATGCCAGAAACTTCTGGAGAAGCAGAAAAGAAAAAAAAAAAAGAAAGAAAGAACACAAATGAAGCAGAGAAGCAAGACAACCAAAATTTAAAAAATTATAGTGAAAGAAGAAAGATAAGTGTAGTCTATGTATTTATTACCTGCAATAGAAATAGATATATTTGAATGTCTAAAATGTTTTGTGCTACTATAACAGAATTTCTCATTGTTTGATGTATATAAGTAGATTGTTGCAAAAAGGAAATTTCCCCTTAATTATCACTTTATTTATACTATTATTTTAGATGTTTAAGACTAACATCTTTTCATCTTTACTATTTATTTGCATTTCAAATCTTCAACACTGCTGCATAAATTTCATTTATCCTCTTTTATTTATTTTTTTTTTTTTTTTTTTTTTTTAATTATTTTATTTATATTATTACTATTTTTGGGAGATGTATTAGTCATTAAACCAGCCGCTATGTCCATCTGTAGAATTTCAAATTTGTATTATTATTAATTCTAAAAACACTATTTCTAGGATATGGTAATGTTAATTATGAATGTTCATGAGACTGAGAAATTAATAAACTATTTGTACAAGTGTATTAGTCCAGCTTATTAAGAGAAGAAAAACGAAGAAAAAAATTGTGTAAATTCTCTATATGTTTTTAAAATAACAATGAAGTTAAACTAACAGTCAATATTGATTCCTCAGACTATGGTTTGATAAAAAAGCAAGTCATAGGCTGTTAAGTGTATAGATCTTATGATATGAAGATTAACAAAGTACAAGAATGAAGAACAGTAGACGGAGAATTGCCGCATAAGGTTTTTCTAAATCACTCAGTAAGGCACCTCATGTTGTATAATGGTTAGCAAAGAGTAAGCAGACAATTATGGGTGATACGCAAGTTAGTCTAGGGAGTCTGATTCTCACTGGCGCCATCTCCACATTACTACTGGGATCCTCTCACATTGCCCAATCTAAGCTAAATTTAGTAAATACCTAAAATCACTCAATTTTTGCTTTTTACATTCAGGGGTATATAATACACTACATTTAGATAAGTTTTTAGATGGTTAAAGTTCTTTTGTTTTGGAGATATTTATAGTTAAGATGCGATTAATAATATTTGTTTATTCATTTATTCTCATCTCACAGTGTTTTGGTGTAGTGGCTAACATTATGCTGGGGTTGCATATTTGTACTGTGAGTTCAAAACTCCAAGTTACAATGATTACGTTGACTTACTTTTAGACTAATACCCTTGGGAACAGTATGATATCCTCTTTCCATCTCCACCTCACAAAGCTATGTTGTTATATTATAATAACAGTACTTATTAATATTGTATCTTTCTACATTAAGGCTTTTGGGCATTACATCATTACGATCTCGCAATTGGTGTTATGTCAGGCCTATTTAAATCTCTAGCACAGGAGTCCAAAACGCCTAAATAGATACTTCTTCAGGCTTCTAGCTTCTAATGGATAGTGTAAGATATGGGCAGAATTAATTGTAGTTATCCTTCCCCATGTCATGTTTTGCAAAGGGCTTGAATTCAAACTTGTCCTTCTCTTAGACTGGTATATCTACTACAAAAATGGAGCAATATTTTTTAAAGATCTATTTGATCATAGATGGAACCTAATAGGTACTTATTATCTCTAGTGTGCAGAGTAGACCCATGGAGTAATGGCAAAGTTAAGAGGTACTTAACATCCTTGACATTTCGAAAGAAAGCATTGGCAGAGACTGGTTACCACATCTTCAACCAGACGCGTATATGGGAGCTCCTCACCCCGTACTAGATGCCGCTCTTCTCAGTTATCATTTAGGACAGTGTTAGGTAGGGAGGGTCTTACCCTCATGCGCTGTGGTACATATATTAGTAGTAGCATATTGTGGTACCTATAGTTGATGAAGGGTCACATTGATAGAGGGAAATAGCGATACGTTAATATCAATAGATCCGTTTTCATTTGAAAGTTTAATTAGAATGTAAGCAAATTTACTTTAATGATGTAGTCTTTTCGGATTATTCTTGAATTGTAACAGTAGTCATATAATAGTGGACTACTACTGGCTAGTTGGATATTATAAAGATTGTAACAAATCTCTTTGTGTAAAACAGCCAATTAGAAACACACGACGAAGGCCACTACTGCGGGCTCTTCGGGTGGCTTAAATGATGTGGTGGATGGCTAGGTGTGGAGCCTTTTTTCTAATTACTCACTATTACTTTTTATAAGTCTAATCTTCAAATATGTATTAGAGAAGTCTAAAGATATATTGTTACAAAAAGATAAATGAGTACCAAGAGAACGTGCCTCGTCTATTTTCTTTTAATACTTATTTATAATACAAAGTAGGACACATATGGACTTGTTGAGAATAAAATAGTATTTGTTGGAAAGTTTTTATTACTGGATTTCCTATTTTACACAACTTCCAGTAGAAGGTTTTGTGATAATGTCCTAAAGTTATATTGGAAGACTTGAAAGGTATATCAGCTGGACAATGAGGGACGTCAATCCCTCTTTTCACCTAGTCTAGATTGACGCAAAAGATTGTTTTTTTGCCTCTAAGGTGTAGCCCACTACACATCCACAACCGATTTTAGCGTTATATTGCAATGACTTATAAGAGGATTATATATAGAGTTAACCCAAACCTTAATGGTTTTATAAACAGGGATACTCTATTTCGGGCTAAACTGACCGACGCCATCCACAGCTGAGGATGTGACATACAAGCGTTCATTTTTTGAATGGATCCTAGCAAGGTTTGAATTCAGAGTTTATCTAAATATCATAGACTGCTTACCTAACATCGGCGAGCTTAGGAACCTAGTTGACCTTACTATTTACTCATAGCTGGAAGGGGGAAAAGATGGATTCCTACCTTTTGTATGAAGTGAAATATAAAACACTTCTGTCTGGATTAGACTCTGGTTTCTTCTGAATTCATTTCCTATGGCGATAACATTCTCAATCCTCTGCTGGCATGTCATGGTATAATCATGAGCTTTCATGATAGACTTAGAACGAACGCACCACATTATTTAATAATTCAGATTGGAGGTGATACGTTGTTCTCATTCGGTCATGATGGAGGTGCTAGAAGTTAGTATTCTGTTTATTTTCACCTGTAAATCAGTATTTTTGACCTGTAACCTTCAGATGATTGTTATGTAGAGACTGTATTAAACTCACCACCCTTAAATATATCTGCTTGCGCCATGCATCCATAGAAATTTATTTATCAAATAAAAAAACCAAAATATTAATTTAAATACATGAGGAAATAAGTTAAATGAAATATTTTGTTTGGTTTTAATAATACAATAAAAAAAAAATAAAAAAAAATATAGATAAGATATATTACTTCTTTAAACTATTTCTAGCACAATTTAACAGATATCAACAACTCAAACAAGATTTGGCATACTAATAGAGCTATACAAGGGTTGATATGCCATTAAAAAATAAACCGCGCTTCATTTTTTATTGGCCAGACATCACATGTCATATTATTATCAACTTATTAAACATGATAATTAATATAGATTCTTCGTATTTGAATATTAATTGTCAGCTTTTAATGTGTGTGGATTAGCTAAATTTTACAAAGCTATTCGTATGGAGTTGGCAGTCAAGGTTGAGAGGGTCTGTCACAAATTTGCTGAACTGGATTTATTCGGGAGTGGCTATGACATTCTGGTTACCTTTGGTGGACTATGGTAATTATTAAGGCCTATATTGTAGTAAGTGTAATATTGAGATGACTAGTGGGGTATGTAGTAGGCTAAAGTATTAGTGTTCGAGTATTAATATTATTGTGATTTACTTTGAGGTTACTATGAGAGGCGCATAGGTGACTTCAATGAGAAATTTCTGGTAAATATTCGTATATGAATTATTTAACCATATTATATTAACCTAGTGTGTGCTTATGTGGATATAATTGGGCATTGATATATCGATTGTGAAAAATACTGATTTTTTTTAGTATCGCACTATTAAATCTAGTGAATATTTTTCTATGTCTTATTATTATATATTTTATATTATTATTATTTATGGATGATGAGTGTGTGTTTTCCTGTCTGATAACTGTAATACTGAAACTATATACTATTAAGTCATATTGATATAGCCTATAATTTAGATTTTATTTATACATGCAACATCTTCATGCCTGGTTCAAATCCTGAACAAGACTGCATTTCACATTGTGCTAATACCCTTGGGAAATATATGAAACCAATTATCTCTTCAGCTATGAGTAAATAGTAGGGCAGACTGGGCTCTTTAACAACCAGTCTAGAAGAAGGACAACTCTGAATTCAAACCAACTTTACTCCATTTAAAAATTGACCTTGTTTTACATTCCGTTCCTGGTAGAGGGGTTGGGTAAATACATACGGAGCAAATATTGGGATAATATCTGGTTTTATTAATGAGCTTTTGCTTATGAAAAAAAGCTCTTGCTTCATAATTTGCATCTGGTGGTGAGGCTTCAGTTCTGGAGCACTGTAGAGTGTACAAGTAAAGTAAAATGTCGATATCAGCCGAACAGATGGTAAAGTGTGGGGTCTATCCTCTTTTCAATAGCAACTAGACATCCATGGAGATTATTTTAGATCACTGAGGTGGAAGGCGCACACAGCTACCATCAGCTCTCTTACTCTTTACACGCTTACAACATCCCTGTGCTACATCATGCGCTCCATGATGAATTTGGCGGCTGAGGTTCGCGCGCCGAGGGCCGTTTATCGCTCCTTGAACCGAGGAAACCTTTAGGGATGTCCTAGCCGAACGCTAGAATAATAAAGATCCCCTTCATTGTCATGACTCCCAGTCACTAGTGCTGACCCTGGTGTTTTGGTACCTTGTTAGGATCCCATCTATGAGTTAAATAGATATAAGGAGTGTTACGTTCTAAAATGTGTTTTAAAAAAATTGAGTTTAATTATGAATTGAGTACTGCCTCATAATGATATGAATAAAACAAAATGTTTCGGAATTAAAATAACCAAATAACCCAACAATGGGTTAGACATGCCACACATGTAACAAAATCAACTAGTTTCTATAGGGTCAATATAGATTTGTTTGATATAATTATTAGTATTCGATAGGAATACTTGATATCATATAACTGTAAATTATTTGTATTCAGAATAATTACTTGAAACCATATAATCACATATAAATATATAAATTATTAGTATTAGATAGGAATACTTGAAATCCTACAACTGTGTGCAAATGATTTGTATGAGATATGAATGAGAAACAACCATGTAAAAAAATATAAATATACAATGTATATGATTTCCTAACCCCTTGACATAAAATAACCCAAGACAGGTTGACATGCCACTAAAATCAATCCGTCAATAAAAGCAGAAAATATTCTATTGTATTGTAATATTTTATTGTTTTTTATGTACAATTTAGTGAGAGAAAAATTTTTTTCAATTTTTTGAAAAGATCTTTCTTTCTTTTTTGAACTTTTACAATAATTAGTTATTTATTATAACTCTTTTTATTTAATATTCCTTACAGACTTGAATTTCTCTTGATTAGCCTAGTTGTTATCAACCTTTCAGATTCAGCATTCATTGCCTCTATTCATTGTTCTTCTAAACTATAAACACAATTACTTAGTTGTATTAGACAGTTGGTCTAATTGCTTGTTGATATATCATTACTTTTAGATTATTATATGAGAAAATCAAAATAAGAAGGTAACTAGATAAAACAAGAAACTAGGCTCTCAAATCAGAAAGAGAGAGATAAGTAAACAGTGTTTTTTTTAACTAGCAACTTTTAAAACGTCAGTTTTTACCAAAAGCCAATAAAATTAATAAACCCATAGGCTCATATTTGTATAACAAGAAAAGAAAACTGCCTTGAGAAGAAATTCTGAACCTTGGTTGTTTATGAGAAGAAAAACAGACAGTTTTTGGTGTTGGAGTGTCAAAATCTAGTTCAAAAGAGAAAGAAGATAGAGTTAAAAATATTCCTGTATTAGGAATAGAAAGATATTGTCTAGTAAGGCATTTTGTGTCCCTGATTTTAATAGAATAAAAGTTTCCTCTTGATTTATAACTATTGAACTATATTGAATTGTTTATAACTATAACAGATTCTCACTTTGTCCAACATCATTTAACTATTTGAACCAAATTATGTTTACAAACTTGCGTATAAGTGTGGACATGAAATTTGGCATTAAAATAAATCCATTTAACATAATAACCTAAATAGATTTGAACTTTTCTTAAAGATAGATGAGCAATCAATTTGTAGCTGTGTCAGTTCTACTGTATGGTTGCACCACATGGACTCTAACATAACCTTTAAAAAAAAGCTAGATAGAAACTGCACCAAAGTTATCAGGAAAATAGGGGCTTTTTTCATCCAGTTTTTCCCAACCTCAAGTGCTTATATTTAATATTTAAAAAATTTTTTTTTTAAATCACTTATGGGTAGATATTGATAGTTTAAAAAACCTAAAATCTTATATCTATATTTTATAAATAATCCTCATCGCCACAAATCCCGAGATGTAGGAATAACAGAAATGATAATAAAAACAGGGAAATTGTTAACAATAACAATACTTGTTTTATTTATTCTTCACTGACAGGGAATACAGTGGATGGGTTTGGATTAGAGTTCTAGCTTGATGAGGATAAGAGTGTGTCACCTGCTCGGTTCTGATCTGCTGTGCAGTCTGTTTCCCCTCTCCTCTTTAGAGAGTCCGGTTCGAATTGTTAGGGGGAGATAACTCTCCCTAACAGTAGCAAAACTTCATTTTAGATTTATTTTTTTTTTTTTTTTGTGTGTGTGAGAGAATGAATGGATAAGAATACAAGCAAATATCACACTTTCCATCATGACAGCATGGATTCTCTTGACTCTCACTCGCCATGAAAAAAATTGTTCACTCACTCATTGGTGACACTGATTTCTTTGACATTGTCCCTGGAGTCTTGCAAGGAGATACATTGGCGCCATTTCTATTCATAATCAGACTAGATTACGTACTACGAATATAAATAGATCTAATGAAAGAAAATGGTTTCACACTAAAAATGGCAAGAAGCAAACAATGTCCTGCAGAAACTATTACTGATGCAAACTATACAGATGATCTAGCACTTCTTGCAAATACACTTAATTTCTGCTGCATCGCCTGGAGCAGGAAGCAAGTTGCATCAATGAACACAGATAAGAAAGAGTTTGTTTTAATTATATACGTGTGTATATATATATATATATATATATATATATAGTAGAGAATAGCAAATATGAAAAGTTTGCATATGAAAGTGCTCAATGCTATATATATATATATATATATATATACCAACTCCTCCACACGAGCAGGATGTGACACACGGTCAATTTCTTAAGCGGAGTTTAACAGGTTTGAATTCAGGGTTTTCCTTCTCCTAGACCAGTTGCCTAACCAAGGTTAAAGAGCCCAGTCTGCCCTACTATTTACCCATAGGTGGATGGAGAGTAGAATTCATACCTTTCCCAAGGGTATTAGTACAAAGTGAAATGCAATTACCACGTCTAGGATTTGAACTTGGGGTGATGAGTCCATTTCCCATGACTTTAACCATTACACCACGCGCTTCCTCATATATATATATATATATATATATATATGTGTGTGTGTGTGTGTTCAAGATTTTTTTATTTATACAATTAAGGTAATCTTTTTACGAATACAGATTTCAAAATAGTCATAATCTTAATAGATTAGATGTAGTTCCTTTTCCTTTTTTAAAATATATTTTTCTTCCCCCCCTTTTTCCACCCCATCTTTTTTGTTCATTGTGATTACTCTCGTCTTCTTGCTCTGTTCATTTGACCCTGCTTCTAGAGCAAACCATGCAACTATGTTATGTCCACATGACTCTTTATTCGCTATTTCTGCCCTTGTCTCCCTTCTCCTTCACTAATTACTATCATTAATCCATCGTAAGAAACTAAAAAATCTATAATTGCCGCTTTTGGTTCATACCCTTTCCTATTCCTTCTCCTCCTCCTACTCCTTCAAGAAACAATAGCTTTTAAAGCAAAATTTCTTGCATATCCGATACACACTGATATATTTGTTGATTGAATAGCGAATGACATGTTTTTAGTTGAGAACCTCACTTCACCTTTGACCTATGACAGTTTTTAAGCACTTGCCCAGGTTTATAATTAAACTCAATGTTTCAATAATTCTTTTTCTTTTTCTTTTTTCTCCCCCTCCCATCTAAGTGAATGTTCCATTTGCATTCCTATATACACCGAATGAAAATAAAATTGCAACACTCTGAATATGTTTTTCAATTTACTCATGGTTAAACGTACATATAAAAGCTGTATTAAAGCCCACTAAATGATAAGCCTCTCAAATTAGTAGACCAGTTTACATACCTAGGTAGTAATATCTCATCTACAGAAAGTGATGTCAATATACACGTAAGAAAGGCATGGTCTGCTATAGGCAGATTATCAATCATATGGAAATCTAATCTCTCTGATAAGATAAAGTGAGAATTCTTCTAAGCTTTAGCTGTGATGTCAGTGCAAACCAGCAAAAACCTGCACCAATCTACTGTGTGGATTCTGGGTGCCATGCAGAAGACCTGCCAGAGGCATTGACTGTTAGGGATGAGGACAAGAGAGTGTCATGAGTATCTGTGCTGTCAACTCAACCTGATGATGATGATTGCAAATTACAACATATGCAGAAAATGAGGCAATGGTGGTGTAATGGTTATCGTTGTAAGAAATGTACTCTGCAACCAGAGTTCAAATCCTGGATGATGCTATTTGTATTTCACTTAGTGCTAAAAAACCTTGGAAAAGTTATGAATCCAAGTATTCTCCCTCTACTCCACAAGCTATGGGTAAATAGTAGGGCAGACTGGACTCTTTAACCCTGGTGTGGAAACTGTCTAGGAGAAGGAAAACTCAAGCCAGGCATACTCCACTTAAAAATTAACCTTGAACAGTATAAAGTTGTGTTTTATATTTTATTTGCAGAAAGAAAAAAATAAAGAAAACTTATCTTAATAAATTAGAAAATTTAATTTTTTTTTTTTTTTTTTTTTAAGTGTTAATATTTTATTTAATCTGAAGAAGAAAAAGTTTTCTACAATACTAGTTTCTATAAGCTGAAAAGCCATTTGTTTTTCCACAAAAAGAGAAGTTCAACTAAGATATTTTCGATTGAAATAACCAAGGCTAATTATAACATAGCATATTGGCAATTAAGAAATGATTAATATATAGGTCAATTGCTCTTTTTATGAAAATTACATTTGAAATGTTCTATATGAAATAGTAAGTTTATTATTGATAGGCTATTTTTATTTCTTTATCTAAAAGTAATAGGGTTTTGTGGTTTGGAATGTTTTTAAACTGTTACCTGAAGTAAAAAATAATAATTAGCATGTGGTTTTTTATTATTTAGAATAATTGATAGAATAAAATACTAGCAAATTAACTTCACCGTACCAAGGAAAACATAGTTTTAACCCTTAACTTTTGATTTTTGCATAATTCTATTTGCATATTTTCATAATTGGAAATTATTTCTCCAAGTTTTATTTTATTATTATATTTAATCTTTTTTTATTTGTTTATTTATTTACTACAAGCTTCTCATAAGTTTTTACTGGTGGTTTCTGAGTGACAGATATTTTCCTCAGGTATCCAGGACTTTCCTAAGTATTCTAGCTGATCTTAATAGTGGTGTTATCTGGATGGTCTTGATTCTTGCTTTGATCTCCAGTTCTCTCAGTGTCTTTTCTAGGTCTTTGTGGACTGTTCTAAGTGCACCAACTACAATTGGTATCACTGTCACCTTCGTATACCACAGCTTTTTCAGCTGTGTAGCAAGATCCAAGTATTTGTCTATCTTTTCACTTTCTTTCATTTTTCACTCTGTGGTCACCTGGAATGGCAAAATCCACTAGATCACAAGTTATTTTCTTGTTAATTAATACTAGGTCAGGTCTTCTGACTAGGATTTGGTGATCCATTTGTATCTCGAACTCCCAGAGAATTTTATGCATCTCATTTTCTAGGACAGATTCTGGTTTGTGATTCTCATTTTCTAGGACAGATTCTGGTTTGTGCATATACTGTTTTGTCAACATGGTAACATTTCAATCTTTTGCACAATTCCCAGTGGATCATTTTTCCCCCCGCCCAGTTGTGTCTAGTCTTTAGTACCAGTTTGCTACATTCACTTATATGATTAACTGCTTTGTCTCTGTCACCACATAACCTACTTCTATTTTTATTAAGTAAAAATATTATTCTGATAATCTTAGGGTGTATCAAAAATATTTTTTTTAAGGGAATTGTATGTTTTTGTTTTAAAAGTTTCTACATAAATTCTACACTAGCAAATATATGCACCCTCCGGGTGCAAGTATTTAAGTTTTAATGTAATGAAATATCGTATTAAATTAGAAACACTAATGAAACTAAATAAGAATGCAGATAAAAAGATTTGAAACAGAGGGTGGTATAATCAAAAAATAGAACAACTGAAATTTACTCTTCCATCACTCTCGTCTTTCATTGTTATTTTTTCTAATTTAAGTATTTAGTTAAAAGAGGAAGTGAAGAATAAAATGACTGTTATTTTTTCTTGTTAATAGATTTCATTTAAGATTCATTGAAGAGATTTTTGCTTATATTCATTAAAATAAAGCCAAACAGAAATCAATAATACTAAGCACATATTTATTAAAATTACTTTTTTAATATCAATATGCAAATTAGCCTTCCCGTTCACACTGTAAACCGCTATTTTGTTGTATATATAAATATAATTGCATGTTGTTAGTATGTAGATATGGTTAACAGTATAAATAATGTAAAACAATTTTATTAATAATTGAGGTTAAAATAAGGATAAATTCATGGTGAATGTGACGTCAATTACTAAGGGAATTGTGACTTGAGTAGTGATTTAGTTTCGGTTACAGACAGAAAAACACACAATCTCCATTATAATAAGATAAGTTATCTTTTGCTGATCCTCTTCTCTGCTTTGTGTGTTTTAAATCATCATAATCAACAACTGATGGTCATCCACTTTTGAGCTTTAATTCAAGGGATAAGTCACCACTTTATAAAAACACTTATATTCATTTGGGACAGCACGGTCAAATATTGTCTCATTTCCTTCCACTTCCTGATATCTACAAACAGCTTCTGTAGCTCTGTGGCCCAGTTTTTTTAGAATAATGCCCCCCCCCCAATTGCCTGAATCTCATTACTCATATACACAATTATAACATCTAAACAAGAGGTACAGTTAAATACTATCTCCTCCTCTCTCTCTCTCTCTCACTCACTCTCCCTCTCTCTCTCTCTTCTCTCTCTTCTCTCACTCCTCTCTCTCTCTCTCTCACTCACTCTCTCTCCTCCTCTCTCTCACTCACTCTCTCCCTCCCTCTCTCACTCTCTCCTCCCTCTCTCACTCACTCACTCCTCTCCCTCTCTCTCTCTCTCTCTCTCTCTCTCTCTCTCTCTCTCTCTCTCTCTCTCTCTCTCACTCTCACTTCTCACTCACTCACTCACTCACTCTCTCACTCACTCACTCTCACCCTCCCTCTCTCCCTCTATATATATATATATTATGTCATAGTCTTTGAATGAGTGCATGGAACAGGTGTTGGAGTAAAGGTCTGTAAAAATAAAATATACCTTTTGAAGCACTTGTCTGAAAATTAGTCATGCATAAAAAGATAAATTCATACACAACCCATTTTAAAAAGATAAAATGGACCAATATCTACAACAAAAAGAATAAGATTAATAATCCAAGTAAGTTTTCGAATAAACATGAATATATATTATTTATTTTGAAGAGGTATTTAGCCCTTTCACAGGCAGATATTTTTTTTTTTACCCTTGTAGGGTGGGTGAATTATTTTCAGAGAATAGAGAGTATTTTCAAACAAGTCTATTAATCATATATATATATATATATATATAATATATATATATTTTGGGAGAATATGTGCTTAATTTAAGTTGTACCTAATTTTTGAAAATTAATTGATTAGTAATTAATTAATTAGGCGGGAATGCCTATTTAAATGTAAGGCTAAAAAGCCATATCCAAACACAGCGTGTTTGCATACTTATCATATCGTCGTGTAATAAAAGTCACTACAAGGGGAATATATTCTCCCAAAAATTGTTGGCAAAAAGCCATATCCAAACACACCGTGTTTAAATACTTATCATATATATATATATATATATATATATATATATATTATATATATGATAATTTGATCAGCAGTTGTGTATCATATTATATGACATCATCATCAGGTCGTGCTGACAGCGCGGATATCCATGACTCTCTCACCAACTATCCCTTTGGTCATTGCTTCTGTTAGGTCCTCCATGCAGCATCCAGAATCTGTACAGAGTTGATGTAAGTGTTTTCTGGTTGGCCTACACTGGTATGTCCATGTATAGGTGTCCACAGGATAACCCTACTTATGAGTCTATCCTTACTTCTCCAGCAATGCCCTGCATGTCTTGTTCATCTTACTCGGATGGTTTGTCTGATAAAGGGCAAGTGGGGTGCTGATTCCAAGATTTGTGCAACACAGCACGCAGCATCCTTGTGTTGCTCCCCTTTAGCTTTTTCTTTAATCTTCGTTAGAGTCCAAGTGGTGGTGCAGCCATACAGTAGCACTGATATGTATGATATAATGACATGCAAATCACAGGAATTCCACAACAATCTCATAGCAATGCATGTAGCAATGTTTCTATACATTAACATTTAACTGGTCTACAAAAGTCGGCAATATGAAAATGTCTTACATTGAACTGTCGCTTGACAAAGATTTCACACTGCCTGTGTACTATTGGCAAAGAAAAATGTCATTCTACCTCTAAAAGGGTTCAAATGTGTAGGCTGATACATTAATAGATTGTGGTGAGTTTTATAAGCTATTGATAGTGAGTTCATTTTTCACAGAATGCTTGAAGAATATAGTTCTGTGCTAAAGTTAGTATACAGCTTAATTACTAAAGGGAAGTTTTAATTATCCTTTATGCATTGTCTAAATTCCTATTTGTCTAAGAGAGAAGAAAGCTTTTAAATGATTTATAATATTTTGTCTTTATATTATTTACTGATTTTATTGATTTTTAGTATCGCTTTAAAATCTTGAATATGTCTGTCTTCTTATTATAATGGAGATTGTGTGTTTTCCTGTCTGTAACTGAAACTACTGAAACTATATTACTACTTAAGTCATAATTCCCTTAATTATTATACATCACATTCTCCATGATTTGATTTTTATTTAAACCTCAATTATTAATTTAAAATATTTTAAATTATTAATACTGTTGACTATATCTACATACTTATAACATGTAATTGTATTTATATATACAACAAAATAGCTGTTTACAGTTTGAATGGGAAAGCTAATTTGCATATTGATATTAAGAATTTGATTTTAATAAATATGTGCTTAGTATTTCTAATTGATTTCTAATTGTGTGCAAAAATCTCTGGGATAAATCTTTAAAAGAAATTGATTAACAAGAAGAAATAATTGTAATTTCATTCTTTACTTCCTATTTTAAGTAAATAGTTAAATTGGGAAAATTTAGTAATGAAAGAAGGGAGTTTTTATCTGCATTCTTATTTAGTTTCATTAGGCTTTCTAATTTAATATTATATTTTATTACATAAAAACTTGAATACTTGCACCTGAAAGGTGCATATATTTACTAGTTGATATAATACTTTATCTTCAATATTTCTAAAAAATTAATAAGAAGGATTTTCATACCATAAAACCAACTAACCTTGATAAAGAATTACACACACATTCACACACAAAAAAGTATTTTAAATTGACCTCCATTATTATATTTATGCACTTTTAGAAATATGACAACTAGCAATTATCTGTACGAGCCCAAATTTTATGGTCGATTTCACATTTGCGTTGCTTTTTCTACTATTTTCTATTACATAAAACTTTATTTGTATGAGACCCTTATGAATTGCTGAATAAACCAACACACAACTATCCTTTACATATTTATGTATGAATGGAAAGTAACCCATCTTCAAAATACAACAATTGCTTCACTTTATAAGTTTGTTTGATTTCATAGTTTTATTTTAGTGTGTGTGTGTATATATATATATATATATATATATATATATATATATATATATATATATATATATATATGCATTTGCCAACACCTTTTCACAAGCAGAATGCGACACAAGTTAAATCTTTTTAAGCTGAGTTGAACAGGTTTGAATTCCGAGTTTTCCTTCTAGACTGGTTGCCATACCGAAGTTAAAGAGCTTAGTCTGTCCTGCTATATATAGTTGGATGCATGCCCTTTTCAAGGGTGTTAGTGGCATGTAAAATGCTACTAGCCTCATCTAGGATTTGAACTTGTGTTGCCATGCCCATTTTCTATAATGATAACCATTACACAACAGACATCTTTGGGAGATATATATATATATATATATATATATATATATATAATGTACAACTTTACTAAACATTGATGATTTAGTTGTAGTAATATCATCATCACCTCTTCCTTATTCTCCAGGAAAAATGATTTATGAAGTAACAGAACAATAAATAATCCTATTGATGTTTAGATATATTTGGTATAGCTCATTTTCAGTAAAAAAAAGTTTTAAAGTTTACATATTTAATTGGCAATAAATAAAATGGAAGAACGATGTCAATTTTAACCTGGGTACAATATACGTATAGGGCACTAAGTACCATTGATACACTCCTTATTTGGGAACCTGTGCATATATTGATCCGTATCCATAATCATTATCTGCCTGTATTAATACCCAATGAGGATATACAGTACATTAATAGGTGATTTGAATACTGTTGATACATCCCTTATTTGGGAACCTGTGCATGTATTTATCTGTATACATGATAATTACCTGTCAGTATTACCAGCCCTCACCAACTCAGTGTATGAGTAGCACAGGCATCTGATGGTAGGTGTGGTGCTCCGCCTCAGACACTAAAGAAAAAACCCTCTCCTTGGTATAGCGCTAGTGAAAAGGGGATAGACTCCTTCACTGTCTGGCTGATACCAACTTTAAGCCACTCCAATGGCTATTAATGCCCAAGGAGGATATACAGTATATTACTAGGTGATCTGTTTACTGTTGATACATCCCTTATTTGGGAACCTGTGCATGTATTTATCTGTATACATGATAATTATCTGTCAGTATTACCAGCCCTCACCAACTCAGCGTATGAGTAGCACAGGCATCTGATGGTAGGTGTGGTGCTCCGCCTCAGACACTAAAAAAAAACAATCTCCTTGGTATAGCGCTAGTGAAAAGGGAATAGACTCCTTCACTGTCTGGCTGATACCAACTTTAAGCCACTCCAATGGCTATTAATGCCCAAGGAGGATATACAGTATATTACTAGGTGATCTGTTTACTGTTGATACAACCCTTATTTGGGAACCTGTGCATGTATTAATCTCTACACATGATCACATACTGTTTATACATTATGATTACATACAACTATATTATCTTATATAATTATAAATTGAAACACATATTCAGAATATTGCAATATTATTTTCCATTAGTATATAAGGGTCACTGTTATTATTGCCTATTAAAATTAAACCATCATTAAGAGGATTTGTTTTTAAAAGAAATTCTAGTCAACTCCAAATGCAATGATGCAATGCATTAGATATTTAAAATATGGTATCCTATAAAAGTCAAAATATTTACTGTTAAACAAAATAATTGATAGCTACAAAAAATTAATAGAAAGATGATCTTTGAAAAAAAATAAAATAGAAATCTGCCATTTTCTTCAAGAATTTTACTAAAAAAATTTTTCGCTTTTCTCATGTTAAAGTACAATCATTTTAAAATAAATCCTGTTATTCTAAATATCAAAGCATGCCTCCTGATCAGCAATTTTTATATGAATTGAAGAATATTCAAGATACTGAAACGTTATAGAGTTTTGTTTTCTTGCTAAAAATACCTCCTCCTTGAATTTCATTGGAACCTCTATGATTTAAAAACTGTTTGACTTTGTGCAGTCTATTATAAAAATGAATGTTGATTTCTTTCTTTGTTAAAATGAGAAAATCTTTCCTTTTTCAGAGTGGTCATTTGCCCTGCTTGCCCAGTTCAAATCTTATGTTGGATGTATTGACTGGCCAGGATGATTTTGTAACCTTTGATGACATTCTTAATGGTAAGTTATTATACTTTTTCAAAATTCAATTAATTTGTATCTCTTTCTTTCAAAGCTAAACCTACCTTTTACAATAATCCAGTTATATTTACCTGTTATTTAATTTTTAGTACATTCAAAAATATATATATAAAGGGTGTTTGCAATTTTATTTTCTGTCACTGTATTTTAATGAATATTTTGTATCCCCTCACAGAAATCATTACTTTTTTTTTTTTTTTTTTTTTTTTTTTTTTTGTTAATTTCCCATTTTAAATTTCACTTCACCTTTCTGTGTAACAATAGACATTTGATTTCTCCCAGAATACCGCATAGTCTGTAATTAATCATCTGCCTGGTTCTTTTCTCGGTGGTCGTCACTTATAATTAAATGGTGGCCAAATTATGAATAGCTATACAAGGCTGTTAAATAGCCTTTCTAAATATTATATTGACACATTGAAACTACTTGTCAAAAACTGTATGAACGCAATTCTAATACTAAATGCCATAAAATTGATTAAGGTCATATTGTATAGCATAATTGTGTTTAGAATCTGAAATAGATTTCCGTCTACTTGCTTACATGCTTCACATTCTCTGGGTTAACACTTGATGAACATTTTGATTTGCAATAAATATGAATTTTGTTCTACATTGAAGTTATGTAGATTTTAGTTCCCATGATACATTTGCCAATATCAAACATAGATGGGGTACTAAATTCTTTAAGGGGGTGGAAGTGGGGGTATGATACACAGTAGATTTGGATTTTTAGCTTGTGAAGAATAAAATTGTTATGAAATAACTTTGATTATATCTGTTGGGAGTAAGACAAATTAAAATTGTCAAGAATGTTAATCAAATTAACCAGCTTTCAAGCAAAAATATTCTTTCTAATGTCAGAATAGAAATGCATATCGAACGATGTGTTGTTAGGTTTATTGGCATTTGTACTAATTCCCCCACCCCTCATCGGGGCAAC
The DNA here is from genome assembly GCA_023376005.1 of Doryteuthis pealeii. Lineage (NCBI taxonomy): Eukaryota > Metazoa > Mollusca > Cephalopoda > Myopsida > Loliginidae > Doryteuthis > Doryteuthis pealeii. The sequence goes on along the minus strand of CM042137.1, from coordinate 106,049,117 downwards.
TTGTTGGCCGTGGATAGCAGCCTGTAATGCTTGAGGACAGAATTGGGGTAGTTGAACTGTTTGTGACCTGGGTACTAACTGCTCCCATGGTATGCACTACTCCACTTTGGCCCTTGGGTGGTTGGAGAGGCCCCATCCAATCAATCAGCTGGTCATTTCGAGCCCTAACAATTATGGGGGCAATTTGTTGACTTAGAGTGGTAGCCTGTAATGCCTGAGGACAGGATTGTGGTAGCTGAGTGGTTTGTGACCTGGGTACTAAGTGATCCCATGGCATGCAAAACTCCACTTCAGCCCTTACTTGGGCTCAACAGCTGGTCGGAGAGGCCCCATCCAATCAATTGACTGGTTATGTCAAGCCCTAACAACTATGATTGTGGCGACTATTTTTCAAATTTCTTTTATGGCAAACAACCGACCCTAGGTGCTAGAAGGCAGTGGAAGAAGAGACAAACATTAACCATAAAATCAACCTTAGCCCCTCAATATCTTAATCTTTGATATTATTTTTGTAAAACTGTACTGTCGAAATTAAATGAATCGAGTATATTTTAGGTTTACTTAAGGAACAAAAATACTGTCAAAATAACTGAAATCTGAAGAATGAACATCTAAAAAAGAAAGAAAAATGTTATGAAATTTTAAGAATGTAATGACAATTTTCTTTTTCTGTTTCTCTCTCCTCCTCCCCCACCCCCTCTGTTTAGTTAGTAATTTGATACGTTCCATTTTTGAAAGATGTATTTTTGAAATTAACAAAAAGCCCTTACTTCCTGGTTCTCGTTTATCTACTTGTCATGTTTTGAATGATCTAACAGAACCTTTTATGACAAATTATGATTTATATTTTAATTTTCTGGAGAAAAAAAATTATATATATATATATATTATATATATATATATATTCTTTTGTATCTAATTCCCTCTAAGCCATTAATTGTTAGTAGATTTCCTGTTAGGCAACTTAGAATTTTTCACAATACACAGCATAACTGTCTATTCTGTATTCAAGTTTATGATCTTAATTCACTTTTAATCAGTTTTTCACACCATGAATACTACTTAATGGATTGAAGTATTACTTTTTTGTTTACTGCACAAATGTCCTTAAAAAAAAATTTATTAAATTTACTTTGGCCTAAAATTTGGAAATTGTTAGATTGCAGTAAAATGATATGGTGAAAGGAAAGAAAGTCTGATATGTTATTCACCCAAGCATTTTCCCAATGTTCTTCCACTAATGGAATAGTTTAAAATCGCGTTTTTTAACTTGTTTCCATGTTAGTGTAAACATTTTTTTCAGTCTACAGATTAGATTGTATTTGTTTTTAGTGTTAGATCATGCAAGATTATTTATTGTGGATTTTTAATAATAATATACCAATAATAATTGTTGGATGTCATGGTGTAATGGTTAGAGTTGTAGGAAATGGACTCGTTGACCCGAGTTTTCAATTCCTGGACGAGGCTACAGTTCACATAGCGCTAATACCCTTGGGAAAGGTATGAATTCAACTACTCTCTATCCAGCTATGGGTAAATAGTAGGGCAGACTGGGCTCTTTAACCTTGGTTAGGCAACCAGTCTAGGAGATGGAAAACTCTGAATTCAAACCTTTTAAACTCCACTTGGTGTGGTCTACTAGAATAGGCTCAGTCCTAATTAGTGATCTATTTCACTAAAAAAAAAAAAAATTTAAATAATACTTTAAATGAATACGGGAATGGTTTTGTTCTTTAAGCTCAGTCGTTTTTTTTTGTTTAATGGCATATCAACCTTTGTGGGTTATTTGATACAAAAGCCATTCTTGTAGAACAGTTGTGGTACTATTTAACCCATAGCTGGGTGGGGGATGAGGGTGTTCATACCTTTCCCAAGAGTATTAGTCTGAAAGTGAACACAATAGTGCGACTGGATTTCAAATTCGCTTACTATAAAGTCACAGTCTAGCACATTAACAACTACGCTACAGGAACACTTTGTTTTTTAAGTTATGATTAATAAGATTTATTTACCTTATATCAGAATGTTAGTATTTAACCTTCTACCATGGAACTGTAGTCCTAGGTTATTTTGGATAGCAATTTACATTGTCATATTCATTTTCCAGTTTGTCACCCTGTTGGCAGGGCTGCAGAGTGGTAAGACACCCTACCCCAAGGGGAGGGGTGTGACCTGGGTAGGACACTAAACTGCATCTGATGATAAAGTTCTACTTTTGGAGAGTGTGGCGTTACCTCTTCATTGCCATTACTTCCAGTTCCACTCTGACCTGGAGTGGTAGTACCTGTTAGGGTTTCACCTATAGGTCAAATAGATTTGTTAGATTGTTTGTATCTGATAGGATTGTGTGCCAAAAACTAAACAAAATGTGTAAATATAAACATAGATTGAACGCAATTCCCTAACCTCTGGACATGAAATAACCAAAATCAATCAATCATTTTACAGCTTGTAAAAAGAATATAATAAACCTTTTAAATATGTGTAGAACTCAAAATCATGTGTAAATAGTGTTTTCTATTTATTAGAGTTTCATATTTTATCTGGTTGATAGCATATTACTTAAAATTTTACTAGATATTTTGTAAAATATCTTAAAGGTAAATAATAGATTTGTGTCTGTAAAACTTTTTTTTTTTTTTTTTTTTTTTTTTTGAGTTTTTTAAATGTTAAAGGCTTATTATGTTCCATTTGATAAAGGCTAGCAATACAAGAAACCACCAAAACTTCTTTTTTGAACTCTCAGTGATTTTCCTTTTCTAAGTTGCATCAAAGCATGTACTGTAATTTACACCTCAGCAAATCTGGTATCAATGAATATTTATCAACATGAAAAACAGCTGTAAAAGCAAAGGTTTCTTGATTTTTTTTTTTTTTTTTCGGGGGGGGGGGGCTAAAAATTTTATTTATTTATTTACCCCCCCCTCGGATACTATCAAGCTAATGTTGCACTTTGCCTACTTGTTTTAAAATATTTTACTTTGTTGCAATAGTGCACTCTGGCCTTTTCAGGAGGCACCAATCATTGATAAAATACTGCCATTTCATTGCAGTCCTATCCCTGTTTTTACCACAGAGATATTATTACCATAACTTGTGCTTTGGTAATATTGTCTACATTCCTCTCCCAAGCTGATTCTGAATGTTTGTCCTTTTGTGTGTGTGTGTCTGTCTGTGTGTGTATGTTTTCCACTCCAGTAATGAACCGTTAATTCTTACAGCTTCCTATCAATAGATAATTATTGTGTGTATTTAACTTTTAGGTCAACCTTTAGGAATTTATACCACACACAAATCATTAGCCTTCTGCCGCTTAATCTAAAAAGTCTTGATTTATGAGAGTTTAATTTACTTGAACTAAATCAAGTGTTGTTCAAGATCCCATCTATGAAGCGATTTGATGAGGATCAACTTCTATGACTTGTAAAACAAAGACATTATTTACTGAATGATCATTACTACTTTAAGAGAGGTGAGACAGTGCTATTGTATGGCTTGGATTTGAATGAAAAGGTGAGGTCGGAACTATACAAGATGCTGTATGCTGCCTTGAACCAATCCTGGAAACAGCACCCCACAAAAAAGTAGCTGTACAGCCACTTGCCTCCTATCACACAAACAATCCAAGTAAGATGAACAAGGCATGCTGGACACTGCTGGAGAAACAAGGACAAGTGATATTCTCCTGTGAACACCTACACATGGACACACTAGTGTGGGCTGACCAGCAAAAACAAACATCAACCAGCTCTGTGTGGATTCTGGATGCCGTGCGGAAGACTTGCCAGGAGCAATGACTGATATAGACGGTTGGTGAGAGAGAGTCATACTGTCAGTGCAACCTGATGATGATGGATGAAATGTGAGGCTTGTGTGCCTCACCCAAAGGAAACTTCAGATTAAAACAAGAATGGGTTCTGTACCTATCTATAGCAAAACAATATATTAAATGATTATAGAGGCAGTAACTATTAGCAGATATTAAAATACATCTTTAACCCTTACTACACAGGGACTGATTATACTTAGTTCTGTGCATGTGCACTTGGTACATAGGAACTGAGTTAACTTGTTTTTGAGAGTTGGGTACTTTCCAGAATTTTCTACATGTATTTCTACTATTGATCAATAGTAGTAGGATTGGGGCATGTACTACTCACATAAATCCCCAATACAACCTGGCACTTGGATGCAAGAACTGGGGCTTCCTGGGAGGCTTGCCTCTCATGAAGTGACTCAATACTACTTGAGACAGCACCCTGCAGCAGCTCGGCAGCTCAGTCATCTCGAACTTTCTCTTGCCACTGAACCAACTGCGGGATTGCCAAGATAGTGGACTGGGGTCTGTGTAGCCTCTTTCCACTTAAAATATCTCCCGCACAAGTTTCACTTTCACTGCATGATGTAGTATGCACATTTTATTTTTACTGAAAAAATAGAAAAAGGTTGCAAGAACTGCTTTGCATATGATTAGCATGTTACATCACCAATTTGTGGAGTGTATTTCTAAACTTCAAATGAGAGTGAAACTTCAATTTCAACATCAAATCAAGATAGTGGAAGGTAATTTGGTTTTTGTACTTTGGTAATTCTGATTCTGACGGTGAATTTAAAAGGTTTGACCCTGAAAACATAGTTCCATTATAATGTTGAATGTCTGTTTGTACTATTTGATGAACCAAGGTGTACCTGGGTGGGATTCCTGTGGCATAGTGGATAGCATGCAGGACTGCAACATTGTAGTGAGCAAGTTCAAATTCCGGTTGCGCTATTATGTTCACATTTGGACTAATACCCTTGGGAAAGGTATAAACCCCTTCATCACCCCCAGCTGTGGGTTAAATAGTACCACTAATACTCTTATACAATGATGGCTTTGTCATTGAAAACCCACAAAGATTGATATGCAATTAAACAAAGAAACTGTTGTAACTCAAATGTCAGAGTTAACAGAAAAATAATAGGAAGTACAAGTATTAAACATTGGAAAAAATGTTTACTAAGTAAAGATACAAGGTGAACAGTAATTAGCTATTGTTTGGTTGAATTAACAAATCCCATGAGATCTTATGGTTTCTCTCTTCTGAGTTTTTGTCAGATATTATTCATAGGAAAAACAGATGATTCTATTCTCATTATTTAGGTACTATATGACAGAAATCGAACAGAGGTATACCTGAATACAATAAATAACGAATATATATTTGCCAACCCCTCCGCACGAGCAGAATGTGACACAAACGAATATGAATAAAAAAAAAACTGTATTTTAACTACTATTTGTTTATATGGGATGTCGGCTTGAGCCAATTTCAACAAATGAATTCTGCCTGCTAGTCCACAAAAATTGAATCGGCATGGTGAAGGATCTAGATCAAGGGTCACCAAACTCCGGCCCGCAGGCTGGATCCAGCCCACAAAGGCATTTTATCAGGCCGCAAACAGTACTTGAATTTGTTTGTTAAAACATACAGAACACAAGAGACGTTCTGATACCATTTAAATTTAAATATCATGTTAAGCTTACTAAATCTTCATGGAATTCACTTCTGTAGGTAGGTTACACAATTTAGTGTGTGTGAGCATTTTACTTGTTACATACGCGATCCAAAATTTTCACTTGTTATGACTGCTTGAAAAACACGGGTAATTTTCAAAGAGCTACCGTGAAGCAATGAATAGGTCAAAAGTTATAAGACGAACATTTTTGGAAAGGGCAAACCCTATATTTTCAATATATATAAGATTTTGATAAAATATTCAATTGATCAGAATGTTTAATTTGAAGCGATCTGCTTTGAAAGAAATAATTGCGATTTCATAATGTGGTCTGTGCTTGTTATTTTTTCAATTATCCAGCCCACCATGAAAAAAGTTTGGTGATCCCTGATCTAGATGAAAGAACAATAACCTCTGTTGATAAGAGGAGAAATACTGCTAGGATTTATTTTGTACCCATTTATCTGTGTCTTTTAAAGATTTCAAATGATTTTCAACTAAGTGTATTTGGCATAAGATCTTATTACATCTTCCACTAGTGAAAAATCTTTTCATTTCCAATTGGGTTTATGTTAACCGCTTATCTTCCTATTTATACAGTATCAATGCCATTTTTCTTTTGACCAAAGTGCCGATTTCAGTTTTTGGCAAATTCATCTTTCACCAACCTGTATATCTATCTTACTAAATTAACTAGATCCAGATGTCTAATTTTTTTTTTTAAGATATCAATTACATTAAAAACAAAAAACAACTGAAGCAACCTTTGGAATGTCAACTGTTTTATTTAGCATTCTACCAGGAATTTCTAAAATAGCATGTGTTTCTAACATTGCATGCATTCTTTCCATGATTGATTTAACTATTTCATCTTTCTTTGCTTTCTCTTAAGATTTGGACTTCTTTGTTTTTGTATTTTTCTTCTTTCAAAGAAATAATTTAAAATATTTTAATTGCTTTTAATCACAAATGCGTGTGAATGTTTCTTTTCTTTTTCTTCTTTCTCCTGTAAAGATCAGTAAATATTTCTTTATATATATAAAAAAAAAAAAAAAAAAACAACTCTTAAACAACTACACAAATAATGTAAAAATAAACATACAATGAACCTGATTCCCTGAGCTCTAAGCATGAAATAATCCTACACGGGTTAATATGCCATTAAACTCAGTTAATCAGTTTAGTTAATTTATTCAAAGAGATTTTATATTTACCTTTTAACCAAATATCTAATTGAGAATAAAGTAGCTATTGTCTACAGCAGGGATCACCAAACTTTTTTCACAGTGGGCCGGATAATTGAAAAAGTAACAAGCGCGGGCTACATTATTATTGTGTTCAATACTTGCTAGCCAGAACGAAAGCTCTGAGAAAAAGTTGTAAAACAAAATTTATCTTTCCATGCTATATTCATGAATGAGTGGCACAAAAAACAAATTTAACCAACATATTTATTTTCGAAACATCATCAAAGAATGCAACATTAGCAGAAAGGTTTTATGAGATTTGTGAAACTGAAGTTTGCCTTTCAAGATATCGTCAATGTTTGGCTTGGAATAGCTACATGCAATCAAGAGAATTGCTCTCAAAGGTTTATCAGTCAACTTCATTCGAGAGGTTGATTCTGTATTCAAGTCCATGAAGATTTAGTAAGCTTAACATGATATTTGAATTTAAATGGTATCAGAACATCTCACATTCCACACATTTTAACAAACAAATTCAAGTACCGTCAACAGGCCTGATAAAATGCCTTCGCAGGCCGGATACTGACGTGGGCCGTAGTTTGGTGACCCCTGGTCTACAACATAACCAGTACACTCTATAACAATATTCAGTGTTATGAATATATAACAAGTAACTTTTTGGTTATTGTTTTATCCCTACTATATCTTTTACTATCATTGGTTCTTTGAGCCTATATGCGGACATTTAGGTGCTTGTGGTGTAATGGTTGCCATCGTGGGAAATGGATACAATGAACTGAGTACTGTTTGCATTATCACATAGCGCTAATACCCTTGGGAAAGGTATCCCTCCAACTATAAGTAAATAGCAGGTCAGACTGGGCTCTATAACCTTGGTGTGGTCACCAGTCAAGTAGAAGGAAAACTCTGAATTCAAACTCCACCTCAAAATTAACCGTGTGTTACATCCTGCTCGTGCAGAGGGGTTGGTAAATGTATGCATATATATGCAGACATTTGGACAAGAGAAGATGTTTTTTATTCTTGCTACACTTGGTACATTTGCATATCTAAATCCCCATAGACCCAGTAGCATCTACCATATTTTTGTCATAATGTCTGACCTCTGACCCAGCTCTTTGCTTTGTTTTGTGGTTACTTACATTGTACATTAAAATAAGCGTTGGGTTCAAAGGTCACGACTGTGACAAAGATACATTGTGTCTTTCATGCATGCATGTTTCATTTCTCTGATTCATCTTCCACTTTTGACCCCCTGCTTTGACTCTGGCTGCCCTTTTCAAGATGGTTTTATTTCCAGCCACATTAACTCTTCTGGCCGCTAAGGTACTACATCCTAAAGCTCTTAGCCCCTACTCTGACTCTCGCTTTATTATATCAGCCTATTGCAGTCTAAGATGACAGCTGCGATATCTGACATCAGTAAAGAGAGAAAAAGAACAAAAAGTAGCCTCTTTTATACTTTTTTTTTTTCATAGGTCACCAGTGGACACTTGTCACAACCACAAAAGGCGCTAACCTCTTCAACAAAAGAGAAACAAAATTAATATGAAAGACATAATTTGTGTTACTTTTTAAATTCTCCTTTCTTCTTTTTTTTTCTTCTGGTGTTTAACTTCTAATTTTGATTTATTCTCTGTCAAAAAGTGTGTATTTACCCAACCCCTCCACCCTGACTAGGATATGACAGAAGGTCAATTTGTTTAAAACAGAATACAGCTGGTTTGAATTCAGAGTATTTCCTTCTCCTAGATCGGTTGCCTTATCAAGTCTAAGAGAAAAAAAATGTATGTATTTATCCACCCCTTCTGCCTTGAGCAGGATGTAACACATGATCAATTTTTTTAAAGCAGAGTACAGCTGGTCTGAATTCAGTCTTTTCCTTCTAGAGTGGTTGCCTAACCAATGCTAAAGATCAGTCTGCCCTACTATTTACAAGGAATCCAACTTTTCTTAAAATCTGTTGTCCTTTATTCTAATACTAAACTACCTGTGAAACGGCTGTTTTCATTTTGTAACTGCAGTCCATGATGATATTGATGCTTCTATTTAGGATAGAGTGAAGGATTCTAATTAGCATTTCATAGTTGTCTCTGCTAATGAAGAATTTGGATGATTTTTTAAAAAAATGACATTTATTCTGGATGCAGACTCCACAAAATTATCATTCATTTTTAAATTGAACTGAAAATTTCTTCCTTCTCTACATTGGAGCATTTTAAGTTTATGGCTCTCAGAGATGCAGATAGGTACGCGTCCTGCATCACTGACTGACTCATAAAAGTCTAAAATGACGCAGTCAAATCGTATCCATGCATCCCAGTGTTTTTCTTTTTTCTTCCCTCACCATTTCAAGCTAACTGTAAATACATTTCAATAGTTTCTTAGAAATTACACAGGATAGGTTGCAAGGTAGGAGTTAGATGGCTTTAGTTGTGACCCATAAATTTTCCCAGGGACTCGTTTAAAGCAAATATGTGCATCCCAGGACACACTAAATCAGAAAGCTATCAGCATCACTGGACTCTTATAAAAAATCTCATGATGTGCCATTTTTGTTGTGTTATTGTTACATGCATACATACAAGCATAATGTGCATTTTAGTAATACAATGGTACCTTGATTTACAACTTCAATTTCTTCCATTCTAACTCAATTTCTTCATATATCAGATCAATTTTCCTCATTGAAATAAACATTAATCCCTTCGACCCCCCCCCCCCCAAAAAAAACACCCTAATTTTTTTTGTTAGTCTTTTTGAATTATGTGCTGTAATATGTTTTAATGTTTTTTTATTTTTTTTATTAATTATATATTTCTTTGGCGTAATAAATTTGGAAACTTAAATGTTTTTAGTGAAGTTGTATCTAAAACTACTTGTGCCTAAAATTTTAGCTCTCAAGCCAAAGCAAAAAAATCAATCAAGTGACAGCTCTTAACTCAGAAAAGTTAGGGCAGTTAAATCAAGGTACTACTGTATATAGATTGTATGAAAGATTAGCATATTCTTATGTCACAGTCTCTCAGTATTATTTATATTCTTATACTTCTGCCCCCCTTTTTTTTCTTTTTTTTTTTAAAGTTACTTTTAACTTTATTTTAAACTAGAAGTGGCTACCTGGTGTTGCCTGGGTAAAGGGTGGGATAATAAAAAGTTAGTCTTGCAGATCCATTGATTGTTTTGGTCTTACATAATTGATTTGTTTATGTTTTAATCACAAACACCACCAATGACTTTCCCTTCTCTTACTATTCAAATCCTAATTTTTAAATATCTTTCCAGATATAAATAAGATCTTTATTATTTTTGCACAAAAACCAAGCTCTGGTGATAATGAATGTGTATATATATTTACATTGTTGTCAATCTTTTATTTTTGTAGTTTCCTCTAGACATAGACATACACATACACAACAGCCCTTTATATATGTATAGATATAGATAACATATTTTTATAGCAATGAGGTAGCAGATTTTATCCACCAAAACAAAATTATCCTGCATCTTACATATATATAAAGCTGAGGCCATAATCTTAATCACCAGGGTATACTTAATATTTCCTTCTGAAATGAAGATCTTTCTTACATACCTATATATCCTAGATGAAATATGTTAATAGAAGATATTTTCAAAGTCTTTCGTGAAATGGTTGTTACTCTATCTTTGATAAGACTAGAAGTTGGGGAGAAGAAAAAAAAAAAGCCTAAATGTTTCACTTAATTTAAATGGTGCAAGAATTTTAATTTAAAATCACAACTGTTTTGGCAATACTATGCTATTTAAGTGATAATCATTGGTTGTCTACGTAAACCTATTTACTTCGAACTTAGGTCAATGTTTGAAAACTTCCAATATTTTCAACACTGTTGATATTAGTACTTTTATTTTTTTTGTAAACTATTTTTTTATATAATATTTTTATGGATATTAAACCTATTCAGAAACTAGAATGACCCAAGTTGTTGAGTGTAATCTTTACTGTTATTTTTTCCTCTTTGTTTTACACTCACTAACCCTTTCTTAATGACATTAGCCCACATATTTCTTTCTAATCTTTTGTAATTAATATTTCACTCATACATTTAAGGCAACTCCTATTCTGTTTATTTGTAGGAAAATTCCCTTCTCTCTATATATAGATTTATTTTATTGCGTAATAACAACACTAGACGGATCTTGTAGATTTCCAGCAAAATCAAATGAACCAATGTTTGATTTATATCAAGGAATGTGCCATTTTTATGACGTTGATGCAATTATTCACTGTTATAAATGCTTTGTGAATGTTAATGATCTGTTCCTATTATGGGGGAATGGTTCGATATTTCATTTTTCTTTAATTCTTCATGTTGTATCGTAGATGAGAAACTTTGTTAATGTTTTGGTTTCTTTGTTTTTAATGGCATATCAACCTAAAATATTCTTAAGCTGAAACAATCTCTGTCAGAATTTGAACTCTGTTTTCCCCACCAGTAACCATTATACTATGAGTGACATAGTGGCTAATGTCCTGGACTGCAACATCATAGTAAACAAATTCAAACTACAGTTGCATTATTACATTCTCTCTCTGACTAATACCCTTGGGAAAGATATGAACCCTCTCATCCCCCTCCCAGCTATGGATGTTTAGTACAACTACTGTTCTTCTACAAGGATTGTTTGGGCATTAAATAACATATTACGGTTTATATACCATTAACAAAGAAACCATACCAAACCATTATATTACTTAGGACCTCATAACTCATTTTAAAAGCTTTCTTCAGTTTATTTTCTATTTCATACATGATTATGTTTGTGTCTTTCTTTTATTACATCTATTTCATAATAGTTTACATTTGCATATATATATATATATATATATATATATATATATATATATATATTACATGAAATTTAACAAATATTTTGGGACATAGCTTTAAGGTTAAATTCTACCTTTATCATAAAAGCTCAGAAATTATTTACTATTTCTAGGTAATCAATAATAAAAAAATTTTTTTAAATCTATTAAATTTCTAGCAAAATTTTCTTTTTTACCCAACTGAATGTCTATAATTTTTTTTTTTTTTACTATTGTTTAAACAGCATTCTTTCTTTGTTTTTCTTTTTTTTTTCTTTTTTTTTTTTTTTTTTTTTTTCCCCCCCTTTTTAACACAAGCCAAAAGGGATTTTTTTTTTACTGCTGACAGAGAAATTCTGTTAGTAGTGTCTGATTTCAGAAAGTGACTTTCCAAATGTATTTTGCCATGACACAGCCTAAATTTTATTGTCTTCTTTCCACTGTCCGCATGAACTTTGAACCCTTCTTGAAGACTGGCATTCCTTAATTTCAGCATTTGTTGAATGAACTTTTGCTGAGTATTGTGTGCCCTCTTATAATCAGTTGAGATTAGCCTATTACAGGACTTGAAAATGTCAAAGTTCTAATTTAACAAAAATATTCAAGAAAATGATATGGAAAGATTTTTTTTTTTTTTTTTAATGTTGAGATCCTCTTTTCTTCAATCGGCATATAACAATAAAAGTGCTCTTTTGCTTGTGTCTGTCTAACATATCCCAATAGAATTTAATATGTTACAAAACAAATGTTGCTCCTTTTTTAGATTATATTTAAATCTGATAACCAACTCTAGCCTCTCCAATTTTCTTATGCTCATTATTGTATTTTAGAAATGGTTTCTTCCTTCTCCTCTAGAGGGGAGAAGGAGAAACATATCGTGAAATTTGTTTTATTTTTGTTTATTCACTGTTCATGCAGTACTGTCAAATAATTTTATTTTTTATTTTTTGTTTATCCATGATTGTAAAGGATTTTTGGTATATCAGTTTGATTTACACCCTATCAGCAGAGCTGACTGTATCTCCCTGCCGAGGGCTAAGGCCGCCTCCTACTTTGGTATGACTCTACATTTGGTGGTGGTGATTCAGTTCTGGAGATCTGGAGCTTGCCATTATTCCCAGGTCCACTCTGACTTGAAGTGGTAGTACCAGTTAGGATCCCATCTATGGGTCAAATAGATCTGTTTAAAAAGGATTGTAGCCTATTTACAGTTTAAAGGCTGTAACCATGACACTAAGTGACCCCTAATAAGTATTGTCTGTGTGTGGTATGTATGTATGTATGAGTATGTGTGTATATATATATATATATAAAGTTAAGGTTACATGGATATGGAGTCAACGGCGCTTGGTAGGTAGAAATATGCTTTCCATCTTGTTCTTTTTATGAAACTTTCAATTTTTTAAATACTCCCTAAAAAACATGCCCATCTCTCAACCTTCCCACTACAAATTATTACTCATAGAGATAATTAAAAGTTTCATAAAAAGAACAAGATGGAAAGCATATTTCTACCTACCAAGCACGATTGACACACTACTCTAACTTAGATATAAATGCTCTATCCAAGATATTGAGCACTGTTTACTCATATATAGCACCCATATTATCTATTTTAATACACACACACACACATATAACCGTTTATCGCGAAAGACACACACGTGTAATCAACTGCAATTAATCAATATCTTGATTAATTCAGTGGATTTAACTCTGAAGATCCTTATGGTGAAACTCGAGTAGGTTATTACTTGTACCTGTATTACAATATATATATATATATATATATATATTTAGTAAATGAAGAAAAACTCAAAACTTGCTTCATTACAATAATTTATTTCAACCATATTAATACGGCATCTTCAGGTAATCACAAGAACACGACTCTTACGTAAGAGTCATGTTCTTGTGATTACCTGAAGATGCCGTATTAATATGGTTGAAATAGATTATTGTAATGAAGCAAGTTTAGAATTTTTCTTCATTTACTAAATATCTTGCTCTGTCCTTTTACTCACTGGTATTAGGCACATTGAGCTCTCCTTATGGTCTACCTGCATCAGCTTGGTTAAACGACACATGGAAAGACCCTAACTACGGAAAAAAACTATATATATATATATATATATATCATATAATTTCCAGTTAAACTATAATTTCTACAGATTCAGCAAGTATGTCTTAATAGTTTTTGTTTTCTTAATTATATGACTGAAGACAGATAAGTCGAGGAATCTTAGATTTAGTTAATTTTCTTTTTCTCTTTGCAAATGTTTTATCTATTAAATAGATTATTTGATTAGCCTAAGTGGATAGCCATGTTCCATTTGCTTTTAGTAACCTTATCTGACTACCCATTATCTACTATTTGTTTTTATGTCCACCTCACATGATAGAAGGATTAGTAAGGTTGCCTACCTAGACCATTTTTAGTGAGTTTAATTCTCACTTGGTGCCCCATAATTTTTAGCCTCATGCCAAACTAACTTATGCTTAGTAAATACTTATTGTTGCATACCTCTTTTTCCTTACTTTTCTTCTTCTTTTAGCTCTCTAGCGTCTGGACTTCGTCTTTTTGGTCTTCCATTGGGGATTTCTCTTTATCAGAAGCCCTGTGTCATTGGTAGTTTTTAGATAATAACACAAGACTTTGATTTAACTTAGATCATATTTTATTCTGAAATCCCCACCAAACTACCTGCGCAGATTGAGTCAGCACGTGCATAACACGACTTACCACCGTCGTGGTCTTTGGCCGATCTGACTAAAAATCTCTTTCTAATCTAAACCGGAAGAGGGTCTTCTCCACCGATTCTCACGGTATCCACCGAAGGATCAGGATGAGGTCAAGCCTTGTCACTCATCCCTCAAAGCCACCGGCTGCAACTTATAAAACCATTTTGGTTTCTACACTACTGTACATAAATATTAGGAATCTAATAATTATGTAACATTTATTTATACTGGACACTATGCGATCATCTTTAACAGACAGAAGGATACCAACAAGAATGCTGCATGCGATCTTGAACAAGTTGTGGCAACAACACCCACAGCTGTATGGTCACTTGCTCTCACAAACCTTCCGAGTGAGACAAACAAGGCATGCAGGACACTGCTGAAGAAGCAAGGACAACGTTCTCCTGTGGAAATCAGCATGTGGAAATGCTAATGTGGGTCACCCAGTAAGGACATACATTGACCAACTCTGCACGGATACTGGATGCTGCAGAGGACCTCCCGGGGACAATGAATGTTAGAGAAGGTTGGCGAGAGATTGTCATGGATATCCATGATGATGATGATGTCAGCTGTGAGAGACTTGTACCAATGATTCCTTTCCTAATTCAGTAAAGATAAGATCACTTCTCAAATTTACGAACAAGATGTTTATTTTTATTATCTTCCCTAACCAAAATATAATAATTCCACTATTCTTCATGGATGATGTTAACCACTGTAATCTGTTGTTTAATCAGTTAATTCATATTCCATCATTTCGAGATGTTTTGTTGGTGTGTATTTTTTTTTATATAATCTTCAAGCCACATTATCCAACATGTCTTTGAGTGTGTCATATTCTTTTTATAGAATATATCCTTCTATATTTCTTATTAAAATGGTAGAATGTCAGATGTTTTCACAGAAATAAGAGGATAAGATTTTTGTATACTCTTACAGTGAAAGGGCCGGGTTAGCTCAGTTGGTAAAGCGTTCGGCTAGAAACCGCAAGGTTCCTAGTTCAATACCGGCCCTTGCCAACTCAGCATATGAGTAACACAGGGATCTGTGCGGTAAAAGAAGGAGCTGATGGTAGGTGTGGCACTCCACCTCAGACGCCAAAACAATCTCCTTGGTCTTAGCGCTATTGAAAAGGGGATAGACTCCCTCGCTGATTGGCTGATACTGACTTTAGGTCATCCTGATGACTTACTATACTTACTTACAGTGATGCTGATAGCTTTTTGATTTAGTGCATCCTGGGACGCACATATTTGCTTTGAAAGAGTCCCCTGGAAAATTTATGGGTCCCAACTAAAGCCGTCTAACTCCTACCTTGTAACCTTTCCCGTGTAATTTGTTTCGAAGAAACTATTAAAATGTATTTACAGTTAGCTTGAAATAATGAGGGAAGAAAAACGAAAAACATTGGGATGCATGGATGCAATTTTACTGCGTCCTTTTAGATTTTTCTGTGTCAGGGATGCAGGATGCGTACCTATCAGCATCTTTGCTCTTATGGTACAACTCAATTTTGAGAACCAAGCAATCAGAAATAAAGTGAGGTCACCATGGCGTAGTGGCTAACATGCTGGACCATGATATCATAGTAAGTTCAAACTCCAGTTTATAATATTATGTTAACTTTTGGACTAGTAACCTTGGGAACAGTATGAACCCCCACCCCCCGGCAATGGGTTAGATAGTACCAATACTGTTCTTCTACAAGAATGACTTTGGCATTGAATAACCCACGAAGGTTGATATGCAATTCTTTCTTCTTATGTCATCTAATATATCATCTGGCTCTCCATGGTGTAGTGCTTAACATGCTGAAATGCAACATCATAGTAAGCAAGTTCAAATTCCACTTAACACAATTCCCTAACCTCTAGGCATAAAATAACCCTAGATGGGTTGACATGCTATTGAAATCAATCATACTTTAATAATCTTTATTCTGTTAAAGTTTTTTTTTTTTTTTTTTTTTTTTTTCCTTTGGACCTCTTTTTTTTTTTTTTCAATTTTTTACAAATCAGTGAAGAGTAAAATCACTTACAATGACTTGCATGACCAGCATGCATTACCATTAGCACTCAAATTTGTTTTAACTACTTTATTACTTTAGGGCGGGTTTAGCTTAGTCGGTAGAGTGTCTGCCTAGGAACCTTAAGGTTTCGGCTTCGATACTGGCCTTGACAACTCAGTGTATGAGTAGAATAGGGATCTGTACGGTAAAGTGAGGAGCTGATGGTAGGTGTGGCGCTCCACCTCAGTTAAAAACAATCTCCTTGGTCTAGCGCTATTGAAAAGGGGATAGACTCTCTCGCTGACTGGCTGATACCGACTTTAGGCCGCCCCGTCGACTTTACTTTTACTCACTTACATAGGAACTATCTTGATTTTTTTTTTTTTTCTTTTCTTTGTACGCTTAGGGTTTATAAGAAATATCATCATGCATCAAAATGCTTTAAAAACACAATTGGACACTAATCGACTCACTTGGGACTCCAACCATCAAGAATAAATGAATAAATAAAAAATAGAAGAAATTCAGTGAAGAAACCTTAAATAAAAAAGTCTTTATTCTCAGCTCATCCTGTCAGATAATAGCCACATTTTGCATTCCTTGCACATGGATGAATCTCAAATTGATATCAATCTCCTTATTGTGTTTAAACTATTTGCTAAAACTCAAATAAACTGTTTGTTATGTTCAAGACATTCAGAATGTTCTTTTATTCATTTCAAGGTCAAAAGGAATGTCTGTGCGTCTATTGTTGACTTAGACAAACCAGAACTGTACATTTTGTATGTAGACAAACAGACTTGTCTATAAGACGTGTAGGAGGATATGAAGAAGATCTACTCATTTTTTTAGATGATTGCTTCAATAATAAAACACAATGTTCTCTTTTTTTTTATATCAGTATATGATGAAAGAATGAATTCCTTTTAAGAAAAAGTACAACTCATCCTAATTCTGATTCTAATGACAGATTTAAAGTAAACTGCAGTTCCTAGTTTCCTTTTTGAAATACTTGTTAATGATATACTATGAAAAGCAAATGAAATAGTTACAGTGGCCATCTTTGATTGAGCACTGCCCAAGATATAAACTATCAGATTTGCATTTAACCATTCCCAGAGTATGAAGAACCACATATAGAGATGCTGATAGGTACGTGTCCTGTGTCCCTGACACACAAAAATCTAAAAGGACGCAGTAAAATTATATCCATGCATCCCAGTGTTTTCTTTTTTTTTTTCTTCCCTTACCATTTCAAGCTCACTGTAAATATATTTCAATAGTTTCTTTGAAACAAATTACACAGGATAGGTTACAAGGTAGGAGTTAGACGGTTTTAGTTGTTTCCCCAGGTCATAAATAAAAACCCTACAATTTATTAAGAAACTTTAGTTGGGGCTCATAAATTTTCCCTGGGACTCATTCAAAGCAAATATGTGTGTCCGAGGATGCACTAAATCAAAAAGTTATCAGCATCACTGCATATATACCAGGGGTAGCTAAAACAATCTGCACTCTTGTTTTATGGAATCCAAGCTCATTGTAGATGATTTGATTAATCTGCAGAGGACAAGCTACCTCATCAATGATAACTCACCAGTTTGCCATTGCTATCTCTCGAGCTTGCTGAATTTTCTCATCAGTGGTGGAGGTTGATGGGTGTCCAGCTTCCTCTTCATGTGTCATGCTTGTCTGGACACTTTTGTTGAATTTCTAATACATACATCTACACAGTAGTGCACTGTCCTCATATTGTGCTAAAAGCCTCTGATGATTTTCAACACCTGACATTTCTTCCAACTAGAGAAATCATACTGTTAGTGGATTGGCCATGCTTGCAATCAAAATGGCGCGATCGGGCTCAAACTTTGATTATGTGATCATAACAGTGCCAACTGTGCAGAAAATAGTATGCAATGATGCTGATAGCTTTTTGATTTAGTGCATCCTGAGATGCACATATCTGCTCTGAATGAGTCCCAACTAAAGTTTCCTTATAAATTGTAGGTTTTTTTTTATTTAGGGGGAAACAACTAAAACCGTCTAACTCCTACCTTGTAACCTATCCTGTGTAATTTGAAGAAACTATTGAAATGTATTTACAGTTAGTTTGAAATGGTGAGGGAAGAAAAAAGAAAAACACTAGGACTCATGGATATGATTTTACTGCGTCCTTTTAGATTTTTGTGCATCAGGGATGCAGGACGCATACGTATCAACATCTCTGAGTATGACAATAATAAAGATATATTATGGTGAAAGTGTGGATAATTTTTTTTACTCTCCATTGTATATGAAATACTGTAATCAAACATACAAACACACTTTTCTGTGTTGACTGAATTTCACTTTTCTCCTTTCATGTTGGTGGTACAGAAAAATAGACCCTTTTTTGTTTACATTCAATCAACACAGTGAAAAAATGACTGTAACCTCTAGTTAATTTTATAACAGACTGTACCCTTCAAACTAGCCTAAACAAATTTAAAAGGTATTGGTGCTTTGACTCTCATGATTGAGGGGTCAAAAATTTTATGCCCAAAGCTAAGCTCTGGTATCAATGTAAAATTTTATTGGCCCATTTCTTCCTCCTGTGTCAAATATTGTATGGCATAAAGAATGTGTTAACATTAAATTTCAAACAAATAATTCATTTTAGAAACCAAACTCCAACTGAAATGACTTCACCACACAATTTAGCTACTTATCATACAAAGTGATAAAATTGAGCAACCACTTAATATTATCCAATTTGTCTAAAATTTTGAATACAGACCATTTTAGATGAATTGAAAGAAGAGGTTGAAAAAGTGAGATGAAAATAGCTAGTTTGGAAATTTGAACCACCGTTTTAAATGTGTGTGTGTGTGTGTATAAAGGTAAACTAGTCTAGTCATTCATCATTATTATTATTTTAGTACAATTTTTTGTCATCTTATTACAATAAAAGAAATAATAAGTAACAGAGTAACAAAATAATAATAAGGAAAGTGTTTAACCCCAAAATATATTGAGTCATTAATTTTATTATTTTTTTTTTTTTTTTGTCTACCTTTAGAAAAGCAGTATTGTAAAAGGAAGTGATAGGGTTTTTTAGAATTCTCTCTCTCTCTCTCTCTTTCTTTCTCTTTTTAGCTATCTTCTATCTATCTATCTATCTATATATATATATATTCAACATCATAAACTTCTTTACAAACATTTCATTTATTTTGTTTTCTTAGATTAAATGTAAGTTAGTCATTTAAACAGTTATTTTGTTTAGATAATGTTTCATCACTTTGAGTAGAACATGTGCATTTTGTCACTGGGAATGTAGAAATGTGTTTTGATTTGCATTTGTAGATTCCCTAATATTCACGTGAGGCATCACCACTCTTCCTGTCTTGGTGGGTGGGCATCATTTTATAAGATATTAGTTTATTTTATATTCAGAGTGTGTATTCATGAATATAAAATCTTTGTATATTAACATCAATAAGATTACATTAGAAGAATTGTGTGAACTACTAACAATAGAAGAGACAAACCAGGTTTCTCACTGTCGCTTTTATGTCCTGGTTACAAAGTATAAACTTTTTAGGTTACAACAAACTCAAAATGTTAAATATAAACTTTTTAAAAAAATTATTTATTGTACTTATACATTTTTTTTTAAATTATCATTTTTTTTTGTACTCCTATTGAAAAACGTTTGACATATATCATTAGTATTTAAGAATCAACAAAATATTTTTTTAAATTCTTAGATTAATTTCTATCCATCTAATAGAAATGATTACTTCTCTTCGCAAAATACTTTTTTCTATGAGCACATATCAGTTGACCCTAATGCTTAGAATTTAACATTGCTAAAAACCTTGACATTAACAAAGTAATCTTCTTTTGTTAACATTTTCATTTACAAATAATATACTGTCTTTATTATTAGTGATATAACTTCCAAGTCCTGAAGATTATAATTTCTACTGTTCATTCTGTTTTTAATCTCTAGGAATATATATATATATATATATATATATATATATATATCACACTAGCAGGATGTGACACAAGGTCAATTTCTTAAGCAGAGTTTAACAGGTTTGAATTCAGAGTTTTCCTTTTCCGAGACTGGTCTCAAACTTGTCTCAAAGCCCTGTCAGCAGAGTTTAGAATACACTGGTTGTATCTCATGCAGAGGTGTAAGCCCCCCCCCACACACACACACACGTACACATACACAAAAGGGTTGTCTTGGGTATGAGACTAAACTGTATCTGATGGTGAGGCTCCATTTCTGGGGAATGTGGAGTACTCCTTCATTGCCATTACTCTGACTCAAAGTGGTAGTAGGTCAAATATATCTGTGAAAATTATTCATATTCAGCAAAAAAGGGAGGTGCAGCTAGGAGGATGTCCTGTAACATTCCTATGTTAAATGTTAAGTTTAAAGATTTGATAGATGACTATTTTCACTTTTTGTTTCATCTGCACCAGGTTATATTTCAATATTTTATTGGTACCTTTTCTTTTTCATATTTGCTGGTTTATTTGTCAAATTTATAAACCTAGATTATTGATGAACTTTCTTGGAACATATAGATATATATGTAGGTAGATAGATTTGATGAACTTCCTTGATACATATATAAATATATAAATAAATGAATAAATAGATAATTATATAATATATATATATATATATATATATATAAAGATTTTTGGATGTTTATTTATTTTAGAAGCATTGTTGAACAAAGTATATATTATTATTTATATTTTTGCTTGAAGACAATTACAATCCGTATATCGCATATAATTCGATAATTATAGGAGATAATAATGACAAGTGAATTTCGGTAAAGAATCATATGTTCTACACATTGTAATTGCCTTCAAGCAAAAATATAAATAATAATAAATATATATATATATATATATATATATATATATATATATATAGGTAAATAAATATTTGTAGTAAGTTAATCTATATCAGTGTCACCATTTCCTCTAGGCAATCTTTCTTTCACTCTCCCTTTCTTATTACCATAACTAAAAGACAAATTCCAGAAAACAAATATTTTCCCCCCTTTTAATGAGAGAGGATGTGAAATCTATATGTGACTAAATTTAATCCAACTTGAAGCAATAGAGAATTTGAAAGTAGTGTTGTTAGTTATTTTAGTAGCCTTGACCAAGTGCTGTTGAGTACTATTTACTAATCCTTAGTCCTACTTTGTACATTTACTCCAAATGATAAAGCATTAACAGTGATGCTGATAGCTTTTTAATTTAGTGCATCCTGGACGCATGGATTTAATTTGAATGAGTCCCCAGGAAATTTGATGGGTCCCAACTAAAGTTTCTTGATAAATTGCAGAGTTTTTATCTATGAAAAACTAAAGCCGTCTAACCCCTATCTTGTACCCCATACAGTATAATTCGTTTCCAAGAAAATATTGAAATGTATTTATGGTAAGCTGGAAGTGGTGGGGGAAGAAAAAAAACACTGGGATGCATGGATATGATGTTTCTGCGTCCTTTTAGATTTTTATACGTTGGTGACGTAGGATGCTTACCTATCAGTATCTCTGTATTAATATACAAGATACCTCATCTAAACAAATTTGATTTTAGAGTTTCTCATGTAAAACTTAGATTGAATTATTTACAAACAATGATTGCATTTTAGTCACTTGTTTGTAATCATTTTTTTTTACTCTTGGCTCTCTGAACACATTATAAACCAGAACCAGTCTAGCTTAAGTTTTCAATTAGAATCACTTATTTAAAGCTGAAAAGACCTACTGACTAAAATAGTAAAAATGAGTCCCAAATAGCAATATATATTCACAAATGCTGATAGGTATGCATCCTGCATCCCTGACACTTAAAATCTAAAAGGACACAGTAAAATCATATCCATGTGTCCCAGTGTTTTTCTTTTTTATTCCCTCACCATTTCAAGCTAACTGTAAATACATTTCAATATTTCCTTTGAAACAAATTACACAGGATAGGTTACAAGGTAGAGGTTATAGGCTTTAGTTAGGATCCATAAATGCTCCCCAAAACTCATTCAAAGCAAATATATGCATCCCAGGACACACTACATCAAAAAGCTATCAGCATCACTGCTCATATAACTATATATTTACCTAACCTCATGAGTAGGATGTGACACAAGATCAATTTCTTAAGCAGAGTTTAACAGGTTGAATTCAGAGTTTTCTCTTAGATTGGTTGCTATAGCAACCCTAAACAGCCCACTATGCCCTGCTATTTACTCATAGCTGAAGGGAGAATAATTGGATGCATACCTTTCCCCAACAGCCTCATCCAGGATTTGAACTCTAGTCACCAAGTCCATTTCCTATGATAACATTACACTATGCAGCTCTATAGTTCCATAGACACTAAAGAGTGTCTACCATAACAGAAAACAATACTGCTACAGTTCTGAGAATTAAAAAGTACAGAAATATTTATATATCAATATTGGAACTACCTACCTACTTTCATTCTCTGGATTTGGTGCGCATCACACTAGGTGGACTTAGATAGACTTAGTACAATAACCATTACACCAGACCCTTAAACAAAACTATAAGTATAGTACACACAGAATCGAACTTCCTAGCAGTGGTCCTCTAGCATAGCTCACTAACTAAAGAAAAAAAAATTATGTGTAGCTTACATTTGAGTTTCTTGATTTTATTTTCTATGATATCCAAATAACTTAGTGAAACCTTATTATATAATTTTATTTTCATCTAGTGTTTAAAAAAAAGGGTAGAGAGAAGAAAAAAATCATATATTTGATGTTGATGTTTGGGGCAAGCATATATGGTAATTTTACACACACACACACACACACACACACATTATATATATATTATATATATATATATATATATATATATATATATATGTTGAAGAGAGGATGACTAAACAGAGAAGACAAAAAAATCGAGCTAGTCACAATTTTGACTATCGAAAAAAAAAAAAAAAAACTGAATAAGTAGGGATAATGAATGAATATAAAAAGTGCTTAATACATATGAGGAGCTGGTTTAGAAAACTGATAAAAGTGAAATATATCTACCCAGGTTTTACCGCTACCATATTTGGGATAATTCAGATTGAAACTGATTAAAACAAGCGGATGTAAACTCTCTCTCTCTCTCTCTCTCTCTCTCTCTCTCTCTCTCTCTCTCTCTCTCTCTATATATATATATATATATATATATATATATATAAACATGGTAGGGGTCATTTCTGTTTTATGTCATATTCTTCCTGTTTTTCTTTTAAAACAAATAACTGTTTGTCCAACCCAATGAATATTTTCATTCTCATTTTTATTTACCATATCTAGTTGAAATCTTAGCATTGAGTGACAATCTTTATATGATTTTCCTCTTTCTAATTACTCTTGATGTTAGGGATATATCTATACTTTTCCAGACACACTCTTTCAGAGTAAGTACCAAGTGGCTGTGTCACCTTCTCTGGTCTCTGGTTCCTGTTACAGGATCTACATCCTTCCTGCCTTCCACTGCCTACTTATTTATGTTACTAAGTGGACAAACACTGCCAACTTGCTGCTATCCAACAATACACCAATCTCTTCAGTTGTAAAGAGAAAACAGACAAATATATACAAACAACAAAGCTGTCTTTTTTTTGTGTGTGTGTGTGTGTGTGTGTGTTAGGAGGCTTGGACTGCAACTATTTAAATTTGACTCAAAATAGAAAAATAAGTTTCCAAACATTCTTGTCTCTCCTACCTTTTCCTTTTATAAAATGTAACTTATGTTTAAAAAAAAACGAGCATTAAAATTGACTTTATTATCTTTACATAGTAGATAACTGTACTTAGGCACCTCATGTGGTGTCATGGTTAGCATTTTTTTTAAAAAGCATTAAAATTAGCTATACTATCCTTACATAGTATATAACTGTATCTGGGCACCTCACGTGGGTAATGGTTAGCATTTAAAAAAAAAAAAAACATTAAAATTGACTATACTATCTTTGCATTGTATATATAAACTGCATTTGGGCATCTCACGTGGTGTAATGGTTAGCAAGCTAGATTAGTAGACCATTGATAGTGAGTTTGATTCTCGCTGGGCGACCCATATTTCTGGCCTTGTGCCATAGCTAAGCTTAGGGAATAATTAGTATATAACTGTATTTAAAATTTTCTTTGTTAAATCCAGTCAAGTTTTCTTAAATATCAAATTATTTCAGGTATAAAAATTCTAAAGGATTCTTTCATTCTTAATTTATTCATCTTAACTTTTAAATCATTTTGCTGTGTTGGTGAGGCTTAGAATAGGCTAACTATATTTCTTCTAAGAGAACCCACCACAAAAAAAGTGTGGGGGTCCTGGGTATGAGACTAAATTACATCTGGTGGTGAGTCTTCTATTAAAGAGCTCTGGAAAATGGGACTTACCTTTTCATTGTCATTACTGAGGTCCACACTGATACAGAGTGAAAGTGTCTGTTAGGGTCTAATCTAAGGGTCAAATACATGTTTTTAAATTATATTATAACCATGTGCAAAGAACTTAAAAAAACACACACACCACACACACACACACACACACACAAAAAAAAAAATATAGATATATATAGATATACAAAAAATATAGATATAATGTGTGCAATTTCCTAACCTCTAGGCATAAATAACCCCGGATGGGTTGACATGCTGTTAAAATCAATCTTAAGTTCATTTAATGGTGAAAAGCATTTATGAATTTAAAAAGTAAATCAATAGAATTTCCATGAAACATTTTTCTAAAATGTTCTGTTTTTCAGTTATGAAATTCTCTGTCTGTCTCTCTCTCCCCACCAACTCTCTGCACTTTTATTTCACACCCATTCTGAATTCCCTTTTGTCTATGCAATTATATACTGCTAAACATTTGTTCATTTCTTACATGATATTTACAGATTATATATTTTTTATGATTGATTCTTTCAATTGTGTTTCTGATAATGCTTAATACTTAATATTTTACTCAACTGAGATTTACTAATTCTGATATGAATGAATTGATTACAAAATATGTTGAATTCAATATTTTATAGATTCCAGAATATTACCTTTTCTTTTTTTTCTTTTTTTTTTTTTTCATCTAAGAGATAGATATCATTTATCCAAATGTTAATTGAATGTATTTTTTTATGTTGCCGCAAAAAGAAAAAGTTCCATCCATTTTATTATTAGATAACATTAATAGTGTTTAGTTTTACATTCAAAAAGGTCACTTTTAATATTTTAATAGCTGCCATATTATGTAATATGACTAAATTAAGATGGTATTTAACTATTAGAATTTAATCAATTACATTTTTAAAGATATATCACTCTGTTGGCAGGCTTAGAATACGCTGTATCCTTTGCAGAGGGATAATACCCCCTCCCCAAAAAAGGGGGTGTCCTGAATATGAAACTAAACTGTAACTGTTGGTGAGGTTCTAGTTTTGGAAATCTGGGAAGTGATGAGTACCCCTTCATTGCCATTACTCCTGTGTCTCCCCTGACCCAGAGTGGTAGTACCTATCTATGGTTCAAATAGATCTATTGGAAAATTATTTGTATTCGATAGGACAATGTGCAAAAAAAAAAAATTAAAGTAATTCTTTTTTACATGATTTGTTGTTTGGATTTACAATTATTTTGAATTTTGTTCTTTCTATTTTTATCGGACTGTTTTAAATCATTTGTTAAGATTTTATTTTCAGCATTATATAACCCATAAGGAGTTGATATGCCACTAGACAAACTAAACTAAACCAAACCAAACTAAATATGAATGTGCAATGAACTCAATTCCCTAACCTCCCGGCTTACAATAACCCTATATGTGTTTACACGGTATTAAACTCAACAATAAAAGAAAAGAAAGATTATTAAAGATATGAGATTTTTTTATTGTCAAATTTGAAAAGTGTAAAAGTAATTAAGCTTATGTAACTTTTCTTTTTTTCTTTTTTCAACCTGTTGGTTGCAATCTTTTGAATAGATCTCTTATGTAACTGATTTTAATTATGTACAAATAAAAGACGACTTTTTTTTTTGTTAAAGTATATTTGATGGTTCAGAAAATCCTTGGCCAGAATTATCAAAGTTATCAACACTTTTTTCTCTCTCTATATCAAAAATAAACTTGCCTTGCAGACATGCTTGTTTTTTTTTTTTAATGCTCAAACATGTCTTCTTTTTATTTTCCACTTTAATGTTTATTTTATCAGGTATTTTTTCCTTCCACTTAAGAATACAGCTGTAATAACCCTGTTATTTTACACACATCTTTTGTAAAGGAGACCATTTCATTAAGAATACAGAAATCTCGACATATAATATTGCCCAGTGGCTATTATTTAATCTTAAAAATCTATTTTTTTAAGAAAATCTCTTTTTATCTTTGTATTATTTTCTCAAATGTGTCCATACATAAGTATGTAGTTATCATAGTTGTATAAGGACAAAAATGTCTCTTTATAAAACTTTCATTGTTTGCATAGATTGTGTACAATTTTAAGAGAATAATCATTCACAGTATTTTAGATTTTTGTTGTTGTTTTTGTTTATCTTTTTGTCCACCAATTACACATTAAAAGATTCAGAAAAGTTAAATATACTTTTGTTATCTTGGAAAAAAATCAAAGTTTTCTTATATAAGAAAATTTACTCATTAAATATGGCTGCTAACTAGAAGAGTATTTCTATTTGTGGTTTTATTTTTCCTTCTTTTCAAAATATTGAACAAAAGTTTCAATTACTTTAAATTAGTTGTGTATAAAACACATTCCTAACTTTGAACTTTGAAATTCTGGGGGACAAAAAAACATTTCCTTGTATAATGAACACTGACTTTTTTAAATTTGGAGCAGCTAAATTCAATCTAAATTTAGCATTTTGTCAATTTTTTTTATTGGTTCATACTGACTAAAAGTAAGAATTCATATAGTTCACATTTATATCTTAAAATGCAAAATTTACGCAGAATTTATAGCAAAATTATGGATATGTTCATACACAACTCTCATATTGAATATGCATTTCAGCATCAATTAATATTAAAATGAATAAAACCTTTTTTAAGCTTATAAGATTCTTTGACTTATAAAATAAATTATTCAAAATTTTCTCGTGATATTTTTCTCTGATAAAGAGATTTCCTCTAGATGCAAATATTTCTAATTTTAAAACTTATCATGTGGGAGTACTGAAAAGTTCTCAGCCTCACCATGGAAATTTATATGCTATTCCACATATTTTGATAGAAACTATGCTATATACAAGGAAGTGCTGAAAAGTTATTAGCCTGACCAAGAGGGAATGACCTAGTGTTATAAAACGCATTGTAGTTTTTTAAGTTACTTTAACCCTCCAAAAAGGAAAGTTATACTATACATGGGAGTACTAAAAAGGTTATACCATACATGGGAGTACAGAAAAGGTTATACCATACATGGGAGTACAGAAAAGGTTATACCATACATGGAGTACAAAAAAAGTTACACCATGCATGGGAGAGTACAGAAAAAGTTACACCATACAAGGAGTATGAAAAGTTCTCTGCCTCACCAAGAAGGGAATAACCTCGAGCCATGTGCATGCTATTTCACATATTCATCCTGCCGTTCAACATACTTGACACACAATTTTTTAAGTTTCTTTAGCCTTTCCCAAAATATGAAGTGAGGGGAGTCCCCTTGGCATAGTGGCTAATAAGCTGGACTTCAGCATCAAAGTCTGTTTTACTTTTTTCTTTTTTTAAGCAATTATGATTTATTAAAATAAATTATTAAACTTTTTTTCTTTTCTTTTTCCCCCAAAAGGTGGTTGTAGTGTAATGGTTATCAGTGTAGGAAATGGATACAGTGAACAATATTATTCTAATTTCCACATATTCATCTTGCAGTTCAACATACTTACTACATCTTATGTTTTTATATATATATATATATATATATATATAATGTACACACACACACACAAACATACGTCTCTTGAGTCATATGCGGTCCCATGATGACAGATAACCATGTGAAAAATGTGTGTGTTCGAGCAAATGCCAGGGGTTTCACGTGTCTTTTATGTGACAGAACATGTAAAAGCAAAGCTGGAGTTTTGAGCCACTTGCGTGCTCACAACCGAACTTTGTAGAAATGGCCTTCTTCTGTGAAGAAGTGGCGATCACCATATATGTACACACACACACACACATATATTCCTTCTGGGGAGAGAAGGGTGGGGCAATAAAAGTTTTAAACAATTTTTTTTGGTTGGGCTGAGAACTTATCAGTGAGTGGCTTCTTGCACCTACAAAATATTGCATATCATATATAAGCAAAAAAAAAAAGTATATTTTTTCAATCATAAAATCATGTATTGGGCACACCCACATTACCCATTCGTACCTGTTAAAAGGGGAGGGTGCCCCAGTGTGCCCAACATGCAAAGTACAACTTACAACCAAGCATATCCTTCTAAATTGTAACAGACTTAAACATATCCGCGCAAATTACTATCAAGCTAGAAACCTGAAAGACATCTTCAAGAATACAAACCCTGAAAACATTTTAAATTTTATTAAAAAAAGCAACCTTTTCAACAAAATATAACAGAACATAACCAATTATCTCCATAGAACCACTACCTTAAAGTCTGAAATCCAAAATAACCTTTTTGGCATTAAATGACCCACAGGGGTTGATATGCCGTTAAACAAAACTCAAACTCAAACTCAAACATAAAATCTATTAGTCCAATTCCTGTAATGTGTCTGATTCTTGCTAGTGGTTGATTTGTTTTATTCTTTCTTTTTAAAAAAACCTAAATGCAAAACATCTATTGTTGCCAACTCGTCTTCTGCTAGATGTTCAGATGATTTTTCATGCATCCTCTTACTCCCAACATTTCTTTACCAGGAAGTTACAGTTTTTAGGGAGGTAATAATTAGTTGTTTTTTTTGCTTTTTGCTTTCCTACATAGTAACAACTAATATGACTCCTTTCCTGTTGTATTAAAACCCTCTTAGACAAGTACTTTAGAAGGAAGAAGGAGAAGAAGTAGCCAGTATTATTTGACCAAGTCAAGGCAAGATTAACACAGCCTTTCTTGTCTTTGTATGGAGAGGTTACAGGAAAAACATGATTATAAAGAAACAGACCCTTATACAATCAGTTTCTTTTGCTCGCTGCTAATAAACAACATTTTTAATAATACTTCCTTTTAGTTTATCTTAAAATGACTAGTGTTTATTATCTTTATCATCATTATTATTATTATTATTATTTTGATTCTAGTTATTTTTAAATTTCCGTACTTCTCTTATTTACTTTAAACAATGTTTTCCTATCATTGGTTAATGAAATTGGACAATTAAAATAACTTCCAAGATATTTTTCATTTCTTTGTTATTCTTAGCTGTTTCATAATTTGAAATGTAAACCTCAAAAACCACAGGCTTCCTGTTATTTTCTTTCTCCTCTCTTATTGACATCCTGCTAGCAAATTAATTGCAATTTTTTTTATTGGAAATAAAACAATAAAAAAAATGTGAAGGAATTAACTCTTTCCCATCTTGTTTTTGTTTTCTAAAGAATAAAATGTTGAGTAAAATATTCTTTATGCATATTTACTCCCCTCCCCTACAAAGTGAATTGTTTAAGCAGTTTAACTGGTTTCATTTCAGTTTTCATTCTAGACCGGTTGCCATACCAAGGTTAAAGAGCCTAGTCTGCTCTACTATGTACCCATAGCTGTAGAGAGAACAGTTTGATTCCTACCTTTTCCAAGGATAGTAGCACTATGTGAAATGCAAACAGCCTCATCCAGGACTTAAACTCGGCTCTCTGTGTCCATTTCCTACAATGGTAACCATTACACCACGCACCCCCAACAACACAGTTCACTGTGTCGATTTCCTACTCTGATAACCATTACACCATGACCACCTCCATGAGTAGGATGTGACACAAGTTCGGGGCATCCAGCAAGGAGGGAACTAGCTATCCAGTAGTAATGGATCTGCAAGACTAGCTTGCTAACCATTGCACCACGATCCAAATTAGTCAAAGCTTTAAAAATTTGTTCTATCAGTTGCATTTTAGGACTATAATTTTTATTAACTTAAACTTTTGCTTCCAGTGATCTAAACTTATTAGTCAATTGAACTAAGTAAATTATTAACCTTGACTTGTTTATACTTTGCCAATATATTAAATAAGATCTCTACTGACAGTTTGTTAAGTTTTTCTTTCTTTGAAAGTATATATATATAACTTCTGTGCTTAGATTTATTTACTCCAAGTCAGTATCTTCATTACTAATGTACACCAAACAATACTTTATAACCAACTGATACTTCATCATAATGTAATTTTATACATTTAATGTACTTATTGATAGAGAAAAATTTGCATCTTACAAAAAAAATGGTAGAGTTAACATTCTTAAATCCTTTTTATGTATTATGTTTTTAACGACATTCATGTAAAGGTTCTAATGTTACCAATACTATACAAACAGTCTTTCATGTGGCTCAAAATTTATACTACATTGAGATTATTTTGTAAACTATATCAATAATATAAATTCACACTCTTTTCTTTCCTTTTTCTTTCTCATTTTTTAATTGACTGTAACTTACTGTGCAACCCATAAGTGTATTGAAATGTTTTTTTTATTATTATTATTATACACTAAATTTGTGATACATTTGACTTGGAGTAAATAAATCTAAGCACAGAAGTTATATATATACTTTCAAAGAAAGAAAAACTTAACAAACTGTCATTTGGCTATTATAAATTTGTTTCAAACTGAACTCAATATGAGCCTAGTCTCATCAGATAGCCTACTACATAAAGACAGAAAAACTAGAATACAGAAATCTTTCTTTTCTTTTCTTTCATAAGACCAGTGAAAACTCTTCTCTTCGATCACACCCACCTTAAACCTTATATATGATGACAACAATAATAACTGAAAAGCAATCTACAATAACAATTATAACAACTACAGAAAAGCAATCTTGATACACACACACACACACACACACACACACACACATATATATATATGAAGTAGTCTAACAACGTGTTTGAAATGGCGAAGGCCAACGATTTGTGGGAGAATATGTGCTTACTTAAAGTCATACCTAATTTTGTTAATTAATTATAATTAAACGAATTAGGCGTGCATATTGGTTTAAATGTAAAGTGTAAACGAATCAAGAAAAAGTCAATCTCTGTATGTACATTTCAGCCCATTAGGCCTCATCAGCAGAGCTATAGACAGGGCAGTGCTTTGTGCGTGATTCAAACCCTACCTATATATATATATGAGGGAGCAAGCAAGATAAGTTTTTTTTCTCTCTTTCTGATAGTCATTCTAACAAGCACCATATGGAAAAGCTTAACAAGAAGTCTCCATGATTTGAAGAATCCGTACCAAATCAATTGTCTATTGGTAACAGTTGGTCAAGGCACCATTCTTTGCCCAATCTAAGAGAAGAATCTAGGGTAAAGAACTCTTATTACAAGCATTGCCTTCTACTCACTACCAAATTTCAACACACCAATTTATCCCACTATAAATATTGTTAGCACTAAAATCTAACTTAATACAAGTGACATTTATTAAGTCACTGAATATGTTTACTTGGAATATGATACTGAAATTTGGTATCTTTTTTTTTTTTTTTTTTTATCCTATAGAATATCTCTATATATAATGGAGATTTGGTATTTTTTTTGTTTGTAACCAAAACTACATCACTGCTTACATCATAGTCACTGCAGAAATTAAGCAAGTTTATAAATGAGTATGTAATTTATAGTCAATATAAGTAAAGTAAAGTCGTCGGGGCGGCCTAAAGTCGGTATCAGCCAGTCAGCGAGGGAGTTTATCCCCTTTTCAAAAGCGCTTGACCAAGGAGATTGTTTTAGCATCTGAGGTGGAGCGCCACACCTACCATCAGCTCCTTACTTTACCGCACACATCCCTGTGCTACTCATACGCTGAGTGGCGGGGACCGGTATCGAACTAGGAACCTTGTGGTTTCTAGCCGAACGCTCTACCGACTGAGCTAACCCGGCCCCTAATAGTCAATATAATTACTACATAAAATAATGAACAATGTTGATTTATAAATATACTCAGAAGTAATTAAGTAACAAAACCTGGTCTAAAGCGATTTTTGAGATAAGTTTTATTAATTACATGCCCAGTATTATTAATTTATATATGGTTTGTTTTATTTCAATATATATTTAAAGTTATTTAGTGTTTAGAGTTTTTTTTTTTTTTTATGAGAAAATTATCTACAAACTAGAAATTTCACCTTAACATCAATATGAAATTTATTAAATCTCTAAGAAAATGAATTAAGAGTGTTGTTTACATTTTTATTTATGTAATTAATAATTAATAGATACGCGCAACATTTTATTTGAGGGGGACAGAACTAAGTTTCTATTTCAAATTGTTTTCTTTTTTTACTCCTTTATTTATTTATTTGTTGTTAGTATATTTAAGGATTGTTTCCAGGTCTTAGCAAATTCCTAGGATTGTCATTATTATAAGTAGCATTCCCAGTTGATTTTTTTTATTTGAGGTTATTGTTATTTAATTTGTAAATGGAGTTCAGAACTGTTTGAATTATGCAAATATCCCTAGTGGTTCAAAAGTTATGAGAATTTAAAGCTCCAAATTGGGGTTACAAAAGTGGACATGAGTTTGTTCAAAAAATATGTCAAATCACGGACCAATTCAAAACAAGAAATTTAGTAATTTCTTCACCATTTCTTTATTTTTGGAACAATTTTGATAAATATTGCATTCTTATGTAAAATTGTATGTTCTTTCTGATTCTGCACTTAAATATGTATCTCCAAGCTGGAACCCATTATTTGGAAAATAAGAAGTAGGGATACCAAAGTTTTTTGTTTTCTTTTCAAATTTACCTCAAGATTATTCAACATTTTCATTTTAATACAGTATATACACACATATATAGTATTAATTTATATAAATAACATCACTTGAACTTAAAATACCTTTTTAAATACCTGCTATGTTGTATTACATACAATAAATAGTATAACTCTTCATATAATTTTATTTAACAAAGCCTGTCCTGCGTGTGCAGCTGTGTAATGCATGTTCAGCTGTTCAAATACAAAATACTGTTATAACTCGCCGTAAAAAAAATTATTCAATGGTTAAAAACACATAAAAGTTACATATTTAGAAAGATTATTTTATTTTATTTCCAATAATATAAATATTTGTAAAATTGGAACAGAAATAAGTGATGGATTACTATTTAAACTGGTAAGGTCAGAATAAACAGCGCCTAGTTGTTTGGAAGACAAGTAAATTTGAGTTTGTTTTTTTCTTCTTCAAAATTCAAAGTTTCAAAAGCAAATCCTTGACAATTTAGCAATGTTTATATTTCACACATTATATATGAAAATAATCCTGAGACTATCTTCTATTAAGGATATGGTGTGTTTTTTTTTTTTTTTTTTTTTTTTGTTTTTTTTTTTGCTTATCTTATATTTTTTGAAGAAATTGCCCTCATTTTTGGTCTATTGTGGTTTCACTCCCAAAGGTCGAAAAAAGAAAAAAAACAAGTTTCTGCTTGTAGTTAAAACTGTCTCCTATTTAAGTGTAAAATTTCAAGAATATTGATAAGATTAACCATATTAATTTTACAAAAAAACTAACACAGAAAATTTGACCGGAAAAAAAAAAGAATATATAAAGATTAGCCACTATAATTTTGAAAAACAAAGCATGTAAAAATTAATTAAAAAAAAAAAAGTCTTATTTTATGTTTTTGGTTGTTTGAAGCAAAATATCATATAAAAGATAATTCAATGGATAAAAACACATAAAAATTACATATTTAGAAAGATTATTTTATTTTCTTCCAACCATATAAATACTTTTAAGACTGAACCAGATATACCAGAGAAATTGCAATTTGAACCAATTAAGGTGAAAAATTGACTATGTCTAACAATTTAAAAAAAACGCGCTGGTAATGCTACAAGTAATAAAGCTGTAAGTAAGTAATTTGATTAGTGCTATGTGAAATGCAAACGGCCTTAACCAGGATTTGAACTCAGTTCATTGTGTCCATTTTCTACAATGATAACCATTACACCACAAACATTCATCTGATATAGATTTTTTTAATTTATTGTTTATAAAAACATATCTGCTTTGAGTCTCCTTTTTTTTCTTTTTTTCCCTCCAAATCTTAATTATGATTTTCTAATTGAATTTTCTGGATTTAGTGTGAAGAGATTTGCCATAAAAGTACTTTATTTATAAGAAATAGATGTCTTTTTCATTTTAATGCAAACTAAGTGCCAGGCTTTATGACCAACCCAATGTTGGATCTTGTGAGTAATATGAAACGGTCGCTGCTCATAGGCGAATAAAATGAACCAACGAGAATCTTTGAGATCTAATATTTGTCTTCACAGTGTATCTACTACACACTTGACCATCATCAGGTCAAAGGTTAGTGGTCATAATGATTTGAATTCAGGACAGCTGAGGTTAATTAGGCTTTGCTTCTGAAGAACACCATTTCCTCACTAGCTTTATGACAAATAATTTTCTCAACTCAGTAATTGGTTGTCTACTTGGAATGTTTCTTTTGTTTCATCTTCTTCTTCTTCTCCCCCCCCTCCAGCACTCAACTCCACCCTTTTATTATCATTATTATTATTATTATTATTATCATTATTATTATTATTATTATTCAAGTAGCTCTGGTTGCAACTAAGTTCTCATTGGCATAATAACTTCATGGCAGAAAACTAGGTGATCTCTCTCTTTTTTTCCAAACTTTAGCCGCATCATGTACTCGGAACTGCTTATACTTCATATATTACCTACCACTTGAGATTAAACTTTTCTCTTCTCTCTTTCGTTGTTTTTCTTCTTTCTTTTTTACTCTGTTTTTTGTTTTTTTTTTTTTTTTGTTCTTTTGATCTTAATTTCTGACATCTTTGACTTTTACTTGAAAGATTTCCCTTTTCTTACATCTGTACTTTCTTTTTATTTTTTGTATTAAAATGACCCAAATAGAAAACTTGCTAATAACTTGAAACAGATTTTATAAGGATCCAAATTTTGTATCTACAGCAAAAATGGCACATTGCAGCAAAATTTCTGTTAGTGCAGTAGTATTAAAATGTTAGTGTTGGCAACCTTCTGTGTGCAAAAGACAATGGCATAGTTTGTTGTTTTTTTTTGGGGGGGGGGTAATATGTAGCCTGGATGGGTTGTTTTGGAGGATGTGCTGTTCCCCAAGCTGCTGATCCCCCCTCTCTGCACTGCCGCTGTGGTCCAAAGGAAAGGATAAGAATCTATGCAGTTTGGCAACGGCAGTGTCACAAGAGTTTCTGTGTAGCACTGAAATTCAGTGTTACTCCACCTTAAGGACTCCAGCTCCGGATTTGTTTTTGGGGTTTACTAAAATATTAAAATACTTTTAGAGAATAAAGCTATTTCTAATCCAATTTTCAAATAAATTATAATGTGACACTATAAGCTTTTCTGCTCCTGAATACACATAGGTGCAGTAAGACATATGCATGTAGGTTTGAGCATGTCTATATGAGTATGTAAGGAGGCATATGGTGTAATGGTTATTGTCATAGGAAATGGATTTGTTAACAGAGTTCAAATCCTGAATGAGGCCATTTGCATTTCACATAGCACTAATACCCTTGGGAATGGTATACATCCAACTATTCTCCCTCCAGCTATGGGTAAATAGTAGGGCACACTAGGCTCTTTAACTTAATTAGGCAACCAGTCTAGGAGAAGGAAAAACTCTGAATTCAAATCTGCTTAAGAAATTGATCATGTGTCACATTCTACTCATCCGGAGTAGTTGGTAAATATATATGAGTATGTATGTGTATAGGTATAACATATATGTATGTATGCACATGTGAGCATATCTGTATGAGTGTATGTGGACATAGGTATTATATATATATATATATTATATATATAGCATTCCCACCTTAATCCATTCAACTTGTAATTTATTGCTTATTTCTGGCTCTATCTTTAAAGATATTTATTTATTTGGTTGGTAGCAATAGCAAAAAATAGACAAATAAGCCAGCAAATTGATTAATTAATAAAAGAACATAAGCTTTCCAAATATGTAATTATTTTGTGATTCTATCCATTAAATTATTTTTTACAGCAAGTTAAAGCCGTATTTTGCTGTATGCAGTTTTTTTTTTTGTTGTTATTTTTTTTTAGTTTTCTTAGTCTCAATTTTATACATTGTGTTCTTTTGCAAAAGTAAAGTAGTTAATTGTTACCAATATTCTTGAATTTGAATCACCAATTAGAAGACACATCAAACTACAACTAGGATCTTACTTTTCTATTCTTTGACCTGTGGAAGCAAAAATACAACAAAGCAAAATTTGACAGAGTTTAAAAGTGATAAAGTAGATTAAAAATTAGCAACCACTGTGTAGCCTCAGAATTATTTTGATATTTTATATGTGAAATTTGGATAATTCTATGAGCTTCAGTTATTTTGTCACCATTTTCATTTTAGAAATAAAATAAAATTACAAAATATAAAAAATGTATAAGAAATAATGGCAGCAGGCGTGCATTGCTTTATAGAAATTAGTAATGACCGAACAAAGTTGTTCAGTGATTCATTTAAAAGTTATAAGATAATTTAAAAATTAGCACCCACTGTACCATAGATGATAGTCTCAGGATTATTTTGATATTGTATATCAAAATAAGTTGTGAAATTTGAATAATTTTAACAGTTTTGGTCTTGTCAAAATTTCCATTTTGGGGGCAGACCAAAAATTTTGTCTTAAAAAATATATATATATATATATATATATATATATATAGAGAGAGAGAGAGAGACAAAAATATGCCAGTTTCTAGTTAAGTTTTTGCATTCTCTACATAAATATTAATAATTTCACATTAAGTTTTAAAAATGTATTAGTTGTTAAAAATAACTTTCCTTTTTTTTTCTTCTTTTTCAAATTTTGTCTGACTATTTTATTTATAGTTTTTCTATTAATGAGGTTGCATCAGTGCAATTGAAATAAATGGTGAACTGAACTTCTGAATAATTAGTTGACTTATTCATATTATTATACAACTTCTGTTCCTTAAATAAAAAATAAAAAGAAGCTGTTTTTATATATATTGAAATATAGATATAAAAGCTGTAGCTAAAGAAACACATTTTACATTTGGGGGGAAAAAATGAATTTGCTATATTCGTACGTAAAAATATTCTAGAA
The DNA here is from genome assembly GCA_023376005.1 of Doryteuthis pealeii. NCBI lineage: Eukaryota > Metazoa > Mollusca > Cephalopoda > Myopsida > Loliginidae > Doryteuthis > Doryteuthis pealeii. The sequence continues at coordinate 106,011,451 of CM042137.1, read as the reverse complement.
TTATTTTCCTTTGAACATTGCATTGATTATAAGTGGAATAATTTATAATAATGAAATAACAAATAAATAAAAAAGCATATTAATAAACTTATAAAGTTTATTAATATGCTTTTTTATTTGTTACTTTTTTTATTATAAATTCGTCCATTTATAATTAATCCAGTATAAATGAAAGTAATTTGTATCATTAACATATGTTGGTTCGTCTCGACAGTAAGTAATTTTTTTTTTAAAGCATCAGGGAATTTATGGATTTAAAAAAAAATTTTTTTTTAATTAAGTAAAATTAATCTATTTGCTGGCTTATTTATCTATTTATTTTTATTTTTTTTTTTTTTTTGCTATTGCTACCATAAAAAGAAAAATTTGACAGTGTAGTTGTAGTAATAATAACAAGGACCCTGTTAAAAAATTGATACATGGAAGAATAAATGCCAAAAACGTATTAAAGTTACCTTTTAACTTTAAAGCTTTATGCCATTATTACTAAAACAGTCTGGGAGACTTTTTTATATACATATAAAACATGTTTTTGTATTCTTTAGAGAACAAAAGGTATTTTGATTTTTTTTTTTAAATGTACTACAAGATATTCCACTATGATAAAATAGAAAGAGAAGGATTTCTCTGTGGGATTGAAAGGGTTTTTTTGTTTTTTTTAATATCCATTATAAACTCAAGTTTTTGGTATTAGTATGGTTTAAGGTCAGTGGGCTTCAAATCTTCTGAATAGTGAAAATCAATGAGTTCCATCTGCAGTTGTAATTATACTTCTCAGTCAACATCAATAGGTGAAGAGAATTTTTTTAAAAGTTGAGTGCAGGATCACACAGATGGGCCTTGAGGGTCACAGGTTGGGGACCCCTAGCTTACATGTTAATCTCTATTATATGTATTCGTGTACCAACCTTCAAATTCTGAATATGTGATTTTTGATGACTCGGTTTCTCCTTATCAAATAAAAGTTAATATGTAACTTGCTTGGGTGCTAAGGTCACCCTCTTATAACAGCACATTCCTATTAAAAGAGTAGGACAGTGCACACCTTGATATATGCCATTAACAAGTTAACATTGAGGTGTCTAGGTCATTATTTAGAAGAAAAAAAACTTTATTAAAGAAGCCACCTCAGTTTATGTTCTAAAAAATATCCACACAAAAAAAAAAATTAATTAACATTATGTCAAGTTTCATATCAAGTTGAGATGCTTTTAAATCTTTTAGTGACCCGAGTCATTTTGCTTGATTGTATTTTTCTCTTTCACTATTAAGGTCATTGTTTCAAATGAAACAAGTTGTTTTTATGATGTAAAAGAAAGTTTGTGCCGTACACATTGATAGATTTTCAATTTATTATTTGACAATTGGCGAATTGTAATGTTTCTGCCATCCAATTTTACCAGGACATAAATTGCAGAAACTGTTTTTTTTTTTCTTTAATTGTTTATTGTACTTTTATTCCCAACAATACATAACATTTTTTTAGTTGGGTTGGGCATACTATATAACCATTAATGTCAATGAAAAATAAAATGGGAAGGGTCACTACGGCATAGTGGCTAACATACTGGACTGCGATGTGCTGGTAAGCAAGTTCAAACACCAGTTGCACTATTATGTTACTTTCAAACTAATACCTTTAGAAAAAAGTATGAATACTCTTCCCCCAGCTATGGGTTCAATAGTACCACTAATATTCTTCTACAAGGATGGATTTGGCATTATATAACCCATGAAGGTTGATATGCCATTATACAAACAAAAATGAAGAGTATTCAGTTTTGTTACATTTGGATGTATAAGAGCCTAAAGTTGTCTTTTATCTTTAATGATAAAACTTGCCTATAAGAAATACTCATCAAACTATTGAAGTTAATGTAATAATGAATGGTAATAATGAATGAAATCCTAAACCCAATACAAGACAACAATCCAGTGTTTATAAATCTCTCTACAAGAACATCTGCTATAAAAATTGAACTAAAACCATTGTGTTACTTGTATATACTTGTCATTGTCAATTAAGGTATCAACATTTTCTTTTGATTCTAATCCTGTTGTTATTTGCAGTATTTCTAGGGAATTATTGTTGAGCCAAGATGTTGGTAATTCCACCGTCTAGATAAACTTACAAGATCATTATTAACTTTTGTTTGAAAGATATTTATAGATATTTAAACAAAGTAAATCAGATAACAAGAGAGGAAATCTATTCACATGTGTCCATTATCTTCTCTGTACATTGCAATATCTTTGACTAAATTTTTCTTTTTCTTGTATATAATATAGTTTTGTCTATCTTTCACACACACTCTCTCTTTCTTTCTCTCCCTATACACACACACACACACACACAAGGCGTGTCAAAAAAGTATCGAAAATTTTTGGTACTTTTTGACTCACATTGTATTCTGAAAAAAATTAACATTTCATTCATTGTTCATTTCTATCTTGGTAAATACAGCTTCAAACTCGCACTTTTATGATACACCTTGTGTGTGTGTGTGTGTGTATATATATATATATATATATATATATATATATATATATATATAGCTCAGTTTGACCCCTTAAAAATAGGGGCAGCATGGCAATCTTTTTAGAATTTGCAAAGTTTTATTTTTTTTAAATATAAGCATTTTTGTTCCAATCAAGATTAACAAAAGATAAAGAAATTTCATTACCATTTTTTTTTTATTTCTTTAAAATAATATTAATGTTAAATCTTTGAAAAAAAATTGAAACAAATAAAGAAAAGGCTTTGAAATCAAATATTTTATTGAATGATACATTACTGTGGAAGATTTTCATGAAAAAAATCAAACATTACAATAAGCCTTGTATGTTTTGTGAAAAGAATGAGATTGTTGTATTATTGTAGATAAAGAAAAGTTTTTTTTGATGATAAAATAAATTAATTTTCTCATTTCCTCTTCCCTTCATTTTTTTTTTTTCTTAAAAAAAAAAAAAAAAAATTTTTTTTTTTTTAAGTTGAAGTCAAAATAGGGCACCTCTAAGCTCATCCCTCTGTATATCCCTGTGTGTGTGTGTGTGTGTGTATATATATATATATATATATATATATATATATATATAGTTTTTAGTTCAGCATAGGACAGTCTCTCTTTTAAGTAGAAGGAAATTTGATTTTACTTCGCAACTTATTAAAAAGATTAAAATGTATAAAGTTTCGATGTGCATTTTGATATTTTGCTCTTATAGTATTTATTATTATTAATAAAAATATCTCTAAAATCTTTAATGTCATGTTTGTCTAGCATCTTCCCTTGAAAATATGCTTAGCTCTTTTTTATGTTACAGTTATTCTAGTGTTTCCTTTCTAACTAAAATGTTTTACTTGATTCTTATCTGTTATTTGACAACTTCTTTTCTAATCTCTTTGACATTCATCTTAACTCTTTGCCCACCCTGAATTTTCTAAAGAAAATAAATTGGCACCCAGACGCTTGAAATACGTTAAAAAACAAACAAAGAATTCTTATTGGTTTGTATTCTGTGGCAAACTAGCAGCTTGCTTTCATAACAATGAAACCCTTGAAAAACTGTTAAATGATTTCACAAGTCTGAAATTTGAATTACTACCACTTAAACTTTTTTTTTCTTCTTTTTTCTTAAATCTTTTATATAAAGTTTATTAATATCTTCTTCTTTTTATCCCACAAGAGTCCATCTACATCTGCTTATATATATATATATATATATATATATATATATATATATATGTGAGAGCACGTAAATAAATAATGTGTTTATTTGATATGGCTTTTAGCCGACAATTTTTGGAGCATATGTGCTTAATTGAAGTCATACCTAATTTTGAGAATTAATTAGTTAATAATTAATGAATTTAGGCAGCATATATGTTCAAATGTAAGGCTAAACAAATCGAGAAAATGTCAATCCCTGAATGTACATTTCGACCTATTAGGTCTCATCAGCAAGGTTATACACATGGGAGACTGCTCCGTGTGTGACTCGAAACCTCGACTGCCAAGCTGACAGGCGAAGATTCTAACCACTACACCAGCTGGCTATTCCCAGATTCTTCGTCTGTTTTGAACTTTATATATATATATATATAAAATAGACTATGCTCCTGGTAGAGCTCTTTGGGGGGAATTTAGCTGACGGTTACCGTATTTTGCATAAACAAGGCTCTCTATTGTTTACATATATGAGCTCTCTAAGTGACCGTAACATATGTACCTATGTATGTATTTATCAATTAAAATTCTGCTGATGGCCGGCAGGTGAGGGAATTGGACAAGAAAAATCAGTCAGGTTTCGCTCCTGGCTAGAGGTACTCTGCTAAGTCTAGCCACAATCTATATTGCAAATTCATGAATTGCTTTTATTTATTTAATGTGTATTTGATAAGAATTTTTGTATTTATTATCATAAATTTTCCTGGTTTTTCATTTCCACCAACTTCACAAAAAGTGTACATTTCTTTCCCTACTAAACATGACTAAATCCATTAAAAAAAAGTATTGTCATCAGTGTCAGTTTGTATATATTGAAACTTAAACAAATATTCAAATAGTTTAGGTTGCCAGTTTTAATCTGATGTTGATGAACACATGTTGGACATCTTGAATTTCTACATTTCACATTTGATAAGGATTTTTTATTTAATTTGACATTATTTATTTTGTTGGTATAGTTTAGTCTTGAACATTCATTCAATTCAGGCAACTTTATTTTCTCATTCACTCAACTCTTTTTCTTCTTATGATTGAATTCCAGATAAATTCCCTGTTGTAAGATAGAACAAGGACATTTTTCTGAACGTGTTTATTCTTTCACCTTTTTATACATTTAATATGGATTCCCAAAGTGTAACTCATGTTCATTCCATCATTAATTTTATATTTCCTTATTCATAAATATGGCTAAAAATTCTATACAAATGCACTTCCCACTTTCTTTAAACTTTTATAAAAGAATTTAAAATTGTAAGAACAGAGCCTAAATTTATGTATAAATTTTTTTAAAGTAAATTTCTTAATTATAACAATGAAATAAACCATGTTAAAAAGCACACATTTTCAAGAGAGAAAAAAAGCAGCAAAAATTCCCCATTTTGACAGGTACAGATTTTGATTTATAAAATTGTCCCATTTTAAAGACTATTAAACAAATAATCTTTACATGTGATTTTTTAAAAAACCTTTCCTTTTTATAATACAACAAAAATTACATTATATTCATTTGTTCATGGGGGGGGGGAACATGAAATTTTGGCCATACATACTTATTCAGCTTATTATTACAATTTCTTTTATTGCAGCATTTTTATACAATTTGTTCTCTTTTCATCAGCAGACGACAAAGTTTCAACAATTTTATAAAATTAAAAAGGATATAGTTTTAATTATTTAATATACTGATGAGCAACCAGAGAATAAATTGACTCTGACTTTAAACTAAAAAAATTGCCATTTTTCATGGAAAGATTTTAGATCAAGATATGATTTCAGAAATTACAATTGAAAGAAAATTATATCAGTGCTTCACAAATAATTCTCTACATTAAGATTTATTTCACACACCCACACACACACAAACACACACACTCATCACACGGAGAGGCAACATTGTTAGGTTTGTTCTTCATTATATCTTTTGTGGGGTATCAGTAGTTTGAAAACAATTATTTGAAGAATTTGAAGGGAAATTTATTATATTCCCTTCATTATGATCTAAGTAAAAATTACTTGAGAAAAATCAAGATATAAGTAATTATAAATAAACATTCCTGTTTGTCTGTCTTCTTTATGTATAATTAGAAACGGCTACCTAGCATCACTTGAGTAGAGGAGGGCAAAAAACCTGTATATGTGTATTGATTTGTTTACTTTTGAGATGCTAGACATTTTTAAGTAGAATTTTAATGCTATTTCTATGTATATCTTAATTTTTAGATATCTTCGAATATAAATCAGATCTTCATAAATTTTACACAAGCAAAAACTGGTGATATTTAATGTGTGTGTGTATATATATATATATATATAATTTACTTAGTTGTTAATTGTTTTATTTTCGTACTTTCATCCAGACATACTTACATCCACACCAACTGCCCTTGATATATGTATAAATTATTTGCTAAGCTTGATTTTCTACAATGGTGCACCCAGTGTGAACAAAATTCATTAACAGTGTTTTTCTAGCCGAGCTTGAAAAAAAAACACTACAGCTATTAAGGATCTCCTGTATAAATTCAGTAATAAGTTAGCTTTTAATCACCCATTCTATAAATGGGTATTGGAAATATGTTATGATAAATTTCAAGTGGTGATCACTTTCTTAACTATTTTTAAGTAGAAAATCAATTCCACCTGCTAAAATGATAAATCCACAAATCGTTGTCTCAAGTTTTCATTCACTCAAGTAGAAACTTCTCAGAAACAATTTAAAGATATTCAAATCTGTTAATCATTTCTTCTCAATACTGATTGGTTTCCTTTTCTTTTTTCTTTTTTTCTTTTTTCCACACATTTTTTTCCATCATCCCCTTTGTGTTAATCTTGAGAGATCTAATGACTTTTCATAGCTTGCCAGCCTCTCATAGCAACTTTCTGTTGAAAGCTTATTCTCCAACAATAAAATATTATTGTACTTTTTGATTAGGAATTAACAATTCATAACCTCTTATTATGCACACAGCTGTCTGCTTTTCTCAATTGCAATCACAAATGCAACCTTCTTTTTTTATATTTATTTATCTTTTTTATTTTCCTGAGTATATATATATATATTATTAGTTTCCATAAAATTCATATCATTAGTTTTTTTTTGGTTGTTTTTTTTCTTCAGTTTTTTTAGGGTTTATTTGCTTTCTTGTTCTTGAAATCTCTGATTTAGTCACAGGGAAAATAGGTCTTCAGTAAAACAGCATTGAGAACTTAAATCCATGCCCCCAGGGAAAGGTATGAACTCCCACATAGGAATGAACGATTAGTTAAGGATGGCTTTAGGGGCCGGGTTAGCTCAGTCGGTAGAGCGTTCAGCCAGAAACCACAAGGTTCCTAGTTCGATACCAGTCCTCGCCAACTCAGCGTATGAGTAGCACAGGGATCTGTGCGGTAAAGTAAGGAGCTGATGGTAGGTGTGGCGCTCCACCTCAGACGCCAAACCAATCTCCTTGGTCTAGTGCTATTGAAAAGGGGATAGACTCCCTCGCTGACTGGCTGATACCGACCACTCCAATGACTTCGACTTGGCATTAAATAACTCATATAGATTGATATGCCATTAAAACGAAGAAACCAATTTATTTCAATACTGTCCTGAGTATGACGTTAAACTGCATCTAATGGTGAAGTTCCAATTTTGGAGCTCTGGGGAGTGTGGAATACCTCTTTATCACCATTACTCCCAGGTCCACTCTGACCCGTAGTGGTAGTACCTGTTTAAATAGAAAAAAAGAGCTTAAAAAAATGTTTTTAAAAAAATAATTGAGTTTTAAAGAAATGTTGAATACCTATCAAGAATGAATAAAACAAAACATCTTCAGCATAAAATAACCCCACAGGGGTTAACATGTCATAAAATCCAACCAACCCACATCCCCCAGCTATGGGTTAAATGATATGTACTACTGTTCTTCTACAAGGATGGCTTTGGCATTAAATAACTCCTGTAGATTGATATGCCATTAAAACAAAGAAACCAATTTAAACCATGTTTTAAAATGTTTTCTATTTCATTTAACCACCTTCCTTTTCCCTTTCCATATGAGTGAATACTGAAAAGTTCTCAGCCTGACCAAGAGCCATCAAAAACTTGCATGCTATTTCACATATTCATTATACGGTTCAAAACACTTGACACATTGTCTTTCAAGTTTCTTTAACTCTTCCCTTGAAAAGAAAAAGAAAAAAAAATTAAGCAGCTGAAGTATGGATGGCCAAAATGAACAAAACCTTTCCAACATTTAAGATACCAGATTATATGATGAGCCTTATTCTATTCCCTTATAATCTCATTGCTTTCTTTCCTTTTTTTCTCTTCTCTTTATTGTTGTATTTTGTTGTTGTTCAACTCCAGGACATTTTCTATTTTTCTTTTTATATTTTAGTTGACCCTTTTAATTTAATTATACTCCTTTGTTTCATCTTTGTGTGGGTATTGTTCAAAGCCTTAGATTCTGCATTCCTTCCTTATGAACCATTAATTTTGATAAGTTGTTTTTACAAAGCTTCTTCTCTTGTTAAAACTTCCACTAATTAGATTTCAACCTCAATATGATTTTTTTCTTATCAGTGAGTCAACCAAAATTTTTCTAAATTAATACTTGGTATTTTCAAAGTAAAACATAAATTGATTAGTTTGCAGTTTTTATGTATTACTTATTTTTGCTTATAAACATTCACTTGGTCCAGGTTAAAAGCGTGGTAAAAGGGGGTAATCAAAACTGAACATTTTTAGACCTTATTTTTTAGATGCAATTATCATTGGGGAATGGAAAAGTTTTACCAATGATAATTGCAATCCGAAAAATAAGGTCTAAAAATGTTCAGTTTCGGGTTACCCTTTAGTAGTTAGTAAAGTAGGCAGAGTGACCTATTGTCGGTATCAGCCGGACAGCGAGGGAGTCTATCCTCTTTTTCACTAGTGCTAGACTAGGGAGATTGTTTTTGCATCTGAGGTGGAGCACCACACCTTCCATCAGCTCCCCACTTTACCATACAAATCCAAGTTGTGTTGGGCTGGAGAAGGCCAACATTGAACCTGGAACCTTGTGATTCTGAAGTGGAAGCTCTACCGACTATACCACTCTTTTAATATGGACAAATTTATTTCAAAATAATTGAAGGGGGGGGGAGTGTATTGAGTTTAAAAATTGAATTCCTCAATGCAATTATTTTTAGTATTTCTAAGATAGAGATCCATATTGAATAGTTTAGTGTTTAAATCACAACTTATTTCACTGAAAAGTGGTATAGGTCAATATGCAGATTAAGTTATTAACTACTTTGTATTTTTCAGTTTAATATATACATTTATAAACTTTTGCTGAAACAAGCTGCAATGAGTTGAAAAAATAATTTCTAGAAATTTCTTATCACTTGCATTTTCTGGATTAGTGATATTTTCATCACATCTAAAACAAATTTTAATTTAACATTTCCACTCTCATCCGCCATTAAATATTGCTTTTAAAAATTGTCATTATTTTGAAAATTTAAAATTTCCATTCCCTTAAAAAATAAATACAAATAATTACATTATTACCCTATGACTTAAGCTGTCATCTTTTATGGAAGAAAAGGAAGATGAGTCATATTTAACTCTTTAATACTCTTGACCCTGAGATATTCTGTATCTCAAGGTCATGGAGTCACAGAGCTCACTGAAAAAGGAAAAAAAAACAACAAAAATATAAAATCTTTAAAACCATCATCCCTTTCCATTCAAAGAAAAAATGGTCACTGTAATAAAACTTTTATTAATAGTAATTTGATGTGATTTTCCCTTGTCCTAAAATAATGGACTTCTGGTGTATAGTAAAATAATTCTCAGCCCAAAATCTCAGACTTCCAGGTTCAAAGGGTTAAGGATTGTCCTAAAATTTAAAGTTTTTTCTTGTTGGATAACATTCACAAAATCCGATATTAGTTTATTATGCAAAAGGACAAATTTCTCGAAATTTCTTTTTTTCTTCTTTTTCTACTTTTTTTTTTTTTCTTTTTTCTTTCTTTAACTTGTCAAAACCTATATCTGTGTTATTAACATATGTTCAATGATTCAAACAAGTTTGCTTACTTTTTGGGGTTTAAAAAAAAATAATGATTAGCTGACCACCCATCATGATTTTTTTTTAAATGGTAGTAAAAAAAATTTATTTAAAAAAAAACATATTTGACTGCATATGTTTTGAAAGGAGAATTTAAAGATAAAAATGTGGTATATGGTCATTTAAGTACTAACCAATTCTTCTATTTCATCAAATTGTATAGTCATCTGCAATGACCTTCCATTTGTATAGGTTGGACTTCTTTTTTTAAAATGCTACTTCTCTCACCAACATGTTTTTCTATTTTTTTGTATGTATGTATGTATATATATATATATATATATATATGTATATGTGTGTGTGTGTGTAAAAGGCTTGTAATGGTCACGATTTTAAATGTTTTTTTTTTTTTAAATGATAGGTTTGCATTTAATTTCAATTTTGTTTTTCTATGCTATTTTCAAAGTGAAAATGTCATATTTTTTTCTAAAGAGTTAAATGGTGCAGGTGCTTTTGAACTGTTTAAACTTCTTTTGATTTGGAAGGAACTATTATTTATGATCAACTTGTGTTAAGATTAATTTGTCTTGTTTTTTTCTTTTTTTTTTTTTAACGTTATTAGTTTGAGTATCCTCTGCAATTCATCATTTTTTTTTTTAATGAATATTTTGTATTTCATGGTAATTAAATTTTTTTATCTTTTGTTAATCTTGATTGGAACAAAAATGCTTATATTAGAATTCTAATGATTATATTTCAAAATTAAAAAGTAAATATTTGAAGGGTCAAAAATTATTTACTAAAAGCTTTCTTCAAATTATTAAGATAATAAACCATAGAGATTTGCATTACCAAAAGATTATCATTGGAAATTACTTTGCAGGCAAAAATTTTAATTTTCAATTCTAACATTCATTTTTTTACATTGTACCATATATAATAAACTTGTATATGAGTTTACAGTGATGCTGGTAGCCTTTTGATTTAGTGCATCCTAGGATGCACATATTTGCTTTGTATGAGTCCCTGGGAAAATTTATGGATCCCAAATAAAGCCGGCTAACTCCTACTTTGTAATCTATCCTGTGTAATTCATTTCTAAGAAAATATTGAAGTGTATTTGCAGTTAGCTTGAAGTGGTGGAGGAAAAAGAAATAAAAAGACTGGGATGCATGGATACGATTTTACTGAGTCCTTTTAGATTTTTGTGAGTCAGGGACGCAGGACACGTACTTATCAGCATCTCTGAGTCTATGAAAAGATAATAGTCATTTTTGCCTCTACTTATTGCTTTCTCCTTATTAATACAAAACTCTAAAAATCCACCCATACTTTAAGGATTTAAGATAAGCTTTATCCTGTCTACTTCTGTTTTCAATTATAATCTGTTTATATATTAAAACATTTGATTAGAAATATTCAGTTTTGAAAATAACTGCCAATTTTACATTTAACAGTTTAATAAAAATCAATCATTATTTCTCAAACAAACTAATAATTTAAATTGTGTACATATTGGTATAAAGCTCTTTTGTAAAATCTACTAATTTTCTGATTTTTAAAATTTTATTTATCAACACAAGTGTGACTTTTTTTCTAATTGTAACTCCCTCTCTCCTCACTTGAAGACATGAAACTGGATAGAAATGTCATAGTTGGTCGACAAGGATCTTGTAAAAGTATCTCCATTAATAAGGCTGGCCTAACTTTCTTATTTGCAAACTTTAAGGTCATGATCAGAAGAAGCACTTAGAGAGAGAGGCAGGTTATTTTCAGAATCCACTTGTAATATGATGTGGATATTTTCAAAATCTCTCTACAAGTCGAGGCCATTCAGTGTTGAGCTGTGATTAGTTGTGTCCCTAAATGTAGCGGAAGGCCTCCTTTGTTGATAATTGAGAAGTTGTCCCTATTTCACTTGAAACCTCTTCCTTTTTTTTTTTTGGTTTCTCTCTCTCTCTCTCTCTCTCTCTCTCTCTCTGCAATGGTCAAAGTACCAGCTGTACTTTCCTTTGCTAAGGAAATGTCATATTCTTTCTTTATCCACTTGTCTATAGTAACGACTCAAATTTATATGAAATGCAAGGCTCGTTTCTTTTGTACTGTATCATTTTTCTCTTTATACATATTCCCCTCCCCACACACTTCTTTCTTGTTGATTATTCAAACCTTATTTTCTCTTATAAATATCTACATAGTAATATTCATTTAGTTTTTAGACTTTATAAATAATACAGTCAAAGATACTTGGAAATTTTATCTTAAAGCTAAGTGACCATCACAAAATTTTATCTTTTCTTCTTGATTTAGAGATTCCATTTTAAAAATTACTCTTACTTGAAATAATGTTGGTCACTTCACCAAATTTAGTAACAGACAAACTTTGCTATTTTATTCTTAGATTGTGTTTTATTGAAACAAACAAAATGTCACATGTTTTGTTTTCTTCTTGCATGAGTTTACTAGAACTGACTTGTCATTAAAGACTTTTCTAAGTTTACAATTTAATTTTCTTTTAAGTTTGTACATTTAATAATTTTGTTAGCAAATCTGAGTAGGCTTTAAGTATTTATGTGCATATGTGCTTTTATAAAGTGGATATTGAAAGATTCTGACCATGAAAGGAAATATCTATTGTGATTAAAAGGTGTATGTTAATCAAGATATTTCTCTTCCATTTCTCAACACATTTGGTGTATCATTTCTAAAATGCATCTCATCATCATGTCGTGCAATTAGCATGGATATCTATGACAATCTCTTGCCAACCTTCTCTATCAATAATTGTCCCCTGGAGGTCCTTTGTGCAGCATCCAGTATCCGCACAGAGCTGGTCAATGTAGACTCTTGCTGGATGGCCCATATTGGCATGTCCATGTACTGGTTTCCACAGGAGAATGTCACTTATGAGTTTGTTCTTGCTTCTCCGGCAGTGTCCATCATGTCTTGTTCATCTCACTTGGATGGTTTATGAGATAGAGAGCAAGTGGCCATACAGATACTTCCTTGATGGGGTGTTGTTTCCAAGACTTGTTCAAGATTGCACACATCATTCTTGTGCAGCTCCCATCTAGCTTATTCTCCAGGCGCTTCATTAGGGTCCAGTGGTGCAGACATATACCAGTACTGATACAACCACAGCTTGGAGAACTCGATGAAAAATTTTTTTTTTCTTTTTTCAAAATAAATATGATTTCATTCTTGATTTGGCCAATTATATAAATTACATTGATTACATAAAAGTTCAAACAAAAATCTTATTTTTAAAGATAACTATTCTATTTTTCTAAAGATAACTATATGCTAATCTAATGACCAAACTTTCCCTTCAAAACCAAAAATATATTGCAAAAAAGACATTTATATGCTAGCATAGTTAAGGGCTATTTACTAGAGCAATATATGATCACACCATATATTTTTTTATTTTTTTTTTTTTTGGTGGCTAAAAAATGGTATCATAAACTGGAATTCTTTGGAATTCTTGCTATCTTTAAAATATTTTAATTAAGAATCATGTGATGGATGGGATTTGAAATGGAATTGTTCTTTGTTGGTTTTTTCGTTTTTGTTGTTTTGTTTTTTTTTGGGGGGGGGTTCTACTGTGACAGAAAAAATATTTTTACTGTCAGTTTGTATTTGATAAAAATCAACTCAGTTAAAAGTTAACCTACAAACTTGTTCCACTTCTACTTGTCAATTGTTTGTACCTTGAAAACCACTTTGTATAGATTTTCTCAAACTCTTTTCTTGTCTATAGAAGTATAAATTCTTGAGATTTATCAATTGTACTTACCCCACTTCTCTCTCTTACACACACACACACACACTATATTCTGTGAATTTTTCTTGATTGTCACTTTTATATATCATATATATATATATATATATATATAATTTTCTTTTTCTTTTGCAGTTCGTGAGTTTAGTGAGACAATGGTTGACCCACATGTTTTTGTGGAGAAAAGTCTGGGACTCCTCTGACCAGAAGCCAACAATACTTACCTTTTCAACTCCATATGTTGTTTGTATTAAAATAAAATATTAACACTCCATTGATTTACACTCTTGAGTTTTTTGTTTTTATTTTTATTTTTATTTTAAATATCCGGAAGAAGTGAATGGGGGAAATTGATGAAGAAAACTTTCTTCTTTTTTTCTTCTTTTTCTTTCTATCTCCTGAGAAAATAAGCAGAAAAAGAAAGGAAAATGAAAAAGAGATAAACATCACAACAAAAGTAATGTTAGCAAATAAAAACTTTTCTCTTTTTTTTTTTCCTCTTGAAATAAATTAATCAATGTTTCATCTTTTGTGTCATGTGCAAACACTCAGTGGATCATTCACTAGTTGAAGTAGATAACGCCTTACAATGTGGTCTGATGAGGTGCAGTGTTAGTGATTACTTTGTACACAGGGTGTTTTACAAAAAAGGGGCATCCATATTTTTAACAGTATGTATTTAAATTATTTTGACTAGCAAGAATATGCACCCTCCGGTTGTAAGTATTTAAGTTTTAATGTAATGGGATATATGAAATTAGAATGACTAACAAGATTATATAAGAAAGCATATAAAAATATACTTATTTAATTATATTTTAATTGGTTTCTATATAAAAATCATTCATAGAATTCATTTTAATACGTTGGAGAATAAAACAATAATGTTAGAGATCTATAACATCTAGTAATTATTTATTAAGCCCTGTTTTGTTAAAACCAGTATGCAAATTAACTACATTATTATGTAAACCTTTATTTCTTAGTGATATAGAAGACACATTGCCAGATTTTAAAGTACTATTAACATGGGCTGTTTTGAGGTAAATCTAACTCAAATTTTTACAGAGACCACTTTATTTGATAAGATTTTTTTCTAATGATTTTCATTATAAATTAAATACTTATTCATAAACTTGTACAATTCCTGAAGGTATTGTGACATAAGCAGTCACATAATTTTGGTGACATACAGACACCGAATCTCCATTATAATAAGATATTTAAAAAAAAAAAAAATTAAAAATTATTTAAATACTGCAGAATCTGCAGTACATAATTACCAACTCCTCCACACTGATAGGATGTGACGCAAAGTTTTATTTTTTTTAAGCAAAGTTTGAAATCAGTTTTCCTTCTCGTAGACTAGTTTCTATACCAAAATTCAAGAGCCCAGTCTGCCCTACTATTTACCAATAGCTGGAAGCAGAATACTTGGATTCATACCTTTCCAAAGGGTATTGGCACTATGTGAAATGCAACCAGCCTCATCCAGGATTTGAACTCTTGTTGCCATTAGGATGTGATACAAGGTCGCAAGTATGGAGCATCCAGTGAGGTTCAAACTCGATTTTCAGTCATAATGGAACAGTGAGACTGGTTTGCTATTCATTACACTACAGTGGGACACTCAACTAGAATCTGCATTAGATTCCTAAGATATTTTCCGGGCAACTGAATTAAATGATTGAGTACATCATCAAGAATGTTGCCAATTAAGAATTGATGGCCAATCTTTACACTCCCAGTCTCACAAAATTTGGATTGTACTCAAAAATTGAAATAATTGAATAATACATTGAATTTATACATATATACATTTTTTTCTCTATCAAACTACCGCTACGAATCCAAAATTTAGTTGGCATTAAATGACCCCCCGAATTTAATATGCCATAAACCAAACCAAACAAACAAAACATTGTTGACTTATTGGAAAGCATTGACTGGGGAAATTTCATGTTAAATTTGTGCGCTGCAAAATATAGTTAGAGAAGAATCAACTTACCTCATAGAGCAAAGCAAGCACGTATAAGTCTTGTATGTGAAGAGAGGAAGTAAATCCGACGGTATGTAATATATCAAGAAAAATGAAAAAACACAGGTTTAAATGGGGTTAAATATCCGGCCACTCACAGTCACAATTTATTTTTTTTTTAAAACTGGTTTCATGTTCAAAGTTGATTTCATGTGATAAACTTGTGGTGTATGCAGATTTTGGCTCCTCCTGCTAGTCCATAAAAGGGCGGATTGCTAAGGGAAGGACAACTGTTTTGTGTGTTCTGACAAATGACTTCAGAGAGAAAGAAACAACTTACCTCACAGGGCAAAGTGGGTACATATGTGTGTCTTGCATGCAAAATATTCAGGAGAGGAAAACATGGCCACTCACGGAGTCACAATTTATTAATAAAAACTGGTCACATGGTCAAAGTTAATTTTGTGTGATAAACTTGTGGTGTATGCAGATTTTGGCTCCTCCTGCTAGTCCATAAAAGGGCAGATTGCCAAGGGAAGGACAACTGTTTTGTGTGTTCTGATCTTGACTTCAGCACATGAATACAAGTGGTAAGTATTAATTGAAAAAGAAGGATACAAAGGTGTTGCAGACATTTAGTTTTGACCCAGGTAGAGGATTTTTCAGAAAGCAAATTTTTTCCCCTTCTTTTCTTATACAGTTTGTCTCTCACACATTTGTAACTTTTTTTGTTCCATGTGTGTTTTTGTCGGCCATTTTAAAATTTGAGAGCATTAAAAAAAAGAATAACTTTTGAATTTGATTTGAAGAATATTAAAAAAAAAAGAAACTTTTGGATTTTAGAGATGAATAAGAGTGATGGTATTTTTATGAATTCCCTTTTTTTTTTTCCTTTTTTTTTTTTTTGTGCCAGCGGTTAGTAAAATGTAGGGAGTAGCAAAAAAAATCGGATACTACGAGTTTTAAAAGCGAATTAAGAATAATTAAATCTATTATTTAAGGTTAAACTTTGTCTAAATCGATAAGTAGTAGCATAATAACCAACATTAAAAAAAGAAAAATATAATTACATTTTATGCAGTTTATTTTGAAAAGATTTAAGACTATTTGTTTTCGTCAATTTCGACGATATCCGCCATTCAGCCTCTTTTTCGATGTTTTTAAGTGCTTGTTTACAATTTTACTGTAACATTCGCGATTGCAAAAAAATTGACCAAAAATCAGGTAATTATCCGATTTTAATAAAATTTTCAGTATTGATTTAACAATTAATGAATTTTATAATGCATCAGTTATTTTATTTCAAAACTTTAATTTAGTATTTTTGCTATGAAAAATTAATATATAAAATTCATTTAAAATATGAAAATCCTGATGTTAAGTTTAATTGTTATATTTTTAGATTCTAAAAATAAATATCTACTTAATGCAAAACTTATTTTAGGCGCCAAAATAATAAGTTTTGAAGAAAAACAATTTACTCGATTGAAAATGTACCCCCTCCCCCTTTTAAGCAGAAAAAACATTGATGTATATTTTTTTTCTTTTATAAAATAATTGAATAATTATCGAAATGAGTAAAAAAGAAATCTCCAAAAAATTAATTATTTATTATTTTTTTACATTTTATTTTTTGATTTTAGGTACTTATTTTCTCATAGAAGCGCAACCGTAAAAAAAATTTTTTTGTTTCTATTCATAACTTATGTCTTTTATCTCATTATTTATACTGTAATTAGTATCGAAAATGATCAACTTGCAAAACATTTTACGCCCCCAACATAAGGGGGGTCAAAATTAAGTGACCTGAAAAAAAATGAGAAATTTTTGAAATAAAATAAGTCATGCATTATAAAGATCATTCATTGATACATAAACACTGAAAATTTCATTAAAATCCGATAATTTCCTGATTTTTGGTAAATTATTTTCTGTAGGGGGTGGGGCTAAAGTCATTTTGTCAAAAACGCATTTTAGGCTCCGTTTGCCAGTCCCTAGTAAAATGTAATAATTCATTTTGAGAATGTTTTTTACCAAATTGTGTAATAGCTTTTAAGGTACTGAAAGTGTGATTTGATTTTAATGGAAATGAGTAATTGAAAGACTTTCTTGATATAATGTGAGTATTTTATGTTTTCTATTTTTGCCTGCAGTCGGCAACATAGGTCGGGTTGAGAATATTTTCTGAAAATTTATAGTTTGTCTCTCACACATTTGTAAGATTTATATGCAAAATAAGCATGGATTAATGTTACATAATTAATGGGTATCCTGTTAATTATGTATGGTTAGTATAGAGAATTTATTTGAATTCAAACCTAACTGTTAACAACAGGGATTTTGATTGATGTCTCGTAACCTTATTGTGACCTCTCTTCCTGTTTTGCCAGGCAAGCATGAGAGAGTTAGATAATCAGTTTCTAGTTAGTTGCTGAAGAATGAAGACACATTAGCAATTAGCTAGATTCTCGCAATGCAGTGGAGTGGTCTGGACCCAAGAAAGAGAAATAAGATTCAAATAAGTAAGGTTGATGTGCCATTAAACAAAGAAACCAAACCAAACAAACCCTGAAGATTTTCTATGGTTTAAATTCTAAAATAATGAACGACCCCCCTAATTTGCCAAAAAATGATTTTATCATATATTGCATGTAATGAACAACCTCTAACTTTTGGCTGTGCTAACTTACAAAAAATATTTTTTTCAATATACAATGGCAAATTGAAAACGTTCAAACACTTATTTATTCTTTCAAAGTTACTTGCTGTGTTATCGTGGTGTAATGGCTAGCAAGCTAGTCTAATATAGCCTATTGCTATTGAATAGCAAGTTCGATCCTCACTGGATTTCACATACTTGCAACCTGTTTGCATTTCACATTGCGCTTTGGGAAAGGTATTAATCCAATTCTCCTTCCAGCTGTGAATAGATAGTAGGGCAGACTGGGCTTTTTAACCTTGGTTAGGCAATCAGTCTAGGAGAAGGAATTCAAATCTGTGAAACTCCGCTTAAGAAATTGACCTTTTGTCACTTCCTGCTCGTGCGGAGGGGTTGGTAAATATACATACTTGCAACCTTGTATCTTACCTTACCTGTAATGGACAGGTTGGTTAAATACCTTACTTCAAAACTACTGTAATACAATCAGAATCAATGCAATACCGTGAATAATGTGGTCTAGACCTTGATGTTGCCTACCGTATTTATTTTAGTTATGGCAAGGTTAGGACTAGAAACAAGGTAAGTTGGTCTTAAAAAGTTGTTCATTGCACGAGTATATATGGTATTTTTAATATCAAAATGTTGTACAACCCAAAATAAAATCAGGGCATCAACACTTATTAACAAGTCAGTAAAGATTATTGTATAGTTTATAAAAATTATTTTCCTATATTTTAATGTGAGAATTACGTAATCCAGCATTTGAAAAGAGTTTGGGTACTAAAACTAATATATCAATACATTTGTAACTGGGATTTGGTGTGTGTCAATCAAGGGGAGTTAGGGAAACAATAAAAAAAATGTAAAACCACCCTGAATGGAAGTTATAGCTGTCAGCACTTAAAGATATTTATCTTTAAGTGACTAGTTTTAAGAGAAATTGGGTCCGAAAAATTTAAGTTAGAAAATTGGCGCCGAGCAAACTAGAAATAATTTAATGTTTGCAATTTTAGGAGAAATCAGAGTCTTAAGTCTAGCAGGAAAAAGTAATGGCTAATTTCGGGGGGGGGGTCAAATCAGAGGACAGAGGGTAATGGTAAATTTTGCATGTATACGAGCCGGCACTGAATCCGGAGCCGGAGTTAGAGAGAGCGTCGTTCCATTGGGCAGTTGATAGATATCAAATAAGCAAAGACCCACAGCATATGAAGTCAGTCAGACTTGTAAATTTCATCAGTCTACTGAACTTCATATTTTAATATTTTTCCTAAAAAGTCATTTCTCTTTTAATGCCCTGAACTTTTGTTGGATGGCACGAATTTCATCTTAATATTAAAATGCGTGAAAGCAGTGAAACTTGTGCGTTTAAGTGGAAAGAGGCTGCACAGACCCGAGTCCACTATCTTCGCAGTCTCGCAGTTGGTCCAGTGGCAGGAGAAAGTCTGAGACGACTAGGCAGCCGAGCAGGGTCCTGTCTCTGGTATTATTGAGTCACTTCATGAGAGGCAAGCCTCCCTAGAAGCCTTAACGCTTGCACCCAAGCGCCAGGTTGTGTTGGGGATTTATGTGAGTAGTAAGTGCCCCAATCCTATTACTATCGATCGATGTGGATGGCCGTTGACTCCCCTGGAGCTCATCCGTCATTTGACAGCTCTTGTTTTTAGTGAAGCTGGGTGTCAACACACACACCTCACCAGACAAGCCGAGGTATGTCTGATGGGGGTGCCAGTTTAGTCGCCAGCAGACCGACCATGGAAAAGGTAGTACTAGTTTACATGGTACTAGTAGCAGGTAAGAAAGAAGACCTGAACTCACACGTATAATAATATTAAACACAATATAATATTGAAATACACGAAAATAAATTGAGGTGCTAGTGCGTAACGGTTATCCTCTTAGAAAATGGACTCGGCAACCCTAGTTCCAATTCTGAATGAGGCTGTTTGCATTCCAATAGTGCTAATACGCTCGGGAAATGTATAAATCCAACTATTCTTCTCAATAGCTATGGGTAAATAGTAGGGCAGATTGGGCTCTTTAAAAAAGCTATGGCAACCGTTCTAGAAGAAAACGCCGTAGAACTTTCTTGCCAGCTGATGACATCAAATTAAGTGTACTCTGCTCCAAAACAAACTACACAAAGTGTCACACCTTCCTCCTCCATTAGCGTCCTATCACCAGACTTTGTTGCTGTGTTTTTCCTTTACTTGTAAAGCTGTCTCTAGAACTGGCCAGCACAAAATATTACATCTTGGGATCAACACCATTGTGCAACAAAGGTGCATTAGTTGCAGAGGCAGGTATTTTCACATAAGAAAAATGAAGCTAATTGAAACCTGTTAGGATTCAAGTGAGAGCACTTTACAGGGAAGATCTCTTGTGTTAAGCAGAGGCTGATCCTTAGTGAAGAATCCTTTGGATCTTCCTCGGTGTCCCTTAGTGTTGGGTAGAATCCTTTGGTTGAGCAAATTTAGGAAATGCCTAGGGCAGTCAGTTATCAATATGCTTTTACACCATTTTGTGATGAGCAAATAAGTAGGTAATAAAATTTAAATGCCCTAAGAACAATAGGAAGTAAATGTGTTTACTAACGGTTTTTAATCAGCTATATGTTTTTACACTGTCGGAGTAATAGACAAATAAGTATATATTTTTCTGACCCCCCACCAGGCCGGATTATGGTCGAGTCACGATGTAAGCACCGGTTCCCGCTATATCATCAAAGTCAAGCAGCAATGATCCGGTTCAATACTTAATTGTGTGACTACTTAAGCAGCAGCAAGTACTGTAAGCAACCCGAGTCCTTCGTTTATAAAAACCGATTCGGCATTAAAGGACTCAAAAAGGGTTGATATGCCATAAAACAAAACAACCAAACCACCAACCACTAAGCTGGATTTACAAGGTTTTTTTTTTCGCGTGGGGAGCCACGCAAAAACGAAAGCTTGAAAGGAGCCTCAAGCACCGGATAATAAAATTTAAATGATAACAGCATGGAATTTTTTTTCATTTAACATATTAGATAGTAGATATTAACATTTCTTTTGAGAGTAGCTGGATCAATGCAAGGTCTGTTTTTTTTTTACATAGGAATTTAAACGGGATATCCCACAAGGATTCAACTCACGATTAAGTAATAATGGATCTACGGGACTAATTAAAAAAAAGATCCCTATCTACCAGGCGACGCCGGGTAGCCACTGCTAGTACTATCTATTGGAAGTGACAGACGTCTTTTTCATGATAGAAAGTAAATGTGTTTACGCACAATTCTCATTTGTGGATTCAGAATAATTTCAACTTATTGTATGGACAGAGAAAAGGCTTTTTTTTCTGGTCCCAGATTCAATATATATTTTAGCAAGTCGGTTAAGTGCTTGAGTTAAGAGTCGAAGAGTGGATCAAGAGTTTTAACTTGAGAAGTCAGGTCAAGCTAGTGGTGTGCCAACGTCGTGATCCAGGAGAAGGGACAAGAGCCCCGCCCGGCGACCCCAGCGCCCCCTCCAGTGGCTAATAAATTCTGATTCAGATTTTTCAAAGTTTCACCTACTCACCCACTTTCAAATTCTACGCAGTCGTAGTTTAGGAGTATAGTGGCAAAAGTTAGGCAATATATTTTAATGTTAAAGCAACGTAAAGTCTTTTGGGTAAGAGCGATTTTGCACCTCCTGAATCTGGGTTCCGGGGCAGCTGCTCCATCCCTGGCTCCCCTTTGCTCCGTCACTGGGCTTTACTCTTTTCAGGGAATAAACTGAAATGCCATTAATCCATTCCAGCCTCACCCAAAAACAACCTTATTTTTTTTTTTTTAAATAAGAAAAATAGCACTGAAATTGTATAAAAACATAAATATAATGTAATGAATCATGTACTGCAATATGCTTAATGTTTGTTCTTTTATATATATTTACCGACCCCTCCGCACGAGCAGGATGTGACACAAGGTCAATTTCTTAAGCGGAGTTTAACAGGTTTGAATTCAGAGTTTTCCTTCTCCTAGACCGGTTGCCTAACCAAGGTTAAAGAGCCCAGTCTGCCCTACTATTTACCCATAGCTGGAGGGAGAGTAGAATTCATACCTTTCCCAAGGGTATTAGCGCTAAGTGAAATGCAATTACCACGTCCAGGATTTGAACTCGGGGCGACGAGTCCATTTCCTATGACTTTAACCATTACACCACGCGCTTTCTTATAGCCACACATATATGTCACATTCCAGTTCCGTAGGAATAGATAAATGTATATCAGTGTAGAATTAGGAGAACTGACGAATTGCAAGTCTGTCGCCAAGAGTGTTTACACCAAGTTCAGTCAGTGCATCCTTGTCAAGTTCTGATAATACTGATATGGTAATTCGATTCTGTTGGAATCATAATAGCCATCATAATATAAATTAAGGAACCAACAATTTCACGGTAGAGTTTATTATCAATTAATTCATTTTCATTATCAAAACTTTTATTTATATCCAATTCACATGGAGTATTTCGGGTCTTACAATCGGTCATATTAAATTTGACCAACAATCTTTCAATATATCCAGATTGATTCATTCCAATAGTATTTTCACTATGCTCAAATTGTATCCCTAAAAACTGAGGTACAGAGCAGCGATGTCTTGTGGGATCCCAGCATCGGAAAAGAATTTGGTCCACGTGTCCTCACTCTGCAACGCCATGTAGAATTAGGAGAACTGATGATCAATTAGGAAAAGGGAGACCACCCAACAATGCCTGAAATATGAATCAACGAAAGTATTAGAAGTGTCTACAATCAGATGACAATACAAAATGGTGGTGAGGTGAGCAAACTTGGGATCACACAGGGAAGAGTGCGATCTGGAACTGTGTACAAACCACTGCACTAGATAGTAATCATACACACTAACCCGTTAATGTAATATTAATGCTTCCAAATCGTACCATCATGATTAAATCGCAATGCAATGCAGTGGAAATCTTCTATCTTTACATATATAAAGGGCAATTGTGTAAATCTGTATGTCCGGAGGAAACTTCGAAAATAAAACAAT
>CM042137.1:105950732-105983232 GCA_023376005.1 Doryteuthis pealeii | reverse complement strand
ATAGAATTACTCGTGGCTAAATATCGGTTGTGGTCAGAAAATTTCGACCTGTTCAAATGTTGTATTTAAGTTTTACTAGACGACACGTAAACCTATTGAGTCCCCATTGTAACAGACGTCCATGCTGATGTTGGTGCTGCTACAGTTAGATCCTAGAATTAACGAAATTCTAGTTATTTCCCTTTATCAGTAGGGCACAGTTAGTTGCCTCCCTTGAAAGTTGGATTGTGGGAACCCGGAAGTGAGGTTTCTACCATGACACTTTTGGATTGGAATTCATACTGAACCATAAAGTCACTTTTAGAGTAGAAACATTCTCTACTCTGTGTTAAATAAAATCATGTTAATTTCCAACAACCTGGTCTTCCATTTTCCTTCAGTGTCCATATTTTATTTGTATGTAAGAACATAACAGAAACAGAATTCTAATTAGTATTTCATCTTTGTTAAATCTTCGTTAGTTTGAATGATTAAAAACGATGTTAACGCGTACACTATGCACCAAAAATACAATTCAGTTGCAAATTAGACTGGAAGTTGCTTTATTCCCTGGGTTAGAGCATTTTAAATGTATTGCTCTAATGAAAGACCGCCCTGTCGGCTGCGGCGTTAGAATGCACCGACTGCACCTCTGCAGAGGGGTAAGACTCCCCCAATGGGGCCACCTGTTGTCCGTAGGTGGCGACCCGTGATGCTTAATGATAGAACCCAGGTGGATGAGCAGTTCATGACTTGCAATACTCCACTTTGACCCTATCTTGGGCTAGACGGGCAGTCGGAGAGGCCCCCTCCGATCAATCGGCTGGTCACGTCAAGCCCTAGCACCTATATGATTTTCCCAACCCTATTGCCCTTATGGCAAGCCCCAACCCCTTTTTATCATATGGGTGCTAGAAGGCGGTGACTGAGGGTCTACATGTCCTGGGAATGACGTTAAACTTTATCTGATGGTGAGGTCCCAGTTTTTAAGATTTGGGGAATGTGAAGCACACCTTCATCACCATTGCTCCCTGGTCCACTCTGACCCGGAGTGGTAGTACCTGTTAGGTACTACCACTATGGGTTAAATAGAAAAATGTATTTATAAAAAAATTGTATTATCCATTAAGAATTGATTTATTTCAAAACTTATCGGCATTAAATGACCCACTGAGGTTGATATGCCGTAAAACAAAACAAAACCAAACCAATCTAATGAAAGATGTCGCTATGATGTGCCGTCTTAGCTGGGTGGGTTGTGGTTAAATTCATACAAACATAATAAGAATTATAATTAGATATATGAGTAGTTGTATCAGTGCTACTGTATGGCAGCACCACTTGAACCTTAACGGTGCGCCCGATATTAAACACATCGTGGAAACAGCACACTACCAGAAGAAAGGACGAACTCATAAGTGACGTTTTCCTATGGAAACCAGCACATGAGCACGACAGTGTGGGCCGTCCAGCAAAGACCAACATTGACCAACTCTGGGCGGATACTGAATGCTGCGCAGAGGACCACCCGAGGAATGGGATGGTTAGCGAGCGATCTACATGATGATGATGATGATGATGATGATCGCCACACCTACCGTCAGTTCCCCACTTTACCGCACAAATCAGATTACCCAAGCTGTGCTTACTCATACGATATCGATCCCAGAACCTTGAGATTCTTAGGCGGCTGCTCTAACGATGGGTGTAAACTAGCAGTAAAAACTTATAGAGTGAAATACAAGATAGGCCTCAATGGTGTCGTTAAAGGGGGAATTTCTGTAGACGAGGGACAAAAATAGATGCGTCGTACGCTTCCTAAATGAGTCAAACGGATCGTTTATTTATTTATTTATTTGTGGTTGTTATTCAAAGCAACTATCAAAATTTCCTTTTCTTGTGGCTCATCATAGGATGGGGAAATTATACATTTTGACGTGCTTATCATGGTCAATGTTCGGAAGTTCGCTGTGTTTCTAGCGAGTGTCCGAAAAGATTACAAGAGTGTCTGTTGACTACCATTATAAAACAACTAGAAGTGGCTACCCAGCATCGACTGGGTAGAAGGGAGAAACCCTGGTGTATTCATTTGTTTACTCTTGAGATTTACAAATGCTGGACATTTTTAAGTAGGATTTCAATGCTATTTCTATGTATTTTCGAATATGAATCAATCCTTCATAATTTTTGCACAAAAAAGCAAAAACCAGTGATAGTGAATGTGTATATATATTTACTTTGTCGTTAATTTTCGTACTTTTGTCAGGACATAAATACATGTGAACTGCCCTTTATATATGTATAGATAATAAAAACAAGTCAGATTGAGTTTTTAGATTTGAAATCAACTCCTGCTTGGAAGCACAAACTAAGGTGGGAAAAAGATGACACTCTAACAGAATTAGTATTATTTGGATTATTCGGACTATTGTCCTCATCTTCATTGTTATCTGTACAACATTTCGGCTGATGTGCCCTCCAGTCTTCTTCAGATATTTCTTCTCGGACTCGGGAACCTTCTTTTCAAACTCGGGAACCTTCCTGTTGTAATCGGTTGGGTTCAAAGTTCCGTGATGGCTCCCGATTACGATAGGAAAGTTCCCGAGTTCGAAAAGAAGGTTCCCGAGTCTGAGATGGTTCCCGTGTCCGAGAAGGTTCCCGAGTCCGACAAGAAATACCTAAAGAAGGCCGGAGAGCACATCGGCCAAAACGTTGTACAGATAACAATGAAGATGAGGTCAATAGTCCGAATAATACAAATAATACTAATCATCAAGCCTCATCTAAAAAATTCAGAGAAATCTAACAGAATTGTATTAAGATTTCGACTTCAATTAAACTTCTATTAAACTAGACGGGTCCTGCTCATTCAAGCCCTAGCGCGTATATGATTGTCCCGACTCTATTGCCCGTATGGCACAGCCCAACCCTTTTGATTATATATGTGCTAGAAGGTGGAGGCCGAGCGTCTTAATGTCCTGGGTATCACGTTAAACTCTATCTGATGGTGAAGTTCCACTTCTGGAGCTCTGTGGAATGTTGAGAGTTCTCCTTAATCACCATTACTCCCAGGTCCACTCTGACCCGGAGTGGTGATACCTGTTAGAGTCCCATCTATGGGTTAAATAGAAAAATGTGAATTTAAAAAATGTTTTTAAAAAATTGAGTTTAAAAAAATTATTGAGTACCCATCAAGAATGATTAAAATAAGAAGGTCTTCGGCAAAAAAATCACCCAATGGATTGTTTGTTTGTTTTGTTTACTGCATATCAACACTTTCGGGTTATTTTATGCCGAATCAAGTTATTTTGATATTCGTTTTACTTACAGTATCTGCTGTTACTTACTTGGTCACCCATCTAAGTATTGAACATGCTCATCGCTGCTTAATGTCTGTGATCTAGCGTGAACCGATGCTTTCAGTGTGACTTCATTGTAACGATTTCGTCATCTCATTCAAACGATTTCAATGTTTAACAGTATGTGTGGAAATCCTGTCCTCAAGCATCACGGTTTGTCACTCATGGCTAATACTTTAAACCATGTAACTGTATGTACATAAATGATTATTATTAAATAGAAATAGTTACTTTAAACCATATAATTGTGTGTAAATTATTAATATTAGAGGGAATATTTGAAACCATAAAACTGTGTTCAAATTATGTGTTTTTGATAGGAAAACTTGATATCATATAATTGCAAAAAAAAAAAAAATTGAAAAAAATTGAAAAACAGCTATGCAAAAATGTAAATATATACGTACAATAAACATTCCCTAACCTCTCGACATGAAATAACCCTTTTATAGAAGAAGAAGAAGAAGAAGAAGAAGAAGAAGAAGAGCCTGATGAAACCTGATACAATAACGGGGACCTGTTGGCTGGACACATGGCTCCGATTATAGAAGAATAGATGACGCATAGATTTGTCATGACTGTGAACATTTTAGCAAATTAAAGGAACTTTAACCGGCCTCAAGGCCAATTAACTCCCTTGACACCCCAGATGAGAAATAACGTATCCTCTCGCCGTGCGCCGGAAATCATAACGTGGCTAAGGAACCTTAAAAGGTCTGCGAAAATGACAAGAGACTCTCTGGAGAGTAGGCCGATCCCTTTCAAGAAATTCAGTCATTTGAATCTGGGATGATAAAGGCCAAAAGGTCCTGTGATCAATAGGTTTTAGCAGAATAAACAGTTTAGAGTGAAATTTACCGAGACCAAGTGTTGATGACGGATTTTAATCTAGCTCACTGTGCATATCTATCTATCTATCTATCTATCTATCTATCTATCTATTTGTATTTGGTTATATCTAAATATGTTCATAACTATATATCTCACTCTGCTCATATCTATCTATCTATCTATTTATCTATATATCTCTCTATCTATCTATCTTTGTTCTATCTCTCTTTCTCCCCCCCCCATATATATATATATATATATATATAATATATATATATATATATGATGGACTTGCTACTACTAAACAGACTCCTCTACCCGGATTATAATAGCATGTCAAACCCTCAAAAATATTTCAATTTCTATAATTCTTTTATAATGCTCCCTTTCAAAAAAAAAATCTCTAAAAACAATTTCTTCAAACAAGAAATTTTCTCCTGACGATGATCTAAGGTCGAAATAAGTTTAGAATAAATAACATATTAGAAATATTCCTGTTTGTCTTATCACTTTTTGTTCATACTACATACATATACATACATACATACATACATACATATATATATATATGTGTGTGTGTGTGTGTGTGTGTGTGTGTGTGTGTGTGTGTAAAATGAAACTGGAAGTGAATCCGACACTATGTTGAAAAAATGAATAAAGGAAAGAAAGTATAAAATGGATAATATAGGATATTTTAATCAATATTACTTACACGTGTTTCGGTCAGGAGTTTATCCATGTGTACATTATTCAAACTATTATTATTTTTAAATAATCAAATGAAATGAAATAATAATAATAGAAAAAATAACGAGAAATAACGTATCCTCTCGCCGTGCGCCGGAAATCATAACGTGGCTAAGGAACCTTAAAAGGTCTGTGAAAATGACAAGAGACTCTCTGGAGAGTAGACCGATCCCTTTCAAGAAATTCACTCATTTGAATCTGGGATGATAAAGGCCAAAAGGTCCTGTGATCAATAGGTTTTAGCAGAATAAACAGTTTAGAGTGAAATTTACCGAGACCAAGTGTTGATGACGGATTTTAATCTAGCTCAATGTGCATATCTATATATCTATCTATCTATCTATCTATCTATTTGTATTTGGTTCTATCTAAATATGTTCATAACTATATATCTCACTCTTCTCATATCTATCTATATATTTATCTATATATCTATATATCTCTCTATCTCTCTCTCTATCTATCTTTGTTCTATCTCTCTTTCTCCCCCCATATATATATATATATATATATATATATATATATATATATATATATATATATATGATGGACTTGCTACTACTAACAGACTCCTCTACCCGGATTATAATAGCATGTCAAACCCTCAAAAAATATTTCAATTTCTATAATTCTTTTATAATGCTCCCTTTCAAAAAAAAAAAAAAAAATCTCTAAAAACAATTTCTTCAAACAAGAAATTTTCTCCTGACGATGATCTAAGGTCGAAATAAGTTTAGAATAAATAACATATATATATATATATATATATATATATATATATGTGTGTGTGTGTGTGTGTGTGTGTGTGTGTGTGTGTGTGTGTGTGTGTGTAAAATGAAACTGGAAGTGAATCCGACACTATGTTGAAAAAATGAATAAAGGAAAGAAAGTATAAAATGGATAATATAGGATATTTTAATCAATATTACTTACACGTGTTTCGGTCAGGAGTTTATCCATGTGTACATTATTCAAACTATTATTATTTTTAAATAATCAAATGAAATGAAATAATAATAATAATAGAAAAAATAACGAGAAATAACGTATCCTCTCGCCGTGCGCCGGAAATCATAACGTGGCTAAGGAACCTTAAAAGGTCTGTGAAAATGACAAGAGACTCTCTGGAGAGTAGACCGATCCCTTTCAAGAAATTCACTCATTTGAATCTGGGATGATAAAGGCCAAAAGGTCCTGTGATCAATAGGTTTTAGCAGAATAAACAGTTTAGAGTGAAATTTACCGAGACCAAGTGTTGATGACGGATTTTAAATCTAGCTCACTGTGCATATCTATCTATCTATCTATCTATCTATCTATCTATCTATCTATCTGTATTTGGTTATATTTAAATATGTTCATAACTATATATCTCACTCTGCTCATATCTATCTATCTATCTATCTATTTATCTATATATCTATATATCTATATATCTATCTATCTTTGTTCTATCTCTCTTTCTCCCCCCCCATATATATATATATATATATATATATATATATATATATATATATATATATATATATATGATGGACTTGGTACTACTAACAGACTCCTCTACCCGGATTATAATAGCATGTCAAACCCTCAAAAAATATTTCAATTTCTATAATTCTTTTATAATGCCCCCTTTCAAAAACTCTCTAAAAACAATTTCTTCCAAACAAGAAATTTTCTCCTGACGATGATCTAAGGTCGAAATAAGTTGAGAATAAATAACATATTAGAAATATCCCGGTTTGTCTTATCACTTTTTGTTCATACTATGTATATATATATATATATATATATATATATATATATATATATATATATATATATATATATATATAATATACCAAAGGATTCTTCACTAAGGATCAGCCTCTGCTTAACACAAGAGGTATCCGCTGTAAAGTTCTCTCTAGGTACCACCAAAATACGTCACGTGATCAGTTTAGGTCATATTGAAAGAAGAAACGTAAATATTTTTGAATTTTTAAAAAAATCTCGCAAAAAAGAAATAAGGAACATAAAATGTTGTTACAAAAAAAACCCAGTTAATTCAAAGTTCAAATTATCCGATTCGGGAAAAACTACTCACCATTATCTTGAAAAATAATTAAAACCATTCGTTTTTTTACAACACAGTCAGTTTCTTTATTGATATTTTTTTGGCAGAATTCTGTATTCATGGATCTTTTACTAAAAACCTCTGGCATTAAAACTTATAAAAATCTTCTGATATAATTATTCAGACTCTTATCTTTATAGAAAAAAAGTAACAATCGTTTTTTGTCGGTTCATTTTTTTATATTTCATAAAATAAAATAGAGGGGGTAAACCTCGTAAAAAATGTTTTTGGGAATATATTTTAGGAAAAACCTATTTCAAACATATTTTCATCGACAGGTAAGTAATTATGGAAATTTTCGTGAAAATCGACCATTAATTGATTTTTCATAGAATCTAAAAAAAAAAAAAAAACCTCTAGTCATAACTTGTTTTTGGCTACGTTAAATTTCAATTGATTTAACGATGCAAAAATGTAAACATTGTTTTTCGTTAAAAATTTTCATTATTTCCGTAAGCTAAATTTTTTTACAAATCATCATCAGTTTTTTTAATGTTTCTTCTTTCGAATGGACAAAAAAAATTCAAGATAATATTAATCTTTATGCAAGTTCTATTGTGTTGAATATAGGGGGGGGGGGGGGGTAAATTTCACATGAAAATTGGTGGTACCTAGTGCTCTCACTTAAAGCCTAAAAAAATCGTAACAATGTAATACCTAAAATTGCATGAAAACTAGAGCACACAGAACAAAATTGTTTCCATATTTGAAATCAGCAGATCAAAAATAGTAAAAAAACAAAACAAAAAAAACAACAACAACAACAACAACAACAAAATCCCAACTCAACTTTCAAAAAATGTGTTGTTTTGTGTAATCTTTTGTAAACAATCATAGCTTCAAGGAGCTATTCTTAAAAAAGAAATGCACACAGTTATATTGATTTCGAGCGTACCAATCTAATGCTATTAATTTTTGAATAGATCTATATGACTGATAGCTGGAACCCTAACAGGTACTACCACTCCGAGCTATAATAGAGCTGGGAGTAATGCTAACGAAGGGTTGACTCTGGACTTCTCAATCGTATTGCCGGCTGGGACAGAAGAATAAATAGACTGCACCTCTGCTGAGCGGTAAATCCCTCCAATGGGGCCACCTGTTGGCCGTGGGTGGCTACCCGTGATGCCCAGGACGGAATCTTGGTTGAGAGTCCATGACATGCAAAACTCCATTTTGACCCTTACTTAAGCTAGACGGGCGGTCAGAGAGCCCCCCGGTCTATCGGCTGATCATACCAAGACCTAGCACCCACATGATTGTCCAAACCCTATTGCCTTTATGGCAAGCTCCCTACCCTTTTTATCATATATGTGCTAGAAGCCGGTGGCTGAGGGTCAATTAAACTGTATATTACATTAATTCTCCAATTAAACTCCAATTCTGGAGCTCTGGGGAGTGTGCGCTAGAAAGCGGTGGCTGAAGATCAATTAAACTGTGTATGACATTATGGAGTTCTGGGGAGTGTGGACTACCCCTTCATCGTCATTACTCCCAGGTCCAGCGTGATCCGGAGTGGTAGTACCTGTTAGGGATCCATTATGGGTTAAATAGAAAAGAAAATTAGTTTAAAAAATTGAACTTCAAAAAATGTGAATACCCATCAAGAATAACTAAAATAAATCCTATTCGGCATAAAATAACCCAGCAAGGTTCACATGCCGTAAACTAACCGCACTTCCTAGAGTTTCGGAACAGGAGCCTCACCACCTGATGCATGTCGACGTATTTTAAATCCTGCTGATTGATGTTTAAAATTTCGTGGTAAATGTTTGCTGTTAGGACTCATGAAGTGAAGTATTCATCATCAAGTCGTGCTGACAGCACGGATCTCTATGACTCTTTCTCGTCACTCATCCCTACTGGCCATCGCTCCTGGAAGGTCCACTGCTCAGGATCCAGTATCCGCGCAGAGTTGATCAATATAGATTTTTTGCTGACCGACCCACACTGATGTCTCCATGCGTAGTTGCTCACAGGAAAACGGTACTTATGAGTTCGTACTTGCTTACCCAGATGGTTTGTGCGATAGGAGGCAAGTGGCCGTACAGTTTTTCTTTTGGGGGATACTGCTTCTAGAATGTGTTCAAGATAGCACGCAGCATCCTTGCACAGTTCCCATCTAGCTTTTTCTTCAAGCGTTCTATTAGATCGCAAGTAGTGCAGTCATACAGTAGCACTGACACGACTACAGGTTGGGAAAATTCTTGCTTTATCGATTCCGAGAGATCAGATTTCCATATGATCGATAATCTGTCTATAGCAGTCCGTGCCTTTCTTTTGAGGCCGATCACCTAGAAGCAGCAGCCAAATGCATGAGGTATTTATAAAACAAAATTGTTAGATTTTGAAATATTCCCAATCATTAACTCTAATGCTAAATGAAGAAATAAGACAGAGTTGCTGCAAAGATCGTTAAATGTATCTCAATATAACAAAACACTAAAGACCGCCACATCTGGTAAAATGATATAGCTTCCTCTCTTTCTCTCCCATGGGAAAAATCACAATTAAGCAGTAAGAAATAGAGAAAATATTCTGATGAAAGATGAAAAAGCAATTGTCTATATCAATCAATGTGAAATCTCAAATAAATAAAGAAGAAGAATGATTTATTCTTTAGTGTGCGTCCACTCAAGAATGAAACGGATGTGAAAAGAAAGAAAGAAAGAAAGAAATAAAGAAAGAAAGAAAAAGACTCGTAGGTAAAGAAACTTTAAAAAATATACACTAAAAAAAAAGAAGAAAAAAGAAATTTGTCTCAATTATATGGTATATTTCCGAAAATTCCAAATAATTCTCTATATACTAGCAAGAATACCCGCCTTCTGTCGGGCACAAGTGTTTAAGTATCGGTGTAATAAAATATGATTTTAATGAGAAAGACAAACGAAAATAAATAAGAACGCATTCAAAATGACTACACTTATTTGTATTTCATTTAATTGATTTCTGTATAAAATTATTCATAGAAATACTTTTAATACGTTTGAGAATAAAATAATAATATTAGAAATCCAGGCGCAAACATTTATGTATTAATGTAATGAAATATATATTTACCAACTCCTCCGCACGAGCAGGATACGACACAAGGTCAATTTCTTACGCGGAGTTCAACAGGTTTGAATTCAGAGTTTTCCTTCTCCTAGACTGGTTACCTAGCCATGGTTAAAGAACCAGTCTGCGCTGCTATTTACCCATAGCTGGAGGGAGAGTAGGATTCATACCTTTCGCAAGGGTATTAGCGCTAAGTGAAATGCAATTACCACGTCCAGGATTTGAACTCGGGCGACGAGTCCATTTCCCATGACTTTAACCATTACACCACGCGCTTCCTTTAATTTTTTAATGTAATGAAATATGATATCAAATTAGAAAGACTGTTAAAAGACAATTGCGATACCACTGAACAAATGGAATTTGCTTTATATATAAAAACAACTGCAAATGAAATTTATCTAAATATTAGAATAAAAAATGAATTCCCCCGCCCTTACCAGCTGGAAACCATATAAATGCATGTAAATTATCAATTTTTCTAGAACATCCTGTTTATCTCTAATGATATTATTTTTTAAAGACTATATATATATATATATATAATATATATATATATATATATATAATCAATAATATATTATATTATGTATATTAATATCTCGTTACTATTAGTTTCATGCTTACTGCAATCATCAGACGAGAGTCAAAAGGTTGAGATTTAAAAAAAAAAAACCGTGGTTTGTTTAGCGTTTGTATAAACTCTCTTCTGAAGATTGCATAAGCATGAAACTAATAGTAACGAGATATTAATATCCATAATATAATATATTATTGATTGTAAATCTGCTCTGCTCTATCAGCATTGAGCACCTTTATATGTCATTCATTCTCTATTCCATATATATATATATATATATATATATATATATATATATATATATATATATTACATTTTTACTTGAAGGCACTTAAACGCATGTTCGCATAAAATTCGATACTTGACAAGTGTAATCCCAGCAAAGAATGGCTCGATGTGTAGAATACCGTACAGACTGTTTCGACTTTATTAAGTCTCATCAGCGGTATATACTAACGATTTCCCTCCGACAGAAATCGAAACCGGGACTTCAGCAGACACAGTGAAACACTAGTGAAACACTTTTATCGCCTCGCCACAGTACAAGCTGACCATCCTAGCGAAATTAAGCTTGTCAAATGATACTACTACACGCCTCTACCATAAATAGGTAAGGGGGCGTTATTGAGAGAATAATAACAACAAACGGACCGTATGCCCTTCGGCGAAGTGAATAAGATTTTTTGGATGTTTGTTTATTTAGAAACGTTGCTGAATAAAGTATATATTACATTTTTACTTGAAAATTGGTAATTTGCTTGAAGCATTGTTAAGTATGTTATAATATATTAATGATTTGAAGGCAATTACAATGCGTATAAGAATAAAAACAAAAAGATGTTATTTTTGTCTTATCGAATCAAAGTAGAAACTTCATCTTCAGAGGTGTATATCAGAAATGTTTCAAATCATTAATATATATATATATATATATATATATATATATATATATATATATATAAAAGTATATCAGAATATCAGAAATGCTTCAAATCATTAATATATATATAAGTGGATGATATCAAGTGTTACTTTGATAGGATTCAATCAAAATTGAGAACTCAGACGTACATATGAATATTTGTGTATATATTTTTACATATACGGAGTATGATAAATAAATAGATAAATAATATATACCTTTAGAAAATAAATTTATTACGACTTTTGCCGTCTCATCAGTTCTGTTGTTGTTTTTTTGTTTTTTTTTTAAATTATTTCACAGTCGATCTCACTGGTGTGTCTTTCCCGTTTCTTTATTCTTATTTTTTATTTTTTTCGCTTTTTTTTTTTTCAAATTCTGCGATTGTTAGATCTGCCAGTTTATGGGCACACGCAAAGTCGCGATTTTTATAATTTTCATGTTTTGCGCGTGTCGGATTTGGCGTGACGTTGTAATTTCGAAATGTTATTTTATTCCTTGTGAATATTTATGTTTTGATTTTCTGTGTTTTCTGTATTTTGTGTTTTTATTGTTTGAGAGGCAAACATTATTGTGATGGAAGGGGGTTTGAGAGGCAAACATTATTGTGATGGAAGGGGGTTTGAGAGGCAAACATTATTGTGATGGAAGGGGGTTTGAGAGGCAAACATTATTGTGATGGAAGGAGGTTTGAGAGGCAAACATTATTGTGATGGAAGGGTGATGAAGGCAAACATTATTGTGATGGAAGGGGGTTTGAGAGGCAAACATTATTGTGATGGAAGGGGTTTGAGAGGCAGACATTATTGTGATGGAAGGAGGTTTGAGAGGCAAACATTATTGAGGTAAAACATTGCTATTGAGAGAAACGGTGACTATGTGGAGAAATAGGGATGTGATCCACAGAGGACCAGCTTCATTTTGATGTATGATACATGTTCCTGTGTTGGTAATTATATCTGTCCTAAACAAAATGGAATTATTTTTTATTGTTTTGTATGAATATATATGGACACGTAAATGTTTTTTAATGTTTTGAAAAGGAACTTTTATATGAGTTTAAATAATTTTCATGTTTTTTCTGTATTTTCTCTATAGTGTTTATCTCTCTCTCTCTCTCTCTCTCTCTCTCTATATATATATATATATATATATATATATATATATATATGTGTGTGTGTGTGTGTGTGTGTGTATTGTAGATAATATGGGTGCTGTATTTGCAGGTAGACAGTGCTCAATATCATTGATATAGAATTTAAGTTAAGGCAGTCTGGACACGGAGTAAATACTTGGTTACTGATGTTTCTCGCCAATGTGATCGCATTCTACAGCATACTGATAAAAAGATGTGTCAAAAAAGTATCAAGATTTGTTGTTCTTTTTGACACACCTTGTATTCTGAAAAAAAAAAAAAAAAAAAACGTTCCACTTATTAATTTTTTTCAGAATGTAGAATGTGTAAAAAAAAGTACCAAGTTTAAAGCTGTATTTACCAAGATAGAAGTGAAGAATGAATGGAACGTTATTTTTTTTTCAGAATACTAGGTGTGTCAAAATGCAGAAAAATCTCGATACTTTTTTGACATACCTTATATATATATATATATATATATATATATATATATATATATAACCGTATTTTTAATATATGTCTATATGAGAAGTAAACAAACAGACGATGTGTTTTGATATGGCTTTTTTTAGCCGACAACTTTTGGGAGAATATGTGCTTGATTGAAGTCGTACCTAATTTTTGAATTTTAATTAATTAATAATTAATGAATTAGGCGGGAATACCTATTCAAATGTAAGGCTAAACAAATCGAGAAAAATCAATCTCTGTATGTACATTTCAGCCTATTAGGCCTCATCAGCAGAGCTATACACAGGAAGACCGCTTTGTGTGTGACTCGAACCCTGACTGTCAAGCTGACCGGCAGAGACTCTAACCATTACACCAGCAAGCCCTTCCCAGATTTTTCGTTTTGTTATATTCCACTTTATGATGACTTTTACTACACGACAATATGAGAAGTAAACAAACAGACGATGTGTTTTGATATGGCTTTTTTTAGCCGAGTCACACACAAAGCGGTCTTCCTGTGTATAGCTCCGCTGATGAGGCATAATAGGCTGAAATGTACATACAGAGATTGATTTTTCTCGATTTGTTTAGCCTTACATTTGAATAGGTATTCCCGCCTAATTCATTAATTATTAATTAATTAAAATTTCAAAAATTAGGTACGACTTCAATTAAGCACATATTCTCCCAAAAATATGTCTATATATAAGTGTATAGGCATGTGTTTGTATTGAGTGATACCCTACCTCATTCTGAATTATTCGACTATAGTCAAACCCCATATGTTAAATATGTACGTGCTGATTGCTATATTTATTTATTGTATCAGTTTTATGGCCCCCTATAAACACAGTAAAGAAAGAAATATAAATATAAAATAAATGAAAAATAAAGAAAGAGGAAGAAATAGAAATGTTTGGGACGCATTAGAGAAATAACGTGTGGGCAACGGTCGTTTGCTTACGTTCTCTCCACAACGTCTGGTCATCGAACTCTCTAAGGTCAGGAGGTGGATAAAGTAATTGACCAATCGGAAGTTTGAATTTGGTGGTTGTTTATAAAACTAGAAAGTAACCGGACATGAATATTTAGTCGTACATAAATAGATAGTGGATAAAATTGAAATGAAATAAAAAAACAGAAGATAAAAATAAAAATAAAAAACGTAGTCACTTTCCGCTACTTATTTTCACATGTATTTATATTGCGTGTAAACATCACTTTCTGAATGGGTTGGTTCTTTGTTTAATGGCACATCAACTTTTTTTTAATGCACAAACAATCCTTGTACAAGAACAGTTGTAGTATTACGAGGGTGAGTAAAAAAAATAATGCCATTTTATTTAGGACAGGTATAATTACCAACACAGGAACATGTATCATACATCAAAATGAACCTGGTCCTCTGTAGATCACATCCCTATTTCTTCACATAGTCACCGTTTCTCTCAATAGCAATGTTCCACCTTCGAATGAGAGCATATACTCCTGCCCCTTAAAATTCTGTTGACTGTTCTTTGAGCCACTTCTTCACAACGGATTTGACTTCCTCGTCACTTGAATTGTTTGCCTCTCAAACTCTAATTCATGTGGCCCCATGAAAGAAGATTTGAGAGGTAAACATTATTGTGATGAAGGGGGTTTGAGAGGACAAACATTATTGTGATGGAAGGGGTTTGAGAGGCAAACATTATTGAGGTGAAACATTGCTATTGAGAGAAACGGTGACTATGTGGAGAAATAGGGATGTGATCCACAGAGGACCAGCTTCATTTTAATGTATGATACATGTTCCTGTGTTGGTAATTATACCTGTCCTAAACAAAATGGCATTATTTTTTTTACTCACCCGCGTATTTAATCCATAGCCGGACATTATGAATTTATAGAGCATGAAGATCTACTTGTTATATATTTTGATACATGACTGAACACGAAACATCCCATGAATTGATTGATTTTAACGGTATATCAACCTGTCTAGGGTTATTTTATTAGAGAATCTTTTTCCTTGTACGTTCATATTTACATTTTTGTGTACTTGTTTTTTAAAAATACGATCTTATCGAATACGCATATTTTTGTCGGCTTTATTTTACCCATAGATGATATCCTAACACGTACTACCACTTCAGGTAAGAGTGGTTCTTGGAGTAACTGTCATGAAGTCTCTTGGTTTTGAATTCAGAGTTTTCCTTCTCCTAGGCCAAAGCAAAAGAGCCTATTATTTACCCATAGCTTGAGGGAGGGAGAAAAGAAGGATTCATAGCAAGCAGGGTTTTATGGAGTCGAGTTGCTATTTCCATGCACCTTAGTTTTGAATTCCGAGTTTTTCCTTTTCCTAGATCGGTTGCCGTACCAAAGCTAAAGATCCAGACTATCCTAGATATTAATCAATATTGATATTAATCAATATTTTAATGCTAATTTGAAGTTTAGGTTAATGACTTTGCGGGTGCTTTATAAATAATTTCAAACGTGGAAGTAAAAGTTTTGTTTTTCTTTCTTAATAATGTCGTTAAATAGAAAATATCACCAGGCCATAACAATTAAGGAATTTTTAAATAATTAATTTATAAAGAATATTTTCCATATGGAAATTAAAGAATTAAAGCGTAATTACTTTAAATTTATTATTTTTTGGGTGGTTTAAATTAATTTTTGAGTCTACTTGGGCTAAGGGTTTCCCGATGTAAGTAAAGTAAAGTCGTCGGGGCGGCCTAATGTCGGTATCGGCCAGACAGCGAGGGAGTCTATCCCCTTTTCACTAGCGCTAGACCAATGAGATTATTTTGGCATCTGAGGTGGAGCGCCACACCTACCATCAACTGCTCACTTTACCGCAAATATCCCTGTGCTACTCATTCGCTGAGTTGGCGAGGGCCGGTATCGAACGAAGAACCTCGTGATTCCTAGCCGAACACTCTACCGACTGAGCTAAACCATCAATCTTCATTGGTTTCTAAAAAAAAAAAAATAATAATCCGGTATTCTTTGATATAGTGAATTCATCGTCAGTGTTAAAAGTCATGGTCTCTTAGGCAGAAATATCCCATTTTGCCACGCCACTTGAGTTGACGTAGTGCCAACTTTCCGATTCAGTCAATAAATAAAAGGATCCTTGTTTTGTTTTGAGGCTATTCAAAATGGCGGTTAATCAGAGAGCTCCAAGCTTGAACAGAGGTATGTCATCAGCTTTTTGGTGGCTGAGAATAATAGAAATATTTACTAGAAATCATATGACTCTTTCTGTCTCTGTCTGTTGAAACCTAAAATTAATAGATTTCTTCATACAAAATGGCAACAACACTGGAATAACAACATCCACAATAAACTCTTCCCAATCAAACCCACTTTGGGAGGCTGGAGACCAACTTTAAGGAAGTCTAGAAAGGAACAAGTCATTGTATCCCGATTACGCATTGATCATACAAGACTAACGCACTCCTATATACTCAAACAAGAACAACAACCACAACGTGGAACATGTCAAACACCTTTGACAGTTAAACACTTATTCATGGAATGCTGGTTTTTTGCTCACATTAGAAACCGTTATTTTAAAGCAAACAATATGAAAGATTTGTTTGAAAATGTCAATATGGAGGATATTCTCTCTTTTTTGAGGGAAATAAAATTATACCATAGAATATAGATATGAAACTAATCAAGACCATACAACATAATCCCCAATAATGCTAACACATTGTTAAAACCAATTACTAAAAAGTATAAATATAAATATAAATACACGATATGTATAACTTCCTAACCGTTAGGCATGACATAACCCCCAGACGGGTTGATATGCCGTTAAAATCAATAAACAAACAATAAACAAACAATATTCTTCCCTTGCCTCACGTCTGTATCGTTCATCGCTCTTGGCAGGTCCACAGCACAACACCCAGTGTCTACACATAGCTGTTGTATGTAAGTTTTTGCTGGTCGGTCAACACTGGTGTGTCCATGTGTAGGTGTCCACAGGAGAAAGTCACTGATGAGTTCGTCCTTTATTCTCCAACATTGTCTAGCATGTCTTGTTCGTCTTGTTGTATATCGTCATATACCACATCGTCGAATATCATCGGGTATACAATCGAGAGAGGAGATTAGTGTGTGTGTGTGTGTGTGTTGTGTGTGTGTGTGTGTGTGAGAGAGAGAGAGAGAGAGAGAGAGAGAGAGAGAGAGAGAGAGAGAGAGAGAGATGAGACTTATTTATTCTCCATTTCTTCTTGCTACGTCTAGTCGCCATGTTTCCTCTCCTACTTCTTTTGGCCGTCATGTTGTCTAGTCTCTTCTAAGGGCTTCTTCTTTGCTAACACTTTAGTCATGCAAATTATCAACTCACAAGACTTTTATTTTCTTGATCAAGATTTATTTCTGCTTTGCCCATTCTTCTGCGCGGTGAGATATCAACCCCAGCAGAGAGATGGGCATCCTCTCTGCTCGACATCAGGTTGAAACTACAATCTAAACTAACTAAATCACGTGACGTGCGAGATTCGCGCCTCTGGTGTCAGTTGGGGTTATAACCGTCCTGGTATTTTTCCATCCCCTGATCTGAAAACCAATGGCCCCTTAGAATTCTCGTTACAGGGTCCATCAACAACCCACGCCACCACACAAATTATGTAGCAGTCTTACCTGAATGGTTTATGTGATAGAAGGTAGGCGGCTGTATAGCTGCTTTTTTTTGTTGGTTACTGCTTCTAGGGTCTGTTTAAGACAGCACGCAGCATCCTTTTGTATTTCTTATCTTGGAAGCGCGTGGTCTAATGGTTAGAGTCGCAGGAAATGGACGAAGCTACAGTTCACATAGCGCTCATACCCTTAAGAAAGATATGAATCTAACTCTCCCTCCAGCTATGGGTAAATAGTAGGACAGACTGTGATCTTTAACCTTGGTTAGGCAACCAATCTAGGAGAAGGAAAACTCTGAATTCAAACCTGTTAAACTCCGCTTGGGTGGTCACTACTAGAATAGGCTCAGTCCTAATTAGTGATATATTTCACTATTTATTCTGTCATACCTTTCATACAATAATTTGAATAAATAGAGAGAATTTCACATATTAGTATTAGTATCTAGTTTTTTCTCTAAGGATTCCGTTAACAAAAGTCCCCCAAAACATGGATAATAGAAACAGAGGTTCCTGCACAAAATTCTTTACATTTCGTAACACACCCATCATTTTTTTTCTTCTGGAAAGCGAAGAGCTTATCGCTGTTTCTTTTTTTCTTTCTTTTTTTTTAATTTGGATTATATAGATAAAAATTTTAAAATAAATAAATGAATATATAAGGAGCGGCATTTACTAGAGTTCTATTGCATATTTGGGGGAATCCTCGTGACTTTCCTGTTGTAGTTCGTGTAGGAAGGAAGAGGATATTGTTCATTGGTGGTTACAAACTAGATGCACTTTCTTGGTCTCACAAACAAAGCCCCCCCCCACACACACACACACAGAGAGAGAGAGAGAGAGAGAGAGAGAGAGAGAGAGAGAGAGAGAGAGAGAGAGAGACATACAGACAGACATACACGCGCGTGCATGCATATATATAAGGTGTGTCAAAAAAGTATCGAGATTTTTTGTACTTTTTGACACGCATTGTATTCTGAAAAAAAAATAACGTTCCATTCATTATTTTTTGCAGAATACAAGGTGTGTTAAAAAGTGCCAAGTTTAAAGCTGTATTCACCAAAATAGAAATGAAGAATGAATGAAACGTTATTTTTCCCAGAATACAAGGTGTGTCAAAAAAGTACAAAAATCTCGATAATTTTTTGACACACCTTGTATATATGTTTCTGTACGAGGGTAATCCCAAAAGTAAGATCTACAAAGCTCTGGGACGCAGGGAAACTTTTCTAAGCTGAACCTTTACTAGTAAGATTTCAATGCCTGCAATATTGTTAGATATTTTATTATTGCACTATCTTTCACTCTATCATCCCATTTTATACCACAAATGGCACGAAGACAGCGCATGTGAAAGGCGTCAAGTTGGTTTATGTGCTTGCAGTATATATATATATATATATATATATATATAGTGATGAGGATCATTCCATGTGGGGCTCGACTGTAATGTTGTAGGTTAACCGTAGTGTGTGCTCAATATGCATAGGACGAGTATGTGCACGGACAGGGCAATATCATCAATAAATTAAGGAAAAACTTTAAATTTGCTTCATGTAATAATTCATTTCAGCTGCAGAAATACTGGATCATCACACATCAGTAAAAGCATGGTTGTTACATGTAACGACCATATATATATATATATATATATATATATATATCTTATTATAATGGAGATTGTGGGTTTGTCTGTCT
Source organism: Doryteuthis pealeii (assembly GCA_023376005.1). Taxonomy (NCBI): domain Eukaryota; kingdom Metazoa; phylum Mollusca; class Cephalopoda; order Myopsida; family Loliginidae; genus Doryteuthis; species Doryteuthis pealeii. The sequence goes on along the minus strand of CM042137.1, from coordinate 105,963,709 downwards.
GTAACCGAAAACTATATTACTATACAAGTCACAATTCCTTTAGTTATTTACATCATATTCTCCATGATTTTATTTTTATTTAAACCTCAATTATTAATAAAATTGTTTTACATTACTTACACTGTTGACCATATCTACATACTAATAACATGCAATTGTATTTATATATACAACAAAATAGAGGTTTACAGTATGAATGGGAAGGCTAATTTGCATATTGATCTTAAAAAATTGATTTTTATAAATATATGTTTAGTATTATTGATTTCTAATTGTTTGGTTTTATCTTATTGAATATGAGCAAAAATCTCTTCAATAAATCTTAAAAGAAATCCCTTAACAAGAAGAAATAACTGTAATATTATTCTTTACTTCCTATTTTAACTAAACAGCTTAATTAGGAAAATTTACCAATGAAAGACGGGAGTAACGGAAAATGATGGAAGAGTTAGTTTCAAAGTTGTTCTATTTTTCAATCATACCCCCTCTGTTCAAAATCTTTTTATCTACATTCTTATTCAGTTTCATTAGCCTTTCTAATTTAATATGATATTTTATTATAAAATTTAACTAAAATACTTGCACCCGGAGGGTGCATATATTTGCTAGTATATATATATATATATATAGGGTGTTCGGGATAAATTTGACAGTTTCATAAGGAAAAAGAAAAAGAGCTTGGTAACTACAAAATTCAATGGATTGTAAAGAAATTCAACAGGCACGGAAATTACACTACTGTCAACAAGTTTCACTCAAAATAGTCTCAATCCTGCTCCGCAACATGGAGCAAGCTGATGTTACAGTTTGCCTGGTAAGGGTCTCAAAAACTACTTTAATTCTGTCGAATTTCTGGGCTTTTGTAGTACTAGCACTGCGATTGGTGTCTTTCTCAACAGCGCCACATACATAATAATCCATGGGGTTAAGATCTGGGGAGTTTCGGAGGCCAAACATTGGGACTGGTGTAGTCGTAAAAATTCGCTGGCAACCATTTTTTACTTTTTCCCAGGGGTGTGCCAGGGGGCCGAATACTGCGGCCATACATATGGCCTACCATTGGCTACCCTTGTTATCCAGGACTTGACTACAGTGTTTAGCATCTAAGGGCCCCCCAACACTTTTTCTGTAGATTTTCGAGGAATTCTGCTGTACGAACACAATCAGAACGTCTGTTATGTTGCTTTCTTCTAGCCAAAGCCTCGTAATCTCCATTGTAATTCTCCAGTTCATGCCTGATTATTTTTATAGTGTTCAGGGAGCATTGGGCAGCAACCACAATATCCTTATTTTGATGACCGGCGCAGATCATCATGATACTAGTTCTCTTCCATGATTAAGGTGGGTTCCAGTTATCCATTCAATTAGTCATCACGTATAATAATGAAGAACGGTTCAAGCTTTTAAATGATGCGTACTGTGCATCAATACCTCCAGCATACGAAGAAAAATAACCAAATATAAGTATGTCAAATGTATCCCGAATACCCTCTCTCTCTCTCTCTCTCTCTCTCTCTCTATATATATATATATATATTATATATTATATATATATATATATATGGGGGCTCAATCAGCAGAGCAACCGCCTAGGAATCGAAAGGTCCTGGATCCGATACCGGTCCCCGCCACATTAGCACAGGAGTAGCACATATTGGATAATCTTGTCTGTACGGTAAAGTGGAGAGATAGCGGTAGTTGTGGCGCTCCACATCAGCAAAAGAAAAACAATCTCCCTGAGTTAGGTTAAGACAGTTTTAAGTGACAGTTATCTCTGGATTCCGGGTTCAATCCTGAGTAGAGGTAGTAACATAGAAAAATAATTAACACAACTCCTACCACAGCTATGGTTAGCGGAATGAGAACAGGATACCCCCGTGGACTAAATAAAGGGTTAGGTTCAAAGTTCCGTGATGGCTCCCAATTACGACAAGAAAGTTCCCGAGTCCGAAAAGAAGGTTCCCGAGTCCGACAAGAAATACCTGAAGAAGGCCGGAGGGCATATCGGCCGAAACGTTGTACAAATAACAATGAAGATGGGGATAATAGTCCGAATAACGCAGATAATACTAAACAATTTTGTTTGTGTAAAACTTGCGATGATCAAAAAGACGTTGATGAGTAACACCAACGCAAGGATCGAACCAATTAGATGAAAATACTTGAAACAAGGTCCTCACCCCACCCACTTCACTATCGCCCCCCTCTCTCACTTTCACGCGCGTTGTCATGGTTATCAGGACAAGCAGTTTCCGGTCGTGGATATAAGTTACTACACATTGTAAAACGCCGGAAGTTAAATAACATACATCAATATAGGTGCATCAATTATTAACTGACGATTAATTATCAGTTTATTAACAGAATTAATCATGAGGCTAAAAAAACGAGAGTGTCCCTATCAACAAGACTATGTCAGAAATAATCAGTCCAGTGTTTACAATATATGTATATGATGAAACAAAATATGGAGCCGTCGTAGGAAATGGACACGTCCAGATGAGTTCAAATCGTGGACGACGCTTTTTTATTGCATTTCACATGGCGCAAATACCCTCGGGAAAGATATGAATCCAAATGTTACATATTAATTGGATCCCTATTACTTTTTAAGGTAGTATAGAGATCCTTATGGCGATCAGTACAGCTGATGGCCTTGAGAGTGAGTGACAATGCTTGACCTCACTCTCACCTTGCTTTCTGGGGATAGAATCGTGAGAACGGAACCCCGATAGAAAGCCCCCGCTTCCGGTTTAAGGTGGGCAACTCAGTAAGAGTTGCAGTTAGTCAGTTGCAGAGTTAGAAGCTAGCAAGATGTAACTCTCAGCGCGCATTTTGTCTGGTTATGGGGATCCGGAATAAAATAACATCAAAGGTAAATCGAAGTCTTGTTGTTATTACTAAAAGCTAACAATGACACAAGGCTTATGATAAGAAATGGTCCCCAGCAGAACCAGACACGGAATCCCCAGATAAGAAAGACCAGATGAGACCTGTAGAAGATATACCCGACCATTAGAAGACTATTAGAAGATAGAAGACTAGACAGAGAAGAAAAGAAAAGGCGCTACGTAACACAACTAGTCTCCCTTCAGCTATGGGTAAATAGTAGGGCAAACTGATCTGTTTAACTCTGGCTAGGAGAAGGAAAACCGAATTCTAACCTGTTAAACTCGGCTTAAGATTTGGACTTTTTGTCACATCCTACTCGTGCGGAGAAGTTGGGTAAATATATATATATATATATATATATATATATATATATATATATATATGAGATTTGATAATTTGCTTTAGAAGCATTGTTGAGTAAAGTATATTATTATTCATATTTTTTGCTTGAAGGCAATTACAATGCGTATATCGCATAAAATTCGATAATTGTTGAAAATAATTATGACAAGCGAACTCGGCAAATATTGCGCCCCACGTAGAACATCGTACAGCTGTTTCAACTTTATTAAGTCTCATCAGTCTCATCAGCGATGTATACTTACGATTTCCCTCCGACAGAAATACTTTATTGAATTTAGCATAGTCTGGTCCAAGAACGAAATGGTGAGAGCAATGTGGCGATTGAACTCATTTCACTGCCGTACTGGTCAGCTAACCTTATACTTACCTGTATCAGGATCGTCGGCTTCTGAGATGGTGGCTGTGTTGTGTACCCTTATATGACATTAGGTATAATGGAGAGAGAGAGAGAGAGAGAGAGAGAGAGAGAGAGAGAGAGAGAGAGAGAGAGAGAGAGAGAGAGGGGGGGGGAATAGAGAGAGTTAGATAGATATATGATAGGGTAGGGATGATTGTTCTTACTTTACATTCTGCTTATTTTCTCTACTTATCTGGACGCCATGTTCTCCGGTTGGGCTTCTGTTAAAGGCTGGTTCTTCTTCTGTTGATTCTTCTTTGTGCTAGGCTGGCCATTGCTTGTGCTAGGCTGGCCATTGCTTGTGCTAGGCTGGCCATTGCTTGTTTTAATGTTTAATTAACACAACAAGACTTATTTGTTTTTTTAATTTCATTTATCAAGCTTCTATTTTCAGCCCTGCCCATTTGATTCCGCCGCGGGGAGAACGACCCATCAGAGCCGACAATCGCGTCAGCACTCCTTCGAAACTAACTAAACTAAAATTTATTCTCACGCCTGTATATCGGAAGGTCAGTTGGAATGTCACCGTTGTCACTCATCCGTCCCAGTAACTTTCCACGGAGTTAGAGTTAAGTTAACGGACCCTAATTAAAAAGTCTAACTACAGGTATGTTCATAATTTATGGCTACTCATAAATTATGTAACAGCTGAACCAAATCGCAGCTGATCCCAGGGGTTCGTCGCCCTAGGCAGCACATGCCCCTCGCCTAAAAGGGGCAGGACCAGCTTTATTGGTCGGTGCCTGAGGCGATCCAAAATGGAAATACCGAAGGGATCACATATGTTTTGTAGTGGTCATCTCATGAGTTTCTGTTAAGTGGTAAGTAAAAATGGCTTAAACCGGTCTGGTGGGAGACCCGGAAAATATACCTGGTCTGCCAGCCTTTTGCAAGGAAAAATATAGAATTGCGCAACTTGTGGGTTAAGGCAGAGTTGCCTCTTATGACAGGTGCATTGTGGGAGCACAAACCGAAAATGGGACTTCCGTCATGACACATAGATTGGACTACAGGATATATTTTGGTTGCACGCATGTTGAACATTTACGTAACTGTTTTAGGTAGAAGCATTTCTCTTTTTTAAATTTCCAACACCCGGATCAGCTTTTTATTCAGTGTTTCTCATTTATTTGTACGTAAAAACGTAACACCTCTCCACGAGGGGAGCCGCCCTAATACTTCTTATTATATGGTATTAAATGACCGCAAATATCAACTGTAGTTATATCAACTGGCGCAAGATCACTACAGTTAATGGTTTGTTCTCTTTTAATGGCATATGAACCTTTTGCAGGTTATCTAATGCCAAAGCCATACTCATAGAAGAAAAATAGTAGTACTATCTAACCCATATCTGAGAAGGTTCATATATTATCCCAAGGGTATTAGTCCGAAAGTGAACGTAATAGTGGAACTGGAGTTCGAGTTCGCTTACTACAATGTCGCAGTCCAGTACGTTAGTCACTATACCACGGGGACACATCCCCCTCCCGCTATAGTTGAGTTCCAGAATGTATCAAAAGTCACGTACGCGTCTAGTTGCGTTGCCTTCCATTCTGCATATTTGAAATTCTTGCGATATTTCACCTGATCTATGTATTACGACAAAATGGTAAACTTTAAATTATATATATATATATATATATATATATATATATATATATATATATATATATATATATATATAAAAGCAATTGGTAATTTGCTTGAAGCATTAAGTATGTTATGATATATTAATATTTTGAAGGCCAGTACAATGCGTATTGTACTGGCCTTCAAAATACGCATTGTACTGGCCTTCAAAATATTAGTATATCATAATATATATGGCCTTCAAAATATTAATACATCATAATATATATATATGTATATATATATATGTGTGTGTGTGTGTGTGTGTGTGTATAATGTCCTGGTGGCTGGGCCTATAGAATACGCAGAATGTACCTCTACAGAGGGGTAAGAGCTCCCCGAATGGGGCCACTTGTTGGCCATGGATGGTGACCCGTAATGCCTGAGGATGGGATAGTGATTAGGATAGTTAGTTCTTTGTGCATCCCTACAATCTCATGGCCCCAAAGGACCCCCGTTGAGAAACCCTTTAAATTTAAGAATAAATCTGGAGTTTTGAATTTAAGAAATTGAAAACTAAAAGTGGCTACTTTGCATCGATCAGAATAAAAAAAAATCATAATAAATAAATATTTAGGTAAACAAAATGGCTTAGATTTATTTAACATTTTAACTAAATAAGTTTGATATTTTATTTTAAATAATGATTATCAATTACGAAATACGGTCTCTATATATTTGTGTGTACTAAATTATCAGTGGCACCTTGTGGCCTCCCATTTTTCAGACTTGGCCTTATGTTCCCAACTTTCACTCACCCCGTATGGCCTCCGTTTTACTGGATTTATTTCACAGATATCATGTTAGTAGACCATTTGTTCTTAGACTAATAAAAACAAATAAATGAATTAAATCTCAGTTCAATTCTAACGGTTTATCAAACAACAAAGCAACGACTAACAATATAAACATCCTTCAAGTCAAGTTTGAGAGATTTACCAGTCTGATGGAGAGGGAAATCGAGGATATCTGGTATCTTCTATGCGAATCAATCCTCCTATACTCCTTGTCAGAAAAAAAAAACTGATTGTCGCAGTCGGCGGGTAGGTGAAACTTTGAAAAATCTGTATCGGTATTTATTGGCCCCTGGTGAGGGTGCTGTGCCGAGCTCTTGCCCCACTGCTCTGGATTACGACGTTGACCCTCTACTGGCTCAACCCACAACATGAGATAATTTTATAATTCTCTATTTTTCGCTAGAGTAAAATAATGTCAGCAAATTTAAATTTCATTGAATTACACACACACACACACACATACACACACACATATATATATATAAGTATATATATATTCATCAAAAAGTTGCTACCACGTTTCCATTATAGTAACATTAGTAGTTAATTCAAAAGGGCTCAATATATTTCGTAAAATATAGAGCATTTATAGTTGTAGAAAAAAGGTTTTCTCTCTTTCGGTGTTCAAGCTACAACTTCCTCAGGAGAACTAAAAAAAATATTGGTTGCTACATTTTATATATACTTGTCTGGTTTTGAATTATTTTTCTTTTTCTTTCTGTCTATTAATTCTAGTTACTAAATCTTGACGGTTTTCCTTTGAAATTAAAGATTAGTTTTCCATAAACTTATCTGTCTCCTTTATTCAGGATATGCCATTACTACCAGGTCCACTTTGACCCGTAGTGGTAGTACCTGTTAGGGTTCCATCTATGGATTGGAGTTATCGAAAAATGAGTTTAAAAATGTTTTTTAGAAAATGAATTTAACAAATTTTAATACCAACAAAAATGAATAAAACAAAAATGTATTTGGCATAAAATAACCCAAGGGTTGACATGCCATTAAACCCCAACCAACCAATCAGCCAACCAACCAGCCGGGGGTCACCCATGTAAGTGCTGGACAGGCTAATAATCGATTTTGATATAAAAAAATGTCTGTTTGGAAAGGAAACGATCAATTGTCAGTTTATGATTTTAGATAGCATACACACACGCAACGCATACGTGTACATGCATATGTACTCACACATATACACATACACATGCACACACTCACACACATACTTGCGCACATACACACGTTTGGGTTCACCCATGTACACACGTAAATACACGCACACAGACACACACACACATACTCACACACGCTTACGTATACACACATACACACACGTATACACATGCACCCGCATACTCACGTAAACTCACAAGCAAAAACACATGCAAACATACACACACGTATGCACAGACACAAATGCAAACACTCACACACATGCACGCATGCAGACGCATACACATACTGGTATGCAACACACACACACACACAAACACACACGCGCACGCACACATATGCTCACAAACACGGATACAGAGGAGTACAGACACACACATACACACACACGCACACACGAACACACTTGCTCACAAACACACAAACACACATACACGAACGCGCACGCACACACACACACACACACACACACTAACACACACACACTAACACACAACACAAAAATGCTCACATACGCACACACACATACATGCATACACACGCACAAACACATACATACACACACACGCACACATACCCGTGGTATATGGTAGATAATTTACCACCGTACTGAAATCACCTATCCTCACATAAGTATTAAGAACAAATTTCTCTGCCAGATTCAACTCTTTCCCAAGGGCATTGCCGCGAAGGGAAAAGCAAACAACCTCGTCCAAGATTTGAACTCGGGTCACCGATTCCATTTAATCTTTATAACAGCTAAGCCACACCGCATTATTATTTGAAAAATTAACCTCATTTGTTCACATTGATAATATAGTTTACTATATTTATAAGTAAAGCGTGATGAATATCATTGATACAGCATATATGTATATCTAAATTAAGGTTACAAAGACATGAAGTCAATGGTACCTGGTAACCGACAGTTTCTCACCCCCACAGGCCCCGACACTAAATTTTTTCATGACCGTCCCGGACAAAAATTATCAACCGTCCCGAATGGGGTTTGGACCGTCCCAAATGGGGTTTAGGCCGTCCCGAAATCAAAATATTTTTGTTTAATTCATTAGCATCATCTATACTTGTCAGTCATCAGTAGCATAATAACATATTATAAAACATTAAGAAAAGCTGAAGCAGTTGACAGAAACATTTATTTATAATCAAGAATTATAAAATAAAAATTTTATAAACTAAAATTTATTCTATTTCCATCTTTATACGGACATGTTCCAATCATAAAACTATATACTGTGTGACTGTGTCTATTTCTTCATTGTTGTTGCCATTAGTAATTTTAAGTTTAGAACTCGACCGTTTTTTGAGGTCAGCATTCGATCACTGTACGGGCAATATTGGAATGTAGTACTAACTTTTAGGAAAAACTTTTACCGTCCCCGGCAAACTGTCCCGGATGACGTATTGATCGTCCCGGATGTAATTTTTATCGTCCCCGGGACGACGGGACGACGTTAATGTCGAGCCCTGCACCCCCATACTTTTGGCCTTGTGACAGAATAAACTACTCTAAGCAAATGGCTCTGATAGCCACGGATTATAAATTCAAACTTTACAAACGGAATACTATTTTTTTTTCCTAGCTCTGATATCAAGTTATTTTCTAGGACGATATATTTTAAAGAATACCGAAAAACATTTCCTCTTTTTTTTCCCCCAGAAGGTCTTCTCTAGTTTATTGAATCGTTAGTTTTATTTTACAACTTGGAAATTTAAAGAAAAACAATTTCTTTTCTTTGCAAGTAATAGCGAGAAGAGTGATGGGTTTTTTTTTTTGACAATGGAATTGGGAAAACCTAGAAGTGTCCTTGACCAGCGCCCCAAAAAGCCACAAAGTCAACATGTGTTGATTACTACACTTACAAATGGAGAATATCGTTAACAGACTTTCGAGGAGATTTTTTTTCGGAGGGGGGGGTACAATGGAGGGGGGGGGGAGAGAGAAGAAACCGATTGTGAGACCAAAGCAAACAAAAGATTTGAATAGGATATCTTAACGTCTTCATATTGAAGGCCAAGTTCTTTTGTACATTTTGGCTCAAATTCCTATAATATTAAATACGAGACAACATTCGCTACACTTACTAAACAGACCATCTATCTATTTATCTATCCATCCATCTATCTAGCACGAAATCTAAAATGAGCTTCGGAAACCTATATATATATATAACATTTGGGATTAAAACATCAAAACATACACCGATTATCAAATGGATTATTAATAAAAAAAAACGAGTGCTTGCCGAGGTCTGACGGACCCATGCTTCTTGTGTCTACAGGAAAAGTTAGAAATAATTAGATTCCCAAATAAAAATAACTTAATTAATAAAAAGGATGAGTTCCTTGGAAAATGTATGCATAGATTACGCAATGCATTAGAATACCAATAAGATAAAATTGATCAATAAGGGCATAATACAGTAAAAATATGATAAAGCAGTAACAAAGAAAAACTACTAGAAGAAATAAAGAAATAAATAAAAAACTTAGCCAAACTTCAGACAAACTGACCCCATAAAGGTCAACAGAGTAAGTTGAAGATAGTGGTATGGGTAATAAAAGTATAATGTTACAGTGCACTACTACCCACGTAGGTCAAGATAGGAGGAGTTTAACCTCAACTACAAACTAGCAGCCCACTAAGATAATTTTCAGGAAGAATTAAAGAAATATCAGTCTAGCTATATAAAGTAACCGAAAATATCCACTCAATCCCCCTGATGAAGGTGTTAGAGTAACGCCAAAACCGCGGTCGGGAAATAACTTCTTCTACGACTATTTATATATATATATATATATATATGACATACGCACGCGTAGAAACAAAAAGACGCACCCGACATCCCGTAAACACGTAAACATGCCACACGGGAATACAGTTGAAAAAAAAACGCACACATTTAACCATTTGTACCAAATATATATATATATATATATATATATATATATATATATATATATATATATAATATATAATTGGGCAGCATTTCTCCATTCAGACATGTTTGGTTAAACAGCGCAAATTTTGTTCTCATTCCTTTCGCCGAATTGATGACTGGAATTGGCTGATGATTTTGCCTTAGCGTATTTGTTCCCGAGTACTTTCAGTCCCATCATTGACCATCGTCGGTGGAAATGCAAAAACAATAAAACATTGGAATGTCCCGGTTAGCTCAGTCGGTAAAGCGTTCGGCTAGAAACCACAAGGTTCCTAGTTCGATACCGGTCCCCGCCCACTCAGCGTATGAGTAGCACAGGGATCTGTGCGGTAAAGTAAGGAGCTGATGGTAAATGTGGCGCTCCACCTCAGATGCTAAAACAATCTCCTTGGTCTAGCGTTATTGAAAAGGAGATAGACTCCCTCGCTGACTGGCTGATACCGACTTTAGGCCGTCCCGTAGACTTTACTTTTTTTTATTCATACTAGTGTTATATTCTTTTATACATAGTATCTTCCATTCGGCGCCTTGAAATGATTGTGAACAAAATTTGTCATCTAAAAATGTCAGCGCTATACAATCACACACACACACACACACACACACACACACATATATATATATATATATATATATATATATATAATTTGTCTATTTTTGAATTTGAAATATGTCTTCTTCTTTCAAAAACTGTTACACTAATATATACATATGTCGTTGACCGAGAAACGCGTAGCGGATGAGCTAATGAAGAAACGATCGCATGACTTGTACGCTTTTTGGAACATCAATGTTTTCGTTTTGAATTCAAATTTTCAGCTTCTCATTCGATGGTCCGGTTTAAAAACAAGCTCTGATGATGATTTTTATAAATCGAAATATTGTTCAAAATTAGCTATGAATATGATATAAAATATTTTTTCTTTTAACAGCATTGTGTGTTTTCATATCCTTATATATATATATATATATATATATATATATAATATATATATTATATATATATATATATATATATATATATATATATATATATATATATAGTAAAAGTTATAGGCAGAAACCAGGGTCATCAGGGTTAACTGCAACGAATTAATTGAAATAATTAATTAATTAGGAACAAACGTGGAAGTAAACTACCTAATCACGGTTTGTGTTGTTTACTTCCGCGTTTGTTCCTAATTAATCAATTATTTCAATAGATTCGCTGCAGTTAACCCTGATGATCCTTGGGTGAAATATATATGTCTATAACTTCTACTAGATCCGCTCTACTAATATATTGAGCACTCTTATATTCTATATGACCTCACTTATTCGGTTTATTATTTATCGACGGTCGGATTTGTGGCTAACTGGATACTATATTCCCGATAAGTAACCCGTTTTACACTCCATATATATATATATATATATATATATATATATATATAAAGTCAACGGGGCGGCCTAAAGTCGGTACCAGCGAGTCAGTCTATCCCCTTTTCAATAGCGCTAGACCAAGGAGATTGCTTTTAGCATCTGAGGTGGGGCGCCACACCTACCATCAGCTCCTTACTTTACCGCACAGATCCCTGTGCTACTCATACGCTGAGTTGGCGGGGACCGGAATCGAACTAGGAACGTTATGGTTTCTAGCCGAGCACTCTACCGACTGAGCTAACCCGGCCCCTACAGATATGAAATTATACAGATGTGAGGATTTCGCGTATGCTTCAAGTTTAGCTGTCCAAGAATAAAAATAAAAATAATTAGATATACTGGTTTTTTTTGTTGTTTTTTTTTGAAACATGAAGAAATAAACAAAAAATAGCGAACTAAAAGAGATTAATTTTTTTGATTTTAAACATTTTTTTTAAATTTAAAATTTTTAAAATTTAAATTAAAAAAAAAAGGCAACCGTATCAACCACCTTACTTGTCTTGTTCTTTGTTAAAAGAAATGAGATTAATAAGTATCTGATTCGTAGCTGATGTCTATATCACTTCCTGTCTAGAAAAGAAATTGGTGAGATTAGAAGCCATTTCAAATACATCACAAGAAAAATATTTAGAATATATATAAATTTAGAAATGATTAAAAATAATTGAAAAAGATTAAAAAATTAAAAGATTAAAAAAAAATATTTATTAATTAAGGAAGAATTCGGTTATATATATTGATTTAAATTAAAAAAATTATTAGAAAAATGTTATTAAACAAGAAAATTGGTCATAGCCGGAATAAAAAAATATATGATAGATAATAGATAATAATATAATAATAAATATAATATATTATACATTACATAAACATTAACAGTACATGGTATCAGCTCAGACATTTCTCTCGTAGTCTGAAGAAGAAGATTCTTTGTAGTAAAAAAGCTAATCTTATATGGATTACATACTAATAAGTTTACTATAATAAATATTAATACTCATTTTTATTAGCTTCTCTTCTTTCTCTATAATTACTAGCCAAACTTACTAATTAATGCAACAATCCATTATATTCATACTATATTCGTATTTATATACTTTATATATATATTGATATTATATATATAATATATATATACAGTAGATACGATAATATATATATATTATTATATATATTATAAATATAAAACATACAGTACATAATATTTTATATAGTAAAATGTGTGCTGTTATATATATACACACACACACCACTGAAATAGTTATATATTATATTTATAAGTTAAGTGAAAACTAGAGATATATAAACGAGATAATAGTAATGGAGATGAATGAG
>CM042137.1:105940205-105950632 GCA_023376005.1 Doryteuthis pealeii | reverse complement strand
AAAAAAAAATTTAAAAAATAAAAAACGTTAGTCACTTTCGCTTACTTATTTTCACATGTATTTATATTGCGTGTAAACATCACTTTCTGAATGGGTTGGTTTCTTTGTTTAATGGCAACATCAACTTTTTTTTAATGCACAAAACAATCTCCTTGTACAAGAACAGTTGTAGTACTACGAGGGTGAGTAAAAAAATAATGCCATTTTGTTTAGGACAGGTATAATTACCAACACAGGAACATGTATCATACATCAAAATGAACCTGGTCCTCTGTAGATCACATCCCTACTTCTCCACATAGTTACTGTTTCTCTCAATAGCAATGTTCCACCTTCGAATGAGAGCATATACTCCCGCCTCTTAAAATTCTGTTGACTGTTCTTTGAGCCACTTCTTCACAACGGATTTGGCTTCCTCGTCACTTGAATTGTTTGCCTCTCAAACTCTAATTCATGGGGCCCCATGAAAGAAAATTTGAGAGGCAAACATTATTGAGGTGGAACATTGCTATTGAAAGAACCGGTGACTATGTGGAGAAATAGGGATGGGATCCACAGAGGACCAGCTTCATTTTGATGTATGATACATGTTCCTGTGTTGGTAATTATATCTGTCCTAAACAAAATGGAATTATTTTTTTTACTCACCCGCGTATTTAATCCATAGCCGGACATTATGAATTTATAGAGCATGAAGATCTATTTGTTATATATTTTGATACATGACTGAACACGAAACATCCCATGAATTGATTGATTTTAACGGTATATCAACCTGTCTAGGGTTATTTTATGGGCAGAGGTTAGAGAATCTTTTTCCTTGTACATTCATATTTACATCTTTTGTGTACTTGTTTCTCAAGAGGGGTTTATTTTACCCATAGATGATATCCTAACACGTACTACCACTTCAGGTAAGAGTGGTTCTTGGAGTAACTGTCATGAAGTCTCTTGGTTTTGAATTCAGAGTTTTTCCTTCTCCTAGGCCAAAGCAAAATAGCCTATTATTTACCCATAGCTTGAGGGAGGGAGAAAAGAAGGATTCATAGCAAGCAGGGTTTTATGGAGTCGAGTTGCTATTTCCATGCACCTTAGTTTTGAATTCCGAGTTTTTTCCTTTTCCTAGATCGGTTGCCGTACCAAAGCTAAAGATCCAGACTACCCTAGATATTAATCAATATTGATATTAATCAATATTTTAATGCTAATTTGAAGTTTAGGTTAATGACTTTTGCGGGTGCTTTATAAATAATTTCAAACATGGAAGTAAAAGTTGTTTTTCTTTCTTAATAATGTCGTTAAATAGAAAATATCACCAGGCCATAACAATTAAGGAATTTTTAAATAATTAATTTATAAAGAATATTTTCCATATGGAAATTAAAGAATTAAAGCGTAATTACTTTAAATTTATTATTTTTTGGAGTGGTTTAAATTAATTTTTGAGTCTACTTGGGCTAAGGGTTTCCCGATGTAAGTAAAGTAAAGTCGTCGGGGCGGCCTAATGTCGGTATCGGCCAGACAGCGAGGGAGTCTATCCCCTTTTCATTAGCGCTAGACCAAGGAGATTATTTAGGCATCTGAGGTGGAGCGCCACACCTACCATCAACTCCTCACTTTACCGCAAATATTCCTGTGCTACTCATTCACTGAGTTGGCGAGGGCCGGTATCGAACCAAGAACCTCGTGATTCCTAGCCGAACACTCTACCGACTGAGCTAAACCATCAATCTTCATTGGTTTCTAAAAAAAAAAATAATCCGGTCTTCTTTGATATAGTGAATTCATCGTCGGTGTTAAAAGTAATGGTCTCTTAGGCAGAAATATCCCATTTTGCCACGCCACTAGAGTTGACGTAGTGCCAACTTTCCGATTCAGTCAATAAATAAAGGGATTTTTGTTTTGTTTTGAGGCTATTCAAGGTTAATCAGAGAGCTCCAAACTTGAACAGAGGTATGTCATCAGCTTTTTGGTGGCTGAGAATAATAGTAATATTTACTAGAAATCATATGACTCTTTCTGTCTCTGTCTGTTGAAACCTAAAATTAATAGATTTCTTCATACAAAATGGCAACAACACTGGAATAACAACATCCACAATAAACTCTTCCTAATCAAATCCACTTTGGGAGGCTGGAGACCAACTTTAAGGGAGTCTAGAAAGGAATGTCATTGTATCTCGATTACACATTGGTCATAAAAGACTAACGCACTCCTATATACTCAAACAAGAACAACAACCACAATGTGGAACATGTCAAACACCTTTGACAGTTAAACACTTATTCATGGAATGCAGGTTTATTGCTCACATCAGAAACCGTTATTTTAAAGCAAGCAAAATGAAAGAACTGTTTGAAAATGTCAACATGGAAGATATTCTCTCTTTTCTGAGGGAAATAAAATTATACCATAGAATATAGACATGAAACAAATCATTACCTTACAACATAATCCCCAATAATAGTAACATATTGTTAAAACCAATTAATAAAAAGTATAAATATAAATACACGATATGTATAACTTCCTAACCGTTAGGCATGACATAACCCCAGACGGGTTGATATGCCGTTAAAATCAATAAACAAACAATAAACAATGTTCTTCCCTTGCCTCACGTCTGTATCGTTCATCGCTCCTGGCAGGTCCACAGCACAACATCCAGTGTCTGCACATAGCTGTTGTATGTAAGTTTTTGCTGGTCGGTCAACACTGGTGTGTCCATGTGTAGGTGTCCACAGGAGAAAGTCACTAATGAGTTCGTCCTTTATTCTCCAACATTATCTAGCATGTCTTGTTCGTCTTGTTGTATATCGTCATATACCACATCGTCGAATATCGTCGGGTATACAATCGAGAGAGGAGATTCGTGAGAGAGAGAGAGAGAGAGAGAGAGAGAGAGAGAGAGAGAGAGAGAGAGACTTACTTATTCTCCATTTCTTCTTGCTACGTCTAGTCGCCATGTTTCCTCTCCTACTTCTTTTGGCCGTCATGTTGTCTAGTCTCTTCTAAGGGCTTCTTCTTGGCTAACTCTTTAGTCATGCAAATTAATCAACTCACAAGACTTTTATTTTCTTGATCAAGATTTATTTCTGCTTTGCCCATTCTTCTGCGCGGTGAGATATCAACCCCAGCAGAGAGGATGCCCGTCAGGTTGAAACTACAATCTAAACTAACTAAATCATGTGACGTGCGAGATTCGCGCCTCTGGTGTCAGTTGGGGTTATAACTGTCCTGCTAGTTTTCCATCGCCTGATCTGAAAACCAATGGCCCCTTAGAATTCTCGCTACAGGGTCCATCAACAACCCACGCCACCACACAAATTATGTAGCAGTCTTAGCTGAATGGTTTATGTGATAGGAGGTAGGCGGCTGTACAGCTGCTTTTTTTTGTTGTTGGTTACTGCTTCTAGGGTCTGTTTAAGACAGCACGCAGCATCCTTTTGTATTTCTTATCTTGGAAGCGCGTGGTCTAATGGTTAGAGTCGCAGGAAATGGACTCGTCGACCCGAGTTCAAATCCTTGACGAAGCTACAGCTCACATAGCGCTCATACCCTTAAGAAAGGTATGAATCCAACTACTCTCCCTCCAGCTATGGATAAATTGTAGGGCAGACTGGGATCTTTAACCTTGGTTAGGCAACCAATCTAGGAGAAGGAAAACTCTGAATTCAAACCTGTTAAACTCCGCTTGGGTGGTCACTACTAGAATAGGCTCAGTCCTAATTAGTGATATATTTCACTATTTATTCTATCATACCTTTCATACAATAATTTGAATAAATAGAGAAAATTTCACGTATTAGTATTAGTATCTAATTTTTTTCTCTAAGAATTCCGTTAACAAAAGTCCTCCAAAACATGGATAATAGAAACATAGGTTCCCGCACAAAATTCTTTACATTTCGTAACACACCCATCATTTTTTTTCTTCTGGAAAGCGAAGAGCTTATCGCTGCTTCTTTTTTTCTTTCTTTTTTTTTAATTTGGATTATGTAGATAAAAATTTTAAAATAAATAAATGAATATATAAGGAGCGGCATTTACTACAGTTCTATTGCATATTTGGGGGAATCCTCGTGACTTTCCTGTTGTAGTTCGCGTAGGAAGGAAGAGGATATTGTTCATTGGTGGTTACAAACTAGATGCACTTTCTTGGTCTCACAAACAAAGCCCCCCCCCACACACACACACGAAAAGAGAGAGAGAGAGAGAGAGAGAGAGAGAGAGAGAGAGAGAGAGAGAGAGAGAGAGAGAGACGTACAAACAAACATACACGCACGCGCATGCATATATACAAGGTGTGTCAAAAAAGTATCGAGATTTTTTTTGTACTTTTTGACACGCATTGTATTCTGAAAAAAAAAAATAACGTTCCGTTCATTATTTTTTGCAGAATACAAGGTGTGTTAAAAGTGCCAAGTTTAAAGCTGTATTTACCTAAATAGAAATGAAGAATGAATGGAACGTTATTTTTTTCTAGAATACAAGGTGTGTCAATAAAGTACAAAAATCTCGATATTTTTTGACACACCTTGTACATATGTTTCTGTACGAAGGTAATCCCAAAAGTAAGATCTTCAAAGCTCTGGGACGCAGGGAAACTTTTCTAAGCTGAACTTTTACTAGTTAGGTTTCAATGCCTGCAATATTGTTAAATATTTTATTATTGCACTAGCTTTCACTCTATCATCCCATTTTATACCACAAATGGCTCGAAGACAGCGCATGTGAAAGGCGTCAAGTTGGTTTATATGCTTGTGGTATATATACATAGAACGAGTATGTGCACGGACAGGGCAATATAATGAATAAATTAAGGAAAAACTTTAAATTTGCTTCATGTAATAATTCATTTCAGCTGCAGAAATACTGGATCATCATACATCAGTAAAAGCATGGTTGTTACATGTAAGTAAAAGTAAAGTAAAGTCGTCGGGGCGGCCTAATGTCGGTATCAGCCATGCAGCGAGCGAGTCTATCCCCTTTTCACTAGCGCTAGACAAGGAGATTATTTTAGCGTCTGAGGTGGAGCGCCACACCTACCATCAGCTCCTTAATTTACCGCACAGATCCTGTGTTACTCATACGCTAAGTTAGCGAGGACCAGTATCGAACTAGGAACCTTGTGGTTTCTAGCCGAACGCTCTACTGACTGACACGGCCCATTACATTGTTACATGTAACGACCATATATTATATATATATATATATATATATGTGTGTGTGTGTGTGTGGTGTGTGTGTGTATAATATATATATATATATATATATATATATATACAGGGTGTTCGGGATAAATTAGACAGTTTCATAAGGAAAAAGAAAAAGTGCTTGGTAGCTACAAAATTTAAAGGATTGTAAAGAAATTCAACTGGCACGGAAATTACACTACTGTCAACAAGTTTCACTCAAAATAGCCTCAGTCCTGCTCATGGAGCAAGCTGATTTTACAGTTCGGGAAGGGTCTCAAAAACTACTTTAATTCTGTCGAATTTCTGGGCTTTTGTAGTACTGGCACGGCGATTGTTGTCTTTCTCAACAGCGCCACATACATAATAATCCATGAGGTTAAGATCTGGGGAGATCGAAGGCCAAACATTGGGACTGATGTAGTCGTAAAAATTCGCCGACAACCATTTTTTACTTTTTCACAGGGGTGTGCCAGGGGGCCGAATACATATGGCCTACCATTGGCTACCCTTGTTATCCAGGACTTGACTACAGTGTTTAGCATCTAAGGGCCCCCCAACACTTTTTTCTGCAGATTTTCGAGGAATTCTGCTGTACGAACACAATCAGATCGTCTATTATGTTGCTTTCTTCTAGCCAAAGCCTCGTAATCTCCATTGTAATTCTCCAGTTCATGTCTGATTGTTTTTATAGTGTTCAGGGAGCATTGGGCAGCAACCACAATATCCTTATTTTGATGACTGGCGCAGATCATCATGATACTAGTTCTCTTCCATGATTAAGGTGGGTTCCAGTTATTCATTCAATTAGTCATCACGTATATTAATGAAGAACGGTTCAAGCTTTTAAATGATGCGTACTGTGCATCAATACCTCCAGCATACGAAGAAAAATAACCAAATATAAGTATGTCAAATGTATCCCGAATACCCTCTCTCTCTCTCTCTCTCTCTCTCTCTCTCTCTATATATATATATATATATATATATAATATATATATATATATTTGTATATGTATAAGTATTAACTTACCGGTGGGTATAGAACGATCGTTGGAAGCGCACAATATCCAGGGGTTAAGGTTGAGGAAAAACAAATACAAAGTGCTCAATACAATGTAGAGCATAAATTTATTTAAGAATGGAAATGAGTAACCTACTCGAGTTTCATCGATAGATTCTTCAGGGTTACTTTTAAATTAATCGAGTTTACGATTAATCTTTGGTGTTATAAACATGCCCGTTGGAATGGGACTTCCCATTCCAACGGGCATGTTTATAACACCAAAGATTAATCGTAAACTCGATTAATTTAAAAGTAACCCTGAAGAATCTATCGATGAAACTCGAGTAGGTTACTCATTTCCATTCTTATATATATATATATATATATATATATATATATATATATATATATATGGGGGGGTTCAATCAGCAGAGCACCCGCCTAGGAATCGAAAGGTCCTGGATCCGATACCGGTCTCCGCCACATTAGCACAGGAGTAGCACATATTGGATAATCTTGTCTGTACGGTAAAGTGGAGAGATAGCGGTAGTTGTGGCGCTCCACATCAGCAAAAGAAAACAATCACCCTGAGTTAAGTTAAGACAGTGTTAAATGACAGTTATCTCTGGATTCCGGGTTCAATCCTGAGTAGAGGTAGTAACATAGAAAAATAATTAACACAACTCCTACACCAGCTATGGTTAGCGGAATGAGAACAGGATACCCTCGTGGACTAAATAAAGGGTTAGGTTCAAAGTTCCGTGATGGCTCCCAATTACGACAAGAAAGTTCCCGAGTCCGAAAAGAAGGTTCCCGAGTCCGACAAAAAATACCTGAAGAAGGCCGGAGGGCATATCGGCCGAAACGTTGTACAAATAACAATGAATATGGGGACAATAGTCCGAATAAAGCAGATAATACTAAACAATTTTGTTTGTGTAAAACTTGCGATGATCAAAAAGACGTTGATGAGTAACACCAACGCAAGGATCGAACCAATTAGATGAAAATACTTGAAACAAAGTCCTCACCCCACCCACTTCACTATCGCCCCCCTCTCTCACTTTCACGCGCGTTGTCATGGTTATCAGGACAAGCAGTTTCCGGTTGTGGATATAAGTTACTACACATTGTAAAACGCCGGAAGTTAAATAACATACATCAATATAGGTGCATCAATTATTAACTGACGATTAATTATCAGTTTATTAACAGAATTAATCATGAGGCTAAAAAAACGAGAGTGTCCCTATCAACAAGACTATGTCAGAAATAATCAGTCCAGTGTTTACAATATATGTATATGATGAAACAAAATATGGAGCCGTCGTAGGAAATGGACACGTCCAGATGAGTTCAAATCGTGGACGACGCTTTTTTATTGCATTTCACATGGCGCAAATACCCTCGGGAAAGATATGAATCCAACTATTCTCCCTTCAGCTATGGGTAAATAGTAGGGCAAACTGAGCTGTTTAACTCTGGCTAGGAGAAGGAAAACCGAATTCTAACCTGTTAAACTCGGCTTAAGATTTGGACTTTTTGTCACATCCTACTCGTGCGGAGAAGTTGGGTAAATATATATATATATATATATATATATATATATATGCGATTTGATAATTTGCTTTAGAAGCATTGTTGAGTAAAGTATATTATTATTCATATTTTTTGCTTGAAGGCAATTACAATGCGTATATCGCATAAAATTCAATAATTATTGAAAATAATCATGATAAGTGAACTCGGCAAATATTGCGCTCCACGTAGAACATCGTACAACTGTTTCAACTTTATTAAGTCTCATCTGTCTCATCAGCGATGTATACTTACGATTTCCCTCCGACAGAAATACTTTATCTATTGAGTTTAGCATAGTCTGGTCCAAAAACGAAATGGTGAGAGCACTGTGGCGATTGAACTCATTTCACTGCCGCACTGGTCAGCTAACCTTATACTTACCTGTATCAGGATCGTCGGCTTCTGAGATGGTGGCTGTGATGTGTACCCTTATACGACATTGGTTATATAATGGAGAGAGAGAGAGAGGGGGGGGGAATAGAGAGAGAGTTAGATAGATATATGATAGGGTAGGGATGATTGTTCTTACTTTAGATTCTGCTTATTTTCTCTACTCATCTGGACACTATGTTCTCCGGTTGGGCTTCTGTTAAGGGTTGGTTCTTCTTCTGTTGATTCTTCTTTGTGATGGGCTGGACATTACTTGTTTTAATGTTTAATTAACACAACAAGACTTGGTTGTTTGTTTTTTTTAATTTCATTTATCAAGTTTCTATTTTCAGCCCTGCCCATTTGATTCCGCCGCGGGGAGAACGACCCATCAGAGCCGACAATTGCGTCAGCACTCCTTCGAAACTAACTAAACTAAAATTTATTCTCACGCCTGTATATCGGAAGGTCAGTTGGAATGTCACCGTTGTCACTCATCCGTCCCAGTAACTTTCCACGGAGTTAGAGTTAAGTTAACGGACCCTAATTAAAAAGTCTAACTACAGGTATGTTCATAATTTATGGCTACTCATAAATTATGTAACAGCTGAACCAAATCGCAGCTGATCCCAGGGGTTCGTCGCCCTAGGCAGCACATGCCCCTCGCCTAAAAGGGGCAGGACCAGCTTTATTGGTCGGTGCCTGAGGCGATCCAATAGGGAAATACCGAAGGTATCACATATGTTTTGTACTGGTCATCACATGAGTTTCCGTTAAGTGGTAAGTAAAAATGGCTTGGTGGGAGACCCGGAAAATATACCTGGTCTGCCAGCCTTTTGCAAGGAAAAATATAGAATTGCGCAACTTGTGGGTTAAGGCAGAGTTACCTCTTGTGACAGGTGCATTGTGGGAGCACAAACCGAAAATGGGACTTCCGTCATGACACATAGATTGGACTACAGGGTATATTTTGGTTGCACGCATGTTGAACATTTAAGTAACTGTTTTGGGTAGAAGCATTTCTCTTCTTTTTTTTTTTTCAACACCCAGATCAGCTTTTTATTCAGTGTTTCTCATTTATTTGTACGTAAAAACGTAACACCTCTCCACGAGGGAGCCGCCCTAATACTCCTTATTATATGGTATTAAATGACCGCAAATATCAACTGTAGTTATATCAACTGGCGCAAGATCACTACAGTTAATGGTTTGTTCTCTTTTAATGGCATATGAACCTTTTGCAGGTTATCTAATGCCAAAGCCATACTCATAGAAGAACAATAGTAGTACTATCTAACCCATATCTGAGAAGGTTCATATATTATCCCAAGGGTATTAGTCCGAAAGTGAACGTAATAGTGGAACTGGAGTTCGAGTTCGCTTACTACAATGTCGCAGTCCAGTACGTTAGTCACTATACCACGGGGACACATCCCCCTCCCGCTATAGTTGAGTTCCAGAATGTATCAAAAGTCACGTACGCGTCTAGTTGCGTTGCCTTCCATTCTGCATATTTGAAATTCTTGCGATATTTCACCTGATCTATGTATTACGACAAAATGGTAAACTTTAAATCATATATATATATATATATATATATATATATATATATATAATATATAAAAGCAATTGGTAATTTGCTTGAAGCATTGTTAAGTATGTTATGATATATTAATATTTTGAAGGCCAGTACAATGCGTATTGTACTGGCCTTCAAAATACGCATTGTACTGGCCTTCAAAATATTAGTATATCATAATATATATGGCCTTCAAAATATTAATACATCATAATATATATATATATATATATATATATATATATATATATATATATATATGTGTGTGTGTGTGTGTGTAATGTCCTGGTGGCTGGGCCTATAGAATACGCAGAATGTACCTCTACAGAAGGGTAAGAGCTCCCCGAATGGGGCCACTTGTTGGCCATGGATGGTGACCCGTATTGCCTGAGGATGAGATATTGATGGGATAGTGAGTTCTTTGTGCATCCCTACAATCTCATGGCCCCAAAGGACCCCCGTTGAGAAACCCTTTAAATTTAAGAATAAATCTGGAGTTTTGAATTTAAGAAATTGAGAACTAAAAGCGTCGATCAGAATAAAAAATCATAATAAATAAATATTTATGTTAACAAAATGGCTTAGATTTATTTAACATTTTAACTAAATAATAAGTTTGATATTTTATTTTAAATAATGATTATTAATTACGAAATACGGTCTCTATATATTTGTGGGTACTAAATTATCAGTGGTC
>CM042137.1:105912705-105935205 GCA_023376005.1 Doryteuthis pealeii | reverse complement strand
CCAAATAAAAATAACTTAATTAATAAAAAGGATGAGTTCCTAGGAAAATGTATGCATAGATTACGCAATGCATTAGAATACCAAAATGATAAAATTGATCAATAAGGGCATAATACAGTAAAAATATGATAAAGCAGTAACAAAGAAAAACTACTAGAAGAAATAAAGAAATAAATAAAAAACTTAGCCAAACTTCAGACAAACTGACCCCATAAAGGTCAACAGAGTAAGTTGAAGATAGTGGTATGGGTAATAAAAGTATAATGTTACAGTGCACTACTACCCACGTAGGTCAAGATAGGAGGAGTTTAACCTCAACTACAAACTAGCAGCCCACTAAGGTTAAATTTCAGGAAGAATTAAAGAAATATCATTCTAGCTATATAAAGTAACCGAAAATATCCACTCAATCCCCCTGATGAAGGTGTTAGAGTAACGCCAAAACCGCGGTCGGGAAATAACTTCTTCTACGACTATTTATATATATATATATATATATATATTTATATATATATATATATATGACATACGCACGCGTAGAAACAAAAGGACGCACCCGACATCCCGTAAACATGCAACACGAGAATACAGTTAAAAAAACCCACACATTTAACCATTTGTACCAAATATATATATATATATATATATATATATATATATATATATATATATATATATATAATTGGGCAGCATTTCTCCATTCAGACATGTTTGGTTAAACAGCGCAAACATTTTTTGTCTACAAATTGTGTTCTCATTCCTTTCGCCGAATTGATGACTGGAATTGGCTGATGATTTTGCCCTAGCGTAATTGTTCCCGAGTACTTTCAGTCCCATCACGGACCATCGTCGGTGTAAATGCAAAAACAATAAAACATTGGAATGTCCCGGTTAGCTCAGTCGGTAAAGCGTTCGGCTAGAAACCACAAGGTTCCTAGTTCGATACCGGTCCCCGCCCACTCAGCGTATGAGTAGCACAGATATCTCTGCGGTAAAGTAAGGAGCTGATGGTAGATGTGGTGCTCCACCTCAGATGCTAAAACAATCTCCTTGGTCTAGCGTTATTGAAAAGGGGATAGACTCCCTCGCTGACTGGCTGATAGCGACTTTAGGCCGTCCCGTAGACTTTACTTTTTTTTTTATTCATACTAGTGTTATATTCTTTTATACATAGTATCTTCCATTCGGCGCCTTGAAATGATTGTGAACAAAATTTGTCATCTAAAAATGTCAGCGCTATACAATCACACACACACACACACACACACACACACATATATATATATATAATATTGTCTATTTTTGAATTTGAAATATGTCTTCTTCTTTCAAAAACTGTTACACTAATATATACATTATGTCGTTGACCGAGAAATGCGTAGCGGATGTGCTAATGAAGAAACGATCGCATGACTTGTACGCTTTTTGGAACATCAATGTTTTCGTTTTGAATTCAAATTATTTTCAGCTTCTCATTCGATGAGTCCGGTTTAAAAACAAGCTCTGATGATGATTTTTATAAATCGAAATATTGTTCAAAATTAGCTATGAATATGATATAAAATATTTTCCTTTTAACAGCATTGTGTGTTTTCATATCCTTTATATATATATATATATATATATATATATATATATATATATATATATATATATATATATATATATATATATAGTAAAAGTTATAGGCAGAAAACCCAGGGTCATCAGGGTTAACTGCAACGAATTAATTGAAATAATTAATTAATTAGGAACAAACGTGGAAGTAAACTACCTAATCACAGTTTGTGTTGTTTACTTCCGCGTTTGTTTCTAATTAATCAATTATTTCAATAGATTCGCTGCAGTTAACCCTGATGATCCTTGGGTGAAATATATATGTCTATAACTTCTACTAGATCCGCTCTACTAATATATTGAGCACTCTTATATTCTATATAACCTCACTTATTCGGTTTATTATTTATCGACGGTCGGATTTATGACTAACTGGATATTATATTCCCCAATAAGTAACCCGTTTTACACTCCCATATATATATATATATATATATATATATATATATATATATATATATATATATATATATATATATATATATATAAAGTCAACGGGTCGGCCTAAAGTCGGTATCAGCGAGTCAGTCTATCCCCTTTTCAATAGCGCTAGACCAAGGAGATTGTTTTTAGCATCTGAGGTGGGGCGCCACACCTACCATCAGCTCCTTACTTTACCGCACAGATCCCTGTGCTACTCATACGCTGAGTTGGCGGGGACCGGAATCGAACTAGGAACGTTGTGGTTTCTAGCCGAGCACTCTACCGACTGAGCTAACCCTGCCCCTACAGATATGAAATTATACAGATGTGAGGATTTCGCGTATGCTTCAAGTTTAGCTGTCCAAGAATAAAAATAAAAATAATTAGATATACTGGTTTTTTTTTTGTTGTTTTTTTTTGAAACATGAAGAAATAAACAAAAAATAGCGAACTAAAAGAGATTTAATTTTTTTGATTTTAAACATTTTTTTTAAATTTAAAATTTTTTAAAATTTAAATTAAAAAAAAAGGCAACCGTATCAACCACCTTACTTGTCTTGTTCTTGTTAAAAGAAATGAGATTAATAAGTATCTGATTCGTAGCTGATGTCTATATCACTTCCTGTCTAGAAAAGAAATCTGGTGAGATTAGAAGCCATTTCAAATACATCACAGAGAAAATATTTAGAATATATATAAATTTAGAAATGATTAAAAAATAATTGAAAAAGATTAAAAAATTAAAAGATTAAAAAAATTATTATTAATTAAAGGAAGAATTCGGTTATATATATTGATTTAAATTAAAAAAAATTATTAGAAAAATGTTATTAATTACCATAAAAATTGGTCATAGTGTGTGTATATATATATATATATATATATATAGGGGGGGGGTAAACTATAGACACGTGTTTTCGAGGTATCACCTCTCATCAGTATAGTTATACGGTTTTAGCAGCTGCCTATGGCTGGGTTCGAAACCCGAACGAACTTACGCTCGCCCAAGCTTCTTACCCACACATCCACAGTCAGTCGCCAAGTATAGCAGGCTATTTAATTGCTATATTTCTAAGGGGAAATGACCTTCACCTAGAGTTCTCAAACTATGTAAACAAAGTGAGATTTGGCCGAGCCGAATACGGTGAATCTGCAATTATATACCTTCTAAATAGAGTGCTCAACCGAGAACGGGAAGCGTATAAAGGGGTAAACTATAGACACGTGTTTCGAGGTATCACCTCTCATCAGTATAGTTATACGGTTTTTAGCAGCTGCCTATGGCTGGGTTCGAAACCCGAACGAACTTACGCTCGCCCAAGCTTCTTACCCACACATCCACAGTCAGTCGCCAAGTATAGCAGGCTATTTAATTGCTATATTTCTAAGGGGAAATGACCTTCACCTAGAGTTCTCAAACTATGTAAACAAAGTGAGATTTGGCCGAGCCGAATACGGTGAATCTGCAATTATATACCTTCTAAATAGAGTGCTCAACCGAGAACGGGAAGCGTATAAAGGGGTAAACTATAGACACGTGTTTCGAGGTATCACCTCTCATCAGTATAGTTATACGGTTTTAGCAGCTGCCTGTGGCTGGGTTCGAAACCCGAACGAACTTACGCTCGCCCAAGCTTCTTATCCACACATCCACAGTCAGTCGCCAAGTATAGCAGGCTATTTAATTGCTATATTTCTAAGGGGAAATGACCTTCACCTAGAGTTCTCAAACTATGTAAACAAAGTGAGATTTGGCCGAGCCGAATACGGTGAATCTGCAATTATATACCTTCTAAATAGAGTGCTCAACCGAGAACGGGAAGCGTATAAAGGGGTAAACTATAGACACGTGTTTCGAGGTATCACCTCTCATCAGTATAGTTATACGGTTTTAGCAGCTGCCTATGGCTGGGTTCGAAACCCGAACGAACTTACGCTCGCCCAAGCTTCTTACCCACACATCCACAGTCAGTCGCCAAGTATAGCAGGCTATTTAATTGCTATATTTCTAAGGGGAAATGACCTTCACCTAGAGTTCTCAAACTATGTAAACAAAGTGAGATTTGGCCGAGCCGAATACGGTGAATCTGCAATTATATACCTTCTAAATAGAGTGCTCAACCGAGAACGGGAAGCGTATAAAGGGGTAAACTATAGACACGTGTTTCGAGGTATCACCTCTCATCAGTATAGTTATACGGTTTTAGCAGCTGCCTGTGGCTGGGTTCGAAACCCGAACGAACTTACGCTCGCCCAAGCTTCTTATCCACACATCCACAGTCAGTCGCCAAGTATAGCAGGCTATTTAATTGCTATATTTCTAAGGGGAAATGACCTTCACCTAGAGTTCTCAAACTATGTAAACAAAGTGAGATTTGGCCGAGCCGAATACGGTGAATCTGCAATTATATACCTTCTAAATAGAGTGCTCAACCGAGAACGGGAAGCGTATAAAGGGGTAAACTATAGACACGTGTTTCGAGGTATCACCTCTCATCAGTATAGTTATACGGTTTTAGCAGCTGCCTATGGCTGGGTTCGAAACCCGAACGAACTTACGCTCGCCAAGCTTCTTACCCACACATCCACAGTCAGTCGCCAAGTATAGCAGGCTATTTAATTGCTATATTTCTAAGGGAAATGACCTTCACCTAGAGTTCTCAAACTATGTAAACAAAGTGAGATTTGGCCGAGCCGAATACGGTGAATCTGCAATTATATACCTTCTAAATAGAGTGCTCAACCGAGAACGGGAAGCGTATAAAGGGGTAAACTATAGACACGTGTTTCGAGTATCACCTCTCATCAGTATAGTTATACGGTTTTAGCAGCTGCCTATGGCTGGGTTCGAAACCCGAACGAACTTACGCTCGCCCAAGCTTCTTATCCACACATCCACAGTCAGTCGCCAAGTATAGCAGGCTATTTAATTGCTATATTTCTAAGGGGAAATGACCTTCACCTAGAGTTCTCAACTATGTAAACAAAGTGAGATTTGGCCGAGCCGAATACGGTGAATCTGCAATTATATACCTTCTAAATAGAGTGCTCAACCGAGAACGGGAAGCGTATAAAGGGGTAAACTATAGACACGTGTTTCGAGGTATCACCTCTCATCAGTATAGTTATACGGTTTTAGCAGCTGCCTATGGCTGGGTTCGAAACCCGAACGAACTTACGCTCGCCCAAGCTTCTTACCCACACATCCACAGTCAGTCGCCAAGTATAGCAGGCTATTTAATTGCTATATTTCTAAGGGGAAATGACCTTCACCTAGAGTTCTCAAACTATGTAAACAAAGTGAGATTTGGCCGAGCCGAATACGGTGAATCTGCAATTATATACCTTCTAAATAGAGTGCTCAACCGAGAACGGGAAGCGTATAAAGGGGTAAACTATAGACACGTGTTTCGAGGTATCACCTCTCATCAGTATAGTTATACGGTTTTAGCAGCTGCCTATGGCTGGGTTCGAAACCCGAACGAACTTACGCTCGCCCAAGCTTCTTACCCACACATCCACAGTCAGTCGCCAAGTATAGCAGGCTATTTAATTGCTATATTTCTAAGGGGAAATGACCTTCACCTAGAGTTCTCAAACTATGTAAACAAAGTGAGATTTGGCCGAGCCGAATACGGTGAATCTGCAATTATATACCTTCTAAATAGAGTGCTCAACCGAGAACGGGAAGCGTATAAAGGGGTAAACTATAGACACGTGTTTCGAGGTATCACCTCTCATCAGTATAGTTATACGGTTTTAGCAGCTGCCTATGGCTGGGTTCGAAACCCGAACGAACTTACGCTCGCCCAAGCTTCTTACCCACACATCCACAGTCAGTCGCCAAGTATAGCAGGCTATTTAATTGCTATATTTCTAAGGGGAAATGACCTTCACCTAGAGTTCTCAAACTATGTAAACAAAGTGAGATTTGGCCGAGCCGAATACGGTGAATCTGCAATTATATACCTTCTAAATAGAGTGCTCAACCGAGAACGGGAAGCGTATAAAGGGGTAAACTATAGACACGTGTTTCGAGGTATCACCTCTCATCAGTATAGTTATACGGTTTTAGCAGCTGCCTATATATATATACTTTGGTGCGGTACCAAGTTTCTATATATATTATTTATTTATTTATATATTTATTTATTATTTATAAATATATATATATTTATATATATTTCGTATTTATATACTTATATATATTTTGTATTTATATACATATATATATATTAACAAATATGTATATTTATATGTAATTATATATATACACACACACACACACACACATAAATATATATATATAATTAATTTGAATAACTAGAGTATATATATAAGAGGTTATAATAGTAATGATGATGATGGTGATAATAATAATTAGACACGATTGGGTTGGGAAGGTGATCCACTGGGAATTATGCAAAAAATTACATTTTGACCATACAACAAAATGGTATATGCATAAACCAGAATCTGTTCTTGAGAACGAAACACGTAAAATTCTCTGGGACTTTGAAATAAAAATGGATCACCTTATCCCAGCAAGAAGACCAGACCTAGTGTTGATAAACAAAAAAGAAAGAACTTGTCAACTGGTGGATTTTGCAGTTCCGGCAGATCACAGGGTGAAGCTAAAGGAAAATGAAAAAAATCGACAAATATCTGGACCTTGCCAGAGAACTGAAAAAGTTATGGAATATGAAAGTGAAAGTTATACCAATTGTAGTTGGTGCACTTGGAAAAGTCCCAAAAGGATTTGAAAAGCGGCTGGAATGTTTGGAAATCAGAGGAAGGGTTGAAACCATTCAGAACACTGCTCTGCTGCAATCTGCCAGAATACTCAGAAGAGTCCAGGAGACCTGAAGAGACTTGCTGTCACTCAGACTCCAGTGAAAGACCATCAGCTAATGCTGATGTGAAAACTCAAAAGGAGCAAATAATAATAATAATAATAATAATAATAATAATAATAAAACACCAAACCTAGTATTAATTAGCAAGAACAAAACGTGTCATCTCGTGGATTTTGCCGCCCTGGTTAAAGGTAAAAGAAAACGAAAAGATAGACAAAATGTGGAACATGAAGGTGAAGTTCGTGCCAATTCTAATTGGTACCCTTAGAACGGTCCCCAAGGTCTGAAAAATAATTTAGGTGAATTGGAAATCAGAGAAAGAATCGAGACCATCCAAACTACAGCATTGTTAAATCGGCTAGAATACTCAGAAGAGTCCTGGAGATCTGAGGAGACTTGCTGTCCCTCAGCCTCCAGTGAACCACCAGCTACTGCAGGTATGAAAACTCGGATAATAATAATAATAATAATAATAATAATAATAATAATAATAATAATAATAATAATTGTGTCTGAGTTATCAAATAACATCATTGAAATCTGGAAGAAAGGCTAACATAGGTTTATTACCTTTAGTACAAAGATACAATAGAATAGAATCCAACTCGCAGCGTTTCCAAAACAGTAATTAATTCTCTGTGGCAACTAGCAACCACTCGTACTCGACTACTCGACTGTGTAGACCGTATTATTTATGTATTAGACGAGTCTAACTTCTTATAGGTGAAATATCTCCCCTTACTACTACTACTACTACTACTACTACAACAACAACACAAAACAACAACAACAAAATAATAATAATAATACAACAACAACAACAATAATAATAATAATAATAATAATAATAATAATAATAATAATAATACCATACCTAGTATTGATTTGCAAGAAAAACTTAAATTGTCAACTGGTAGATTTTACAGTCCCAGCATATCACAGGGTGAATATAAAAATAAAAAAAAGGAAAATATAAACAAATAATTGGACCTTGCCAGAGAAGTGAAAAAAAAAACAAAAAAAAAAAACGAAAAAAAAAAAACGAAAGAAAAACAAAAAAACAAACAATAAACAAAAACTGTGGAATATGAGGGTCAAAGGGATACGAATTGTGGGCTGACACTGGATGGTGAGTTGAGGACCTGCTAGGAGCTATGATCAATAGGGATGGATGTCGAAAGAGGTTCAAGGGAATCCGCGCTATTAGCACAACTTTTTTGATGATGATGATGATGATGATGATGATGGTCCACTCTCTCTCTCTCTCTCTCACACACACACACACACACACACACACACACACACACACACACACACACACATATATATATATATATATATATATATATCCGTGGCGTGTCTTGAAAAAATTGCTGATTAAGCAAATAACACATTTATGATCTTGCAGATGGTATTAAAGATAATTAATTGTAATTAACGATTAAATTAAATGTATCGAATTACCTTCAAAATGTTGGAACATTTTCAAGTGTTTCTGTTTAAAATCATTAACCGCGAGTGTAACTTTCAATAAACAAATAAATAAATAAAACAGAAAATAAATGAATAAACAGATTCGAAAAAGTTTCTACCATTGAATTATGATCATTTCTATTTGGATTTTCAAATCATTTATATCAATAGGTTTAATACAGTTCTAAGTGACAGTTATCTCTAGATTGCAGGTTCAATCTTGATCAAGGGCAGCAGTAACATAGAATAATAATTAACACAGCTTAACGCCTCTAACCCAACTATGGTTAGCGGAATGAGAACTGGATATCCCCGGATAAAGGGTTAGGTTCAAAGTTCCGTGATGGCTCCCGATTACGACAAGAAGGTTCCCGAGTCCAAGAAGGTTCCCGAGTCCGACAAGAAATACCTGAAGAAGGCCGGAGGGCATATCGGCCGAAATGTTGTACAGATAACAATGAAGATGAGGATAATAGTCCGAATAACGCAGATAATAATAATAAATTCAAATTATTATTTCTTATCATTTAATATTTATGCCCCGGATAAAAATACATTTTAACTTTACGAGGTTTAAACTTCGTATAGTTAAAATATTACAAGACCACTTATTTGCTTTCCCTAGTAAATATTTTTTTTTAACTTACTGTAATCAAAATCCTTTAACTTCAATTTTTTTTACTCAATCTTTTTTTAACTCAATTTTTTTTAAACCAATTTTTTTTAACTCAATAAATTTAATATAAACTACCATACTTTCTAAACCGGAAGTCAGCGACTGTCAGTTACTATATAAATCTTGTTAAATTATTACACAATTAATCCAAACGAAACCGGTAAGTCAACTATATGTCTTGAATATTAGTCTATTCTAATTATTAGTTACACACACACACACACACTATATATATATATATATATATATATATATATATATATATATATATATTATTTCTAAACTCCGGCAGTATGAAAAAAAATTCCAGCTTTATAGTTTGTAATTACACAATATAAACTTTTGCTCAGTGAAAAAATATATAGAAAATTATCAAATTATATTAAAAAAAATCATTATAATTATCAAATTATATGAAAACAATACTATAAAAGTTAGAATTAACCTGATGATCCGTTAGGAGAAACCTAGGTAGATATTCTCTTACTCATTTGGCTTACTTTATGTATATATATTTGAAGTTAAAGGATTGTGATTACAGAAATTTGAAAAATTATTTACTTAGGAAAACGAATATATATATATATATATATATATATATTATATATATATATATATATATATATATGGGAGAAATATGAGGAAATATAAGGACTTTTCTCCACACACACACACACACACAACACACACACATATATATTATATAAGGTGTGTCATAAAAGTACCGAGTTTGAAGCTGTATTTACCAAGATAGAAATGAACAATGAAAGGAACGATTTTTTTCAGAATACAAGGTGTGTCAAAAAGTACAAAAAATCTCGATACTTTTTTGACACACCTTGTATATATATATATATATATATACTAGCAAATATATGCACCCTCCGGGTGCAAGTATTTGAATTTTAATGTAATGAAATATGTTAAATTTGAAATACATTTGAAACTAAATAAAAAATCCAAATAAAATGATTTGAAACAGAGGGTATAATCGAAGAATAGAACAACTTTGAAACTAAGTCTTCCATCATTTTCCATCACTCCCTCCTTTTATTGCTGAATTTTCCTAATTTAACTATTTAGTTAAATTAGGAAGTAAAGAATAAAATTGCCGTTATTTCTTTATATTAAAGGATTTTTTAAGATTTATCCCCGAGTTTTTTTGCTCATATTCATTAAGAAAAACAAACAATTAGAAATCAATAATACCAAGCGCATATTTAATAAAATTAAACTTTTAATATCAATATGCAAATTAGCTTTCCTGTTCACACTGTAACCCGCTATTTTGTTGCATATATAAATACAATTGCATGTTATTAGAATGTAGATAAAGTCAAAAGTATTAATAAGGTATAACAATTTTATCAATAACTGAGGTTTAAATAAAAAATAAATTCATGGTGAATGTGATGTCAATAACTAAGGGAATTGTGACTTGAGTAGTGATTTAGTTTCGGCTTCAGACAGACAAACACACAATCTCCATTATAATAAGATATATATATATATATATATATATATAATATATATATATATGTCAATGTATAGATGCATACTTATTTACTTATTTCTTTATTCATTTTTATGTCGAGTACTTTCGTTTATAATTGGTCATTATCAAGAACGTAAGTTGACCTAGTGTAATGTTTGAAATACAGATAAGTGTGTTGTCATAGGGACATATTGTCGATTTAAAAACCTTCTTAACAACCAACGATAACCGAAAGTGATAAAGCTACGACTGAAATAGCTTTGTACTGTTTTTAATCAAACATTTTAGGCATATTACTCGCTGACAAAAAGAACTTAAATGATAAAAAATAAGTAATCCTTGCATTGCATATCTGAGGAAACATATTTAAAATGAATTTGCTGCCCCCCCTCTCTCTCTCTCTCTTCTCTCTCTCTCTCTCTCTCTCTCTTCTCTCTCTTTCTATATATATATATATATATATATATTGTCGGCCTTCGCCATTTTCAAACACACCGTTTGACTACTTCATACTGTCGTGCCATAAGTTACCCAAAAAGTGCGATATACATACCAGTTTAAAATGTACGAGAAATTCTGGGGAAGCCAGCTAGTGTAGTGGTTAGAATGTCTGCCTGTCAGCCTGACAGGTAGGGCTCGAATCACGCACAAAGCACTGCCCTGTCTATAGCTCTGCTGATGAGGCCTAATGGGCTGAAATGTACATACAGAGATGACTTTTTCTCGATTTTTTTACGCTTTACATTTAAACCGATATGCACGCCTAATTCATTTAGTTATAATTAATTAATTAACAAAATTAGGTATGACTTTAATTAAGCACATAATCCTCCACAAATTGTTGTCCTTCGCCATTTTCAAACACACCGTTTGACTACTTCATATATATATATATTTTTGTGTGTGTGTGTTTATAGTTAGGCAGCATTTCTTCTTTTAGGTATATATTATTAAACAATGCAGCCATTTTTGTCTGCAAATTTTGTCCTTTGTCCTTTTAAATTGCCGATTTGTTCTAATAATATCTGGCGAAAATTGGCTGATGTATTTGCCATAGGTGATACTTTCCCCACAATCGTGGGCCATCTTCAGGGTAATTCTGAACCGTACAACAATACACACACACACACACACACACACTCGCACACACACACACACACACACACACACACACATATATATTATATATATTGCAAAACATGTCTCTAAGATGCGGTTGGATGAATCATTAGTGATGTTCTTTAGTTCATTGGTGGTTTCGGATCTTTTGAACATCATACTCCCTCGCTAAATTCACTCCGCCAAGATTGATCACATCTCAGCCTGCATCTAATATAGTTTGTTGTCAGTAATAATATATATATATATATATATATATATATATATATATATACGTGTGTGTGTGTGTGTGCGTGTGAAGACAGAGAGAGGGGGAGAATAGGAGAGTGGGAGAGAGAATACAATAAATACAATACAATAAAAGAAAGAAAAAGAAAGAAAGAAAAAGGAATGTCATTGAAACAACAAAAGAAAGAAAGAAAGAAAGAAAGAAAGAAAGAACACAATAAAGCGAAGAATGAAAGAAGAAGAAAAAGGAAAGATGATGGTTAGGAAATAAAGAATGAATGAATGAATGAAAGAAAGAAAGAAAGAAAGAAGAAAGAAAGAAAAAACGCAATAAAGCGAAGAATGAAAGAAGAAGAAAAAGGAAAGATGATGGTCAGGAAATAAAGAATGAATGAAGAAAGAAAGAAAAAGAAAGAAAGAAAGAAAGAAAGAAAGAACACAATAAAGCGAAGAATGAAAGAAGAAGAAAAAGGAAAAGATGATGGTCAGGAAATAAAGAATGAATGAATGAAAGAAAGAAAGAAGAAAGAAAGAAAAAAACGCAATAAAGCGAAGAATGAAAGAAGAAGAAAAAGGAAAGATGATGGTCAGGAAATAAAGAATGAATGAAAGAAAGAAAAAAAAAAGAAAAAAAGCAATAAAGCGAAGAATGAAAAAAGGAAAGAAAGAGGATGGTCAAGAAATAAAGTATGAATGAAAGAAAGAAAGAAAGAAAGAAAGAAACGCAATAAATCGAATAATGAAAGAAAAGAAAGAGGATGGTCAGGAAATAAAGAATGAATGAAAGAAAGAAAGAAATAAAGAAAAAAAGCAATAAAGCGACGAATGAAAAAAAGAAAGAGCATGGTTAAGAAATAAAGAATGAATGAATGAAAGAAATAAAGCAAAAAGAGAAATGCCATAAAATAAAGAATGAATGAAAGACAGAAGAGAAGGAGAAGAATACCATAAAGGAAAGAGTGAAAGAACGAAAAACGAAAGAAAGAACGAAAGAAAGGAAGATGAAATTCATAAAAGGAAAAAGAGAGATGAAATAATAATAAAAAAGAAAGAGCAAGAGAAAGAGGAATGCTATAAAAGAGGAAAGAAAGAAAGAATGAAAGAAAGAAAGAAAGAAGAGGAATACTGTTAAAGAATGAAAGAACTACCGGGGTGTGCCGGAAAAGGAGAATGTGAAAATATTTATAGCATCATCAATCCCTTATTTTCTCATAGGTTATGGATACGTAACCTATCATATCCGAGGCAGTCTACATTATGGCGGGCAACGCCCTTCTCATAAGATTACCAAAGAAAATAAATGCAGCTTTAAAAAAGAACAAAACAACAACAACAACAATTTGCATCATCATCATCTTCTTCTTCTTCTTCTTCTTCTTCTTCTTCATCATCATCATCATCATCATCATTACCTTCTTCTTCTTCTTCTTCTTCTTCTTCTTCTTCTTCATCATCTCCTTCTCTTTCTTCTTCTCTTCTTCATCATCTTCTTCTTCTTCTTCTTCTTCTTCTTCTTCTTCTTCTCTCCCCTCCCCCTCCTCTTCTTCATCATCATCATTTCATTCTTCTCCTTCTCTTTCTCCTACTTCTTCTCCTCCTCCCTCATCATCATCATCTCCTTCTCCTTCTTCTCCCCCTCCTCCTTCTTCTTCTTCATCTCCTTCTTCTCCTTCTCTTTCTCCTCCACCTCTTTCTCCTCCTTCTCTTTCTCCTCCTCCTCCTTCTTCTTCTAAATCGTCATCAAATTTGTTGTGTTGTTTCGACGGAAATTTAATTAATTATAGTTAATCGATTCATGAACCGCTTTTTAATAAGTTAGTATCTGTTGTAGTTAACGTGGGAAATAAGCAGGGGAATTTACTTTCGGTGCATCCCTTCTACATAAAACACAATCTAAATTTAGATATACAGTGGTACTTTGACTTACGAGTGCCTCAACTTACGAGTCTTCCGATTTTACGAGCTGTCATTCGGTCGATTTTTTGCTTTAAGTTGCGAGCTAAGATTTGTGGTACGATCGAGCCGATGTTAATAAGTTCACTAAAAACATTTAAGTTTCCAAATTTTTCACGTCATTATCATTTATAAATAAATTAACATTAAAACATTACGGGACATAATTTATTACATTCTATATTATTATGTGGTTTGTTGGGAGGCAAGATGTTTAACGTGTTAGGTTTAAAAGGTAGCTTGTTATTCCTGGTGCTTGATCCTAAGGTTTTCTTTTAACCCCCATCTTATTTGGTGGTCGCGCTGAAAAAGGAATTCAAGAGAAGAAAAAGGAAGAGACAAGGACAAAAGTTAGTTTTATGATTTTGGTTTTATTCTCGGGTCATAGTCATCACATCCTTCCTGACTAGTAATCGTATCTTGCCCCAGATAAGGCCCAAGTCCGAATGGCCGAGAGATTCTCTTGGGGGATCGGAAGTTTGTCCTTTTTTCCGCACATGCTCGGAGGGTTCTTCCGGTGTGAAGGCTCATGGCAGTTTGTTATTTCTAAAAATCTTTTTTTTATTTTTTATTTTAATTCAATCCCTATAAGTTATACAATACGGCACTATTTTTCTTATTTAAAAACACGTAACAAAAAATAGCGTTTTTCTTGGGGTGTTGGAACGGATTAATGACATTTCAGTTTATTTCAATGGAGAAAGTTGATTTGATATCCGAGGAAATGGAGTTGGGAGCGGAACGAATTAAACATTTTCTTTTTCATTCTTTTTTTTATTACCCATTCCCATCATTCTTGTTGGGTATGTGTTATGTTTTTACATACATTTAGAATACGGAACACTGAATGAAAATGCAAAACCAGGTTGTTGGAAATTAACAAGGTTTTATTTAGCACAGGGTAGAGAAATGCTTCTACCCTAAAAGTGACTTAACAAGCTCAACTGTTCTGTGAACGTGGGTCCACTTAGTACAAAACCCCAATCCAAAAATGTCATGGCGGAAACCTCACTTCCAGGTTCCCATCAGCCCCCTACTGATCAAGGGAAGTAACTCTATTTTCGTTAGGCCTGAACCGGACAATAACATGAATTGCAGAAACATATAATCGTATACATAAATTAAACAAGGAATAAAATTACCTGCTCGATTTAAGTCTATGCGACTCTGTTGGCCTTCATGATCATGTAGACTTTTGCCACTGTCCACTTCAAGTTGAATCTGAGTAATACCTGCCACTTTTTTTCTTGGTAACTTTTTCTTGGACATTGCTGGAACAACATATTCTAACTTACCAGCAAAGGCCAGTGGTTTGCGATACTGAGTAATCTGGAAGCCAGCCTGTAATCAAGGAAGAAATATGAGAATGTGGCTTCAAATCAGGACGCGGGTTCGATCCCGGCAGGCAAGACAATGTCTTGCTCTTTTTCTTAAAGAGTACAATTGTACTCGTTCTCTATCACAGACACATTTGATCAATAAATCCCATTTATGATAACTTATGTTTTTACATTCATTTAGAATACGGAACACTGAATGAAAATGCAAGACCAGGTTGTTGGAAATTAACAAGGTTTTATTCAACACAGGGTAGAGAAATGCTTCTACCCTAAAAGTGACTTAACAAGCTCAACTGTGTTGTGCACGTGCGTCCATTCGGTACAAAACCCCAATCCAAAAGTGTCATGGCGGACCCCCCCCCTTCCGGGTTCCCATCAGCCCCC
The DNA here is from genome assembly GCA_023376005.1 of Doryteuthis pealeii. NCBI lineage: Eukaryota > Metazoa > Mollusca > Cephalopoda > Myopsida > Loliginidae > Doryteuthis > Doryteuthis pealeii. Next base: position 105,919,641 of record CM042137.1, on the reverse strand, counting down.
TACTGATCAAGGGGAGTAACTCTGTTTTCGTTTGGTCAGAACCTAACAATAACATGAATTGCAGAAACAACTAATCGTATACATAAATTAAACATCGAGGAACAACCAAGAACTCTACCTAACACTAAGGAACATCGAGGAACAACCAAGGACTCTGCCTAACACTAAGGAACATCGAGGAACAACCAAGGACTCTGCCTAACACTAAGGAACATCGAGGAACAACCAAGGACTCTGCCTAACACTAAGGAACAATCAAGGATTCTTCACTAAGGAACACAAGGGACATCCACTGTAAAGAGCTCTCACCTGCAGCCTAAAAATGGCAAAAAAAAATCGTAGCAATGTGTCACACTGATATTGGCATTTATCATTAGAGAAGATTAAAGTTAAACATAGTTTTGACACATTTGATCAATAAATCCCATTTATGATAACTTATGTTTTTACATACATTTAAAATACGGAACACTGAATGAAAATGCTATACCAGGTGCTGTGCACGTGCGTCCATTCGGTACAAAACCCCAATCCAAAAGTGTCATGGCGGAAACCTCATTTCCAGGTTCCCATCAGCCCCCTACTGATCAAGGGGAGTAACTCTATTTTCGTTAGGCCTGAACCTAACTGTGTAACACTATGGTTATGACGCATAACCATTGTGTTGGATTGCTGATTCAGCGAATACGCGTGGATGGATTTGATTGGATGATTGGAATGTTGATGTGGCGAATGGGAGAAAGGAAGAGTGAGAGGTTATAGTTAGAAGTTAGTAAAGAGTTTTGAATCTGGTCGTCGACGGGTGAAGACGGAGGCTTGAGCCTGGTCAGCCACGGGTGAAGACCGGCTAAGGCCTGATCTTCCACGTGCAGTGATCGTGGATGAAGTTAAAATGAATAATTACTTGATCAAGTCGCAAAATGGATGTCTTGTCTTCTGTAATTCCTTTTATTTTGACCAAATCAACCTTAACTAGAAGCACAATCAAAAGAAGCCGACGGACATGGTAGAACCTCTGCAAGTAAGTCTAATCTCTCTCTAATATCTTTCATAATAGGTCTCTCACCCCCTAAAAAAAGTTCTTACCAAAGAATACTCACTCTCACCAATTAGTGATGACAATGTGCGTATGTGACACATATCACATTTTGGTACTATAAACAACATAGTATCAGTGGGGTACGTATGCGAGGCATATAGGGTCACATTCCTCATACGTTCACAGTATGTGCCGTGCCAGGATCTAATAGTGATCACACGGGGTGTGTGAACCTTATAGTTTCATAACAGTATATAATTTTTTTAACCCAATATTTAAAAAAACAACATTTGTTTACCCATTTTCTTCTATTTAACCCATAGATGGAACTCTAACAGATACTACCACTCCGAGTCAGTGTGTACCTACGAGTAACAGCAATGAAGGGGTACTCCACACTCCCCAAAGCTCCTAATTGGAACTTCACCATAAGATGCAGTTTAACGTCTTACCAGAACACCGAATTAAACGCGTAAGTCAAGGTAACACTGTATACTAGATAGTTATTAGGGCATCCCGTCAAGATGTAATGGTTAGCAGGCTAGTCTCGCAGATCAATTGGCGAACGGGTCGAATAAATACCTATTAGTATAGTTACCATGACCAAGCAGCAGTGGTTAACGTTGTAGGAAATGGGCAAGGCGACCCGAGTTCAAATCCTGGACAAGACAGTTTGCATTTCACATAGCACTAATGCCTTGGGAAAAGTATGAATCCAACTATTCATCCTCCAGCTATGCGTAAATAGTAGGGCAGACTATGCTTTTTAACCTTGGTTAGACAACCGGTCTATGAGAAGGAAAAAATCTGAATCCAAACCTTTTAAACTCTACTTAAGAAAATGACTTCTTTATCACATCCTACTCGTGCGGAGGTATTGGTATACACGCATACACACGCACGCGCACACACACATATATACACACAAATTATATATACTAGTGAGAATATGTGCTCTCCGGGAATAAGTATTTAAGTTTTAATCTAATGAAATATATTGAATTAAAAAGAGTAACGAAATTAATGAAGAACGTATATAAAAAGATTATATTTATTTTAATTATATTTTGATTGGTTTTATATAAAATCGTTGAAGACTAAAACAATAATATTAGAGATCAATAACACCAAGTAACTATTTATCAAACTCGTTTTTGTTAAAACCAGTATGCAAATTTACCCCACCATATATTATGTAAAGCTTTATTTCTTTCTGATATATAAGACATATTACAGGATTTTAACCGCACTAATAACATGTGTTGTTTTTTTTAGACAAATCTAACTCAGATTTTCATAGAGACATCTTTAATAAATATATTCTATGCATTAATGATATTAACAACGAATAAAATATTCACTGATAAACTTACGCAATTCCTGAGGGTATAGTGACATAAGCAGTGACCCACTTTCGGTTACAGACAAGTACCGAATCTCCATTATAATAAGATATATATATATATATATATATATATATATATATATATATGGACTCTCCCGTCGATCATCGACGTATGAGGGTTCATACACACAATGAACTCCCACACAGGGATTTGTTTATAGTGGTGAAGGCTTGTGTTGGACCATCCACACTTTTTGGCAAAGTCGATAGGAAAGAATTGGTGCATCAAGGATTGCCACAAACCCAATCAACGACCGACCTCAGGAATTTTGAATTCAGAGTTATCCCTCTCCTAGACTGGTTACCTACCCAAGGCTGAAGAGCCCAGTCTGCCCTACTATTTAACCCATAGCTGGAGGGAGAATATATGGATCCATACCTTTCCCAAGGGTATTAGTGCTATGTGAAATGCCAACAGCTTCGTCTAGGAATTGAACTCGAATATATATATTATATATATATGTGTGTGTGTGTGTGTGTGTGTGTGTGTGTGTGTAGTTTCCATAACTTCAATTTTAGATTATAGAGTAGTATCTATGCATTATGTCTTGAATCAAAGTGATACTTTCCAATGTCCCTAAGAAGAATATGACTTATGTTTGTCACAAGGCCGCAAGTCACCCAGTGAGGATCTAACTCACTGCTCAGCAATTATTAATTAGTATCTAAACCCGTGGAAATCCAAAAGTTATTTAAACAATTATAAGGTATAAAAATGTTATGAATTATGAAAATAAAATAATGCTGTATATAGTCACATATCATGCAACGTTCTGAGATTTTAGCCAAATATTAGGGAGTGGTTGCACCATACACAAGATAGAAACTTTGCGTGCGTAAATTGATGGTCAAAGCTAATACGAGAAGATCTTTTATGAAATTAGATAAAATACTTTTGAAAAATTCAAAAATTTAAAATCTAGATTAAATTTAGAAATTTAAAAATTAAAAAAAAATCACCATCAAAAAACATTCTAAAGTAACATTAAATTAAAAAAACATTTTTTTTTAAAAATCAACATTAAAAATTTTTTTTTTTCATTTTTCTTTAAATTAAAAAAATGAAAAATTTAAAAAATGAAAAATACTGTTCAAAAATACTTAAAAAATACTTAATGTGTGTTTTTTGTTGTCTTACACTTGACACCATTGTTGGATGTGTGCGGTGTAATGGTTAAAGTCGTAGTAAATGGACTCGTCGACCCGAGTTCAAATCCTGGACGAGGCTGTTTGTATTTCACATAGCGCTAATACTCTTGGGAAATGTATGAATCCAATTACACTCCCTCCAGCTATGGGTAAATAAATAGTAGTGCAGACTGGGCTCTTTAGCCTTGGCTAGGTAACTAGTCTAGGAGAAAGAAAGCTCTAAAGTCAAACATGTTAAACTCCGCTTAAGAAATTGACCTTGTGTCACATCCAGTTCCTGTGAAAAGGGGTTGGTATATATATATATATATATATATATATATAATATATATATATATATATATTAATTAACAAACTCTTTTTTCGAGTTTCTATGAATTTTATGAGCAGTGCCCAAGAGTCAGATTTTAGCCCTGAAGAGCTTTATGCGAAACTAATAGTAGGTTCGTCTGACTCATTAGATTATCTTTATTATTGACTCTACTTAGGTATCGAGCACTTTTTACTTATTAGCTTTCTCCTAACGGTTATATGAATATATATATATCTTATATACATATATATACATATAAATTGTTTTTTCTTTTGGCCAAATACTGTACCAGTAGATTATTTTTTGTTGGTACGAATATCTTGGTCCTTTCTTTTTTTCAAAAAATTTTTTCTACCTGGTTGATGTTTGGTAGTATATTTTTACAATCAAACTTTCTGCTGGGTTTTTTCTCTCCGCAAGGATCTACCAACACGCTTGGTATATTATATATATATATATATATATATATATATATAATACATATATATATATATATGTGTGTGTGTGTGTGTGTGTGTGTGTGTGTGTGTGTGTGTGTGTGTGAAAATGGAAAAGGAATTGAATCCGACAATATGAGGAAAAATGAGTAAAGAAAAGAAATGTAAATGGATAAAATGAATTTAATCGATATCACATTAATCGATAACACTTACACATGTGTTTCGGTCAGTTTATGTGTGTGAAAATATTTCGCACACATAGAAGAATCGACCTTCATCAGAGTGAACATTTATTTTGAACCATATAAAATAAATGTTCACTCTGATGAAGGTCGATTCTTCTATGTGTGCGAAATATTTTCACACACATAAACTGACCGAAACACATGTGTAAGTGATATCGATTAATGTGATATCGATTAAATTCATTTTATCCATTTCTTTTCTTTACTCATTTTTCCTCATACATATATATATATAATATATATATATATATATATATATATATATATATACTTGACATCCTACTCTTTTTTTTGGTGTGAAATGATGGTAATAAGACAAGAAATTGCAGTAGAAAATGGTTTAAATTGAATTGACTGAATTCTTTAAGGGGATTAACGTTCTAAGTTCTACGAGTACAATCGGTAAGATTCCGTAGGAAGGTCTGGATTACCCGCTGGATTAGCAGCTTAATCGGATTATCCCATCTTAGGTCACGAAAAGGTCACAAGATTCGAGTATGCAACAACTACACACGAAAGCACTTCTTTCTCAATTATCAGACACTTAATAACTCTTGTAATGGTTGTAGTAAATTACTAAGCTTAGTTTATTTTATCTGAAGTCTTACTAATAACACCGTGTGAAGGGGTTACCCGTAAGAAGTGAATCCCCTTAGGTATACTTGAGTATACTGCGGGTCTGACGATTGGGCACTGCTCATAAAATTCATAGAAACGTGAAAAAAGAGTTTGTTAATTAAATTCGATTTTATCGACGTCTTTATCAACGATTTTTAGATCTCAAACCGTATACGTGGCACCGCTTCTTTGTGTTGAGCACAGTAACGAAAAAAACATCTTGTAAATTACATTTTAATCATATATATATATTATATATATATATATATATATATATATATATCTTTTTTTAATTACTCTTATATGTATATTTTTTACACACTATATATATATATATATATATATATATATATATATGGTTTGGCTCAGTCGGTAGAGCACCTGCTTAGAAATCGCAAGGTTTCAGATTTGATACCGATTTCCACTAACTCAAGCGTATGAGTAGCATAGCTTGGGTAAACTAATCTTTGCAGTAAAGCAAAATAATCTCTCTGCAATACAATCTCATTTGTCTAGCGCTAGGAAAAGGAGATAGACTCCTCGCTGTACAGCTGATACCGACAATAGGCTACTCCGCCAACTTTACTTATATATATATATATATATATATATATATATATATATATATAAGTAAAGATGGCGGAGTGGCCTATTGTCGGTATCAGCTGTACAGCTGTATTGCAGAGATCATGATGACCTGTGCCGGCTATCAAAATAAGGAGGTTATGGTTGCTGCCCAATGCTCCCTGAACACTGTAAAAACAATCAGGCATGAACTGGAGAATTGCAATGGAGACTACGAGGCTTTGGCTAGAAGAAAGCAACATAACAGACGATCTGATTGTGTTCGTACAGCAGAATTCCTAGAAGATCTGCAGAAAAAGTGTTAGAGGACCCTCAGATGTCTACGTGGAGTTGCTAAACACTGTAGTCAAGCCCTGGATGACAAGGGTAGCCAATGGTAGGCCATATGTATGGCAGTGGTATTCGACCCCCCCCCCTGCCACACCTCTGGGAAAAGTCAAAAATGGCTGTCGGCAAATTTTTACGACTACACAGGTCCCAATATTTGGCCTCCGAACTCCCCAGATCTTAACCTCATGGATTATTATGTATGTCGCGCTGTTGAGAAAGATATCAATCGCCGTGCCAGTACTACAAAAGCCCAGTTAATCGAAAGAATTAAGGTAGTTTTTGAGACCTTCACAGGGAAATTGTAACATCAGCTTGCTCCAGCTTCCGGAGTACGATTGAGGCTGTGATCGACGTTAATGGCGGTTAGTTTGAGTGAAACTTGTTGAGAGTAGTGTAATTTCCGTGCCTGTTGAATTTCTTTACAATCCATTAAATTGTGTAGTTACCAAGCACTTTTTCTTTTCCCTTATTAAACTGTCAAATTTATCCCGATATATATATATATATATATATATATATATATATATATATATATATTATATATTATTATTATTATTATTATTATTATTATTTTATTAAAGCTGACTGGATCAATTTTTGTCTCCTAAAACCTTTTTTTACTTCTTAGTTTAATTACATGAAAGTTGTACTAAAATATTCTTTAGTTTTAGGATTGAGTTATGTTTGAAAAAAAATCCATTTTAATTGATTTTAATGAGTCATAATTTGCAATTAAGTACAAAATAGACCCGTCTCTCACTGACATTCTGCCTGTCACTTTCACCATCTCTATGTATATCTTGATTACCTTC
>CM042137.1:105882705-105907705 GCA_023376005.1 Doryteuthis pealeii | reverse complement strand
ATCCCGACTTCTAACGATAACACAAAGAAAGCAATAAGCTTTCAACTGATCTTGGGTTAGTCAACGCCATGACACCCTTCAGAAGACTGCACTCAGATAGCTTTTCCCTTTCTTCCTCTTTCTTTCTTTTAAAGCACAATTATTAATGCTGGGCAAAACGTTCGTAAAAAAAACCGTGTGTTGCTGCATTGGGAATACTCTTTTCAACTTGTATTTCTTTTTAAAGAGATATCCACTTCTTTTTTAGGGCGAACAAAATGCTTGCGGTGTTTTTCAAGTAAGATCCGGTTATAGTCATGTGATTACATTTTCTATCCAATCAGAGCATCGTTCGCTAATTAAATACAAGAAATGGGATTTTACTTATCCGGAGGGTTTAATTTGGTCACATTGTCGAAACTAGTTGAAAAATACCATTCATCGCTTGATTGATTGATTGATTTTAACGGCATGTCAACCCATGCAGAGTTATTTTATGCACATTACATATATTTATACATATTGAGGTTCTAGAATCAGTTTATATATATATATATATATATATATATATATATATATATATATAATATACAAAACTTGTTGGTAAATCCTCGCGGTGATAAAAAAAACGGCAAATAGTTTGATTGTAAAATATACTACCAAACATCACCGGGAAAAAAAATTGGAAAAAAGAAAAGACCAAGATAATCGTACCTACCAAAAATAATTACTGATACAATACTTGGCCAAAAGAAAAAACAATTCGCATGTATATATATATATATATATATATATATATATATATATATAAGATATATATATTCATACAAAAACCGCTAGGATATACTAAAGCTAATAAGTAAAGAGTGCTCAATACCTAAGTAGAGCAAATAATAAAGTGGAGGTGTTGTATAAATATGAGTTTGCTCCAAATCTCTTTAGTCGATTCTTAGCCATGAAGAGCACTAAGTGAAACTCTAAGTAGATTTATCTGACTCATTAGGTTTATCTTTTATATATATATATATATATATATATATTGTGTAGTCTATGCATATATAACGGCAGTTTGTGTGTATGTATGTATGTGTGTGTGTGTGTGTATGTCCGGAGGAAATTATGAAAATTATTCCATAATAAATTTATTTCGACCAAAATTGAGGCCTTTATAAGTCTAAGTTGATTTAATAAAGCTCCCCAAAATTCCGTCTCATCAGATGGTAAATCAAAATAATTTTAATTGCACAACTCAATTTTGGTCGAAATAAATTTATTATGGAATAATTTTCATAATTTCCCCCGGACATACACACACACACACACACACACACACACATACATACATACATACACACAAACAGCCGTTTATATATGTATTTAAATTTAAAATTTATTTTGGAATAACGGTGTTGAGTTTTTCCTTCCTTTCAAAGATAAATATTGCTCTGTATATAATCTAAAAAGTTTATTATACATTGAGCTCTTTTTAGTGATTTAAAGATTCACTGTATTTATACATACTGGATCATACAATAATAATATAGTGTGTCTTTGAAATCACATATAGAATCATCCCTTACTACCAACTTTTGGATACCTCTCTTCTCTCTCTCTCTCTCTCTCTCTCTCTCTCTCTATCTATATATATATATTATATATATATATATATATATATATATTATTATTATTATTATTATTATTATTATAAATATATACAGGGTGTTGATATTTGAGATGTACAGGGTGTTTCAGAAAAATTCATATCATTTCGTAATCTAATAACTTGACCAATTTTCGTACAAATGATCTCAAATTTTAAGTGCAGGTGTAGAAACAATTCAGAATCTTTTGTTTAATGTTTTGACGCCTTTTCTTTTCTAGGGAATGACAGTTTAAAAAAAAACATAAAACATTAATTAAAATTCTGACTTGTTTGTTTGTGTACAGTTAAAATTTAAGATCATTTGAACGGATGTTAGCGGATTACGAAATGATACACATTTTTTTTAAACATATCAAAAGATATCAAATTCTTTGTGTGTGTGCGTGTGTGTGTGTGCGTGTTATGTATATTATATATATATATATATATATATATATATATATATATATATATATGAAGAAAGGAAATGAATCCGACGGTATGTAGTATATTAAGAAACATGAAAAAACACTCACCACTTAACCCATTTAAACCTGTGTTTTTTCATTTTTCTTAATATACTACACACACACACACACACACACACACACACACCACACACACACACATATATATATATATATATATATTCATACACACACAATTGTATATATATATTGAAAAGAGAATGACTCAACGAACAAAGAAAAAGGGAAACAAAAAGAAAAAAAAATCGAGCTAGTAACAATTTTGAGTGTCAGACCACAGAAAGAAACCGAACGAATCGGAATAACAATGAATATAAAAAGTGCTCAATACATACGTAGAGCCGGTTTAGAGAACCGAATCAGTAGCAGAAGTTAACTATCCAGGTTTAACTGAGGAGGATCTTTAGGAAAACTCTGTCAGGATATGATTGGTACAAACGGATACATATATACACTTGAAGCGGCTACCCGGCGTCTCCTGGGTAGAGGGGAATTTTTTTAAATGTTAGTCCTTCAGATCCATTATTATTGAATCGCAAGTTGGATCCTCATTGTATGCCCTATTAAAATCCCTACTTAAAAAAAGACCTTGCGTTGATCCAGCCAATCTGAAAAGAAATAATAATGTCACCTACTTAAAATATTAAATGCAAAAAATTCTACGCTGTTACGATTTGAATTTTATTTTTTTAATTATCTTCACTAATATAAATCAAATCTTCATTATTTTTGCTCAAAAACCAAGCCCTGATAAATATTTAATGTGTATATATATTACTTTGTCGTTAATTGTTTTATTTCCGGACATACACATAAAAACAATTGCCCTTTATATATGTATAGATAAAACATTGGAGAAATTTGAAAAAAAAAGGAGGAGAAATACAACACACTGACGAGACGCCATTTATTCCTGTTGCTATATCCGTTCAATATATATAGAAAACTAGATACCTAAAGCCATTTCCATCCCAAGGCAGAAAATCCTAAAATTAAAAACTAAAAAGAAGCTACATGCTACCCCCCCTAATAACGACATTTAACAACACTCTCCTGCCTCTAAGCCAAATAATCAAGAACCATTGAAATATTTTTAAAATGAATCCCAAACTAAAATATATATTTCCAAGAACAAAGTATAGTGACCTGTCATCGTGTTACATACTTTATAAGCAGCTTATAAATAATGAACGTACCTGTAGTTAGAATATTTAAATAAAGTTCGGTAGATTTAAAATCAGAGGTGGGGAATTTTCCATACCCGTTGGGAATATGAATGACATGACGATGATTCCAACTGACCTTCCGATACAGGCGCACGATTGGGCGCCATGAGAATAAGTTTTAGGTTAGTTTAGATTTCAGAGCGAACGGACGGGTAAAGTCGATCTCCTTCCGTGGCGGATTCAAATGGGCAGGGTTGCGAAATAAGTTTGATCAAGAAAACAACCAGGTCTTGTTTGTTAATTGAATATTAAAAACAATGACCAGCCCAGTACAAAGAAGAATCAATAGAAAGAAGAAGACCAACCCTTAACGGAAGCCCACAGATCTACAAGAGAAACATGGCGGCCGAGGTAGAGGCAGAATGTAACAAGTAAGATTATCATTAATAATCTAATCAACTCTAATCTGTCTGTCTGTCTGTCTCTCTCTCTCCCATTATATACCCGAGATGGCTCCCCCCCCCCGATTATATACCTGATGATGAACGAGTATATATAACAATCGACCTCAGAGAAATGATAGAAAGTAACAATATACTAGATAATAAAGCAATCAATATGAAACCCGCGATTAAATCCGCTAAATTTTGCCGACCATCCAATATTAACAACAACCTATGCTGCAAACACATAAAATCAACCAACTCATTCGCTAGTTCTGGGACTTTGAGATAAAGACGGATCACCCTATCCCAGCCAGAAGACCAGACCTAGTATTGCATTAACCAAAAAAAAAAAAATAGAACTTGTCAACTGATAGATTTTACAGTCCTGGTAGATCACAGCGGGAAGATGAAAGACAAACGAAAAGATAGATAAATACTTGCTAGAGAATTGAAAAAAGCTGTGGAATATGAAGGTCAAAGTGATACCACTTGTAGTTGGGGCGGTCACCAAAAGTTTAGGAAATAGACTGGAGGAATTGAGACCATCCAGACAACAGCATTGTTGAGATCGGCTTGAATACTCAGAAGAGTCTTGGAGACATGAAGAAACTTGTTGTCACTCAGACTCCAGTGAAAGACCATCAGCTAACACTAGTGTGAAAAACTCACAAGAAATGAAATAATAATAATTATAATAATAATAATAATAATAATAATAATAAACAAATACCTGGACCTTTCCAGAGAACTGAAAAAGTTATGGAATATGAAAGTCAAAGTGATTTCAATTGTAGTTTGTGCACTTGGAACGGTACCAAAGGGATTGGAAAAAGGATTGGAAAATCTGGACATCAGAGGAAAGATTAAGACCACCCAGAATACTGCACTGCTGCAATCTGCCAGAATACTTAGAAGAGTTCTGGAGACCTGAGGAAACTTGCTGTCACTCAGACTCCAGTGAAAGACCATCAGCTAACGCTGATGTAAAAACTCAAAAGGAGTGAATAATAATAATAATAGTAATAATGTTGTTGGCAACCTTCCATCTATATAGTTTTTTGTACAGCCACGTGATGAACAGACCGATCCTCGAATGGCAGTCTCTGGTGCAATGGGTGCAAATAACATGAAGGTAAAGGTCTTACCAATTGTAATTGGTGCCCTTGGAACGGTTCCAAAGCTCAGAAAAAGAATTTGGGTGAATTAGAAATCAGAGGAAGAATCGAGACCATCCAAACTACAGCACTGTTGGGATCAACTAGAATACTCAGAATATTCCTGGAGACCTGAGGAGACTTGCTGTCATTAGGGCCCCAGAGAACCACCGGCTACGACAGGTGTGAAACTCTAATTATAATAATGATAATAATAATAATGCAAAAAAGTGGGTAGAGGTGTTGCTATCCAGCCTCGTCTTGGGTACTAATTTCAGACTGACCCTTTTCCTCTTATTATTATTGACCGTAGCATGCGCATAATGTTTATACAAACTTCTATATGAGATTACATGTACGTAGTTTGAATGATGTAGGTACGCGCATGCGTAATTGTATCAACACAGTTATACATAAACGAAAAATGATGCTAGAAAATGTCAGGAGAAGTCATTGGAGCCGTCAGTGGATGTGACGTCGCTCGAATTATCTAAATAAATAATGTTATCCGCTTTAGTACATAACTTTTACAACTTGAAAACTCTGCCGACCAGAAATAGTTGTAGAAGCAAAGAATCACAAGCATACTTGTAGGCAATCAATATTCCATTAACGAACACGTGTTGCCTATAGTGGCAATATTTCGACGTTTATTTATACCCTCATCAGAACAGTAAATATTTTTCGGTCTTTGAAAATATAAAAAGAGGAACAAAATATTTGTAAGAATTTTTCTAAAATAGTATTTTATCAATATGTATTTACCCAAGCCCTCCTCACTAACTTTTTACAGGTTGGAATTCAGAGTTTTTCTTCACTTTGACTAGTTGCCTAACCAAGATTAAAGAGCCCAGTCTGCCCTACTATTTACCCGTAGCTGGAGGGAGAATTCTTGGATTCATACCTTTCCTAAGGGTATTAGCGCTATGTGAAATGCAAACAGCCTTGTCCAGGATTTGCAGTCGGTTCGCTGTTTCCATTTTCTTCGACGATAACCATTACACAACAAACATCTTATTTATCAATATCGCTGGTCTGAATCTCTCGGGAGTGTTAAGGCGTCGTTACCAATGACTCCTAGGTCCACTCTGAGCCGGAGTGGAATTAACTGTTCGGGTTCTACCTATGTGTCAAATAGATCAGTTTAAAAATTATTCATATTAGATGGGATGATTTAAAACATCACAATAACTTTTTTGTATTAAGAATGGTTGCTTGAAGCTATAATTATAAAAATTATTATTGTATATATAACTACGATTTACGATTGTTACGATTTTTGTCGCCATTTTTAGGTTGCATGTGAGAGCACTTTACAGTTGAAATCCCTTGTGTTCCTTAGTGAAGAATCCTTGATTGTTCTTTGGTGTTCCTTAGGGTTGGGTAGAATCCTTTGGTTGTTTCTCGGTATTCCTTAGTGTTGGGTAGAATCCTTTTGGTTGAGCAAAGTCCTTGGTTGCAGATCCGTTCGTCTGTGTCAAATACGTGCAAATGAACAGCTTTCAAGATCGGCGATTAAATAGTTAACTAACTACGCATTCGAGCTTTTGATTGGGTAGTTTTAATCCACGCGCCCATGCAGGGTCTATAAGTTTAAGTGGTGGACTTCAGCACACCTTATAAATATATATATATATATAAAATAAAATTCCAACACATATAATAACTAATAATGTTACTTGAAATCATATAATTGTGTGCAAATTGTTTGTTTTAGATTGGAATACTTGAAACAATATAACTGTGTGCAAATCTAACAGAAATAAAGTAAGACTAATAAGATAGTAACAATAGTAATTTCTGCTACTCAGGAAAGGTACAAGGCGAATATACTTGTATATATTCCGGGTAATAATTTATTGGTGCAAATATAAGAAGTGTAAGTTAAGTGTACAAAGTGTATTTTCAGGGAAAAGTGTGCAAAGTGTTTGTGTAAGAGTTTGTAAAGTTTATAGTAAAGTTGCCAAAGACGTTCATTCGTCGGTAATATTATGTAATGTATAGACAAGGTTACTTAGCTCTTGGTGTGATGTTTCAGTAATTGTTTCTGTAGTTGTTTTTGATGGCCGCTGCTACTGTGTTCTCTGCCTGTTGAATTCCTCGTGTTGCCTCTCACGGGTGTTTGTCTGTTCGTCGAATTTGTCTGGTCTTACCCCTGTGGGTGCCTAGACTAAATGATGCTGACCTTAATTCAGCCGCTGCTAAAAATGGTCCGACCTCAGTGCCTGCGTATTTTGTTCTGACGAGTTAGGGCCATCTGCCCCCTGTTTCTCCGGACTTCCGGTTGAGGGGCAGATAACCCAAATTTTCGATCAATTATTGGTATCAATACAATAATGACAATATCTCAGTGAGATTAAAGCGAGAACTATTGATCGTGCTTTGACGATCTTTGCACAGAGACATTAAGGATTTAGAGAGTAAATTAATTTTTTGTCAAACTTTCTCTTTTTTTATTTATACAGATTTTCAGTTTTTCTTTATTTCATACATGCCCATGGAGGCGCGTGGTGTAATGCCTAGATTCGTAGGAAATGGACTCGTTGATTCGAGTTCAAATCCTAGACGAGGCTGTCTGCATTTCACATAGCGCTAATATCCTCGGGAAAGGTAAGCATTCACCTGCTCTCCCTCCAGCTATGGGTAAATAGCAGGGTAAGCTGGGCTCTTTAACCTTGGTTAAGCAAGCTGTCTAGGAAAAGGAAAACTGAATTCAAACCTGTTAAACTCCACCTAAAAATGACCTTGTGTCACATCCTACTCGTGCGGAGGGCTCGGTAAATGCCCATTTTTCGACTTGCTTTCTTTAAGTTTTTTTCTCTCCAGTTTTTCTTTCATTAAGTTATTTCAATTTTCAGTCTTTTTAAATGTCATACCAATTCTTACACTTGCTTTAAATTATACCCTTTTTTTAACTTTTCTTTAAAAGTTATACGAATTTTTAATTCTTTCTTTAAGTCATACCAATTTTCTCTCTTTCTTTAAGTCATGCCAATTTTTATTCTTTCGTTATGTTAAACCAATTTTTCCTCTCTTTTTAAGTAATACCAATGTTTGTTCAGTTTTTAAGTTATACCAATTTTTACTCTTTCTTTAAATTTATACAAATGTTCACTGTTTCTTGAGGTTAAACCCATTTTCGGATTTTTTCTACCAGTTATACCCATTTTTAAGTTATACTTACTTCAGCATATGTTTCTTTGATCTAATCCCATTTTTAGTCTTAATCTATTTGATCCATACATATTAGGAGGTGCGTGGTCTAATGGTTAGAGTCGAAGGAAATGGACTCGTCGACACGAGTTCAAATACTGGATGAAGCTGCAGTTCACATAGTGCAATTCCCTTGGGAAACAAGAAAAAGAGAACTTGACAACTGATAGATTTTACAGTCCCGGTAGATCACACATGTTTAAAGTTTTTCTTTTAAGGTATAGAAATGCTCTTTACTGAAAAGGAAAAAGCATTTAAGAATTAAACATAGAATTTTAAGTTGTTTCTAAACACACTACATTTTATCTAATTTTTTGAAACACCCTCTCTCTCTCTCTCTTTATCTCACTCTATCTCTCTCTTTCTATGTCCCCCCCCCTCTCTCTCTCTATCTCTCTCTCTCTCTCTCTCTCTCTCTCTCTCTCTCTCTCTCTCTCTATCTCTCTATCTATCTACTTAGAACCTTACTTAGGCTAGACAGGCGGTCGGAGAGGCCCCCTCCGATCAATCGGCTGGTCAAGCCCTAGCACCTATATGATAGCCACAACCCTATTGCCCTTATGGCAAGTCCCAACCCTTTTTATCATATGGGTGCTAGAAGGCGGTAGCTGAGGGTCTACATGTCCTGGGAATGATATTAAACTCCAACTGATGGTGAGGTTCCAGGTTTGGAGGTTTGGGAAATGTGGAGCACCCCTTCATTACCATTGCTCCCTGGTCCACTCTGACCCGGAGTGGTAGTACCTGTTAGGGTCCCATCTATGGGTTAAATAGAAAAATGTATTTATAAAAAATTGTATTATCCATTAAGAATTGATTTATTTCAAAACTTTATCGGCATTAAATGACCCACTGAGGTTGATATGCCGTAAAACCAACCAACCAACCAAACAATCTCTCTCTCTCTCTCTCTCTCTCTCTCTCTCTCTCTCTCTCTCTCTCTCTCATAATATATTATATATATATATATATATATATATATATATAATAAACAGATGAGAATAAACACCGTTTAAAATCCAACAACTCTCCCACCAGTATGGGTGAATAGTAGGACACCTTGATTAGGCAACCAGTCTAGGAGAAAAAAAAAAAACTCTGAATTCAAACCTGTTAAAATCCGCTTGGGGTAATCACTACTAGAATAGGCTCTGTCCTAATTACTGATCTATAAAAAAAATTCCTTAATAAAAAAAAATACTTAATTTTACCGTTTCTTTTCTTTCTTTTTTAATTTTTCTCCACCATCAACTCTAGACTAGTTTATGAGGGAATGGTGTTTAATTGCCAGAAACTTAGGTTGCATAACCCATACCTAACCACAACAACACATATTTCAACAAGTCATTATTCCTCTATTCGTGAAAGGTCCGTTTCATGTTATTGACTGGTAACAACAACGCAGCCTTTGAAAGTAGAAAGGTTATATGCACCAAAGTGCGATGAAGCGCTGAATTGTCGAGTATACAAGGAAATGGCAAAACAAAATTGGCGATAATTCATTTGAAAAATGTGTGAAGTCATACGACGAGTGAACAATACCTTCTTTAACTGTAACTTACAATAAGCTATTTCTTCTCCACAGATCCTTTTAGTGGAAGGGTGGTGAGGTTTAATCATCAGAATTTATAAGAAATGATGTTCAACTGTCCACGCCGGGGAGAGGATGCTCAACTGATTTCCACTCTCTTTACTTACTGTTGAAATATTTTTGTATATAAGGCGTGCTGTAACCCACCACTTAAACTTATAGACTCAGCGAGGTCACGTGGTTTCCAATCTAATACAAACAATTTGCACACAATTATATGATTTCAAGTAACATTATTAGTTATTATATGTATTGGATTTTTAATATATATATATATATATATATATATATATATATATATATATATACTAACCCCTCCGCACGAGCAGGATGCGACACAAGGTCAATTTCTTAAGCGGAGTTTAACAGGTTTGAATTCAGAGTTGTCCTTCTCCTAGACTGGTTACCTAGCCATGGTTAAAGAGTCCAGTCTGCCCTGCTATTTACCCATAGTTGGAGGGAGAATTGGATTCATACCTTTCCCAAGGGTATTAGCGCCATGTGAAATTCCAACAGCTTCGTCCAGGAATTGAACTCGCGTTGACAAGTCCATTTCCTACGACTCTAACCATTAGACCACGCGCCTCCATAAATATTTTTGTATATAAGGCATGCTGTAACCCACCACTTAAACTTATAGACTCAGCAAGGTCACGTGGTTTCCAATCTAATACAACAATTTTCACACAATTATATGATTTCAAGTAACATTATTAGTTATTATATATATATATATATATATATATATATATATATATATATATATATATATAAGGTGAGCTGAAGTCCACAATTTAAACTTATAGACCCTGCGTAGGCGCGTGGTTTAAACCCCAGCCAATCAACAGCTAGAATACGTGATTAGTTAATTATTTAATCGCTGATATTGACAGCCGTTCATTTGCATGATATTCGACATTGACGAACGGACCTGCAACACTAAGGGACACCAAGGAACAACCAAATGATCATACCCAACACTGAGGAACACCAAGGAGCAACCAGAGGTTTCTTCACTAAGGATCGCGCTCTGCTTAACACAAAGGACCTCCGCTGGGGAGTGCTCTTGCTTGAAGCCAATGGACTGCCACAAAAATCGTGACACTTACAGTTCTTATATCGAAGTTATACTTAGCGTAACGGTTATCGCCGTAGGAAATGGAATCGGCGATCCGATTTTAAAATCTTGAACAATGCTTGGTTTCTTTATCTAATGGCATATCAACCTTCATGGCTTATTCAATGCCAAAGCACTTATTGTAACGGAACATTAAAGTCGTTGGGGTGGCCTAAAGTCGGTACCAGCCAGACAGCGAGGGAGTCTCCTTTTCACTAGCGCTATACCAAGAAGGTTGTTTTAGCGTCTGTGGTGGAGCGCCACACCTACCATCATCTCCTCAACTTTACCGCACAGATCCTTGTGCTACTCATACACTGAGTTGGCGAGGGCTGGTATCGAATCAGGAACCTTGTGTTTTTCAGGCGGACGCTCTACCGACGGAGCTAAACAGACCTTTCTCAAGGGTATTAGTCCGAAAGAGAAGGTAACAGCGCGACTGGGTTAGAACTTGCTTACTACGATGTCGCAGTCCGTGCGTTAGCCACTACACCACGAGGATTCTCCCCAGGACAATGGTGTTTGCGTTTCACTTCGCACTAATGCCCTTGGGAAGGCATGAATTTATTTATTCGTCTCCCAGTTATGGATAAAGTGTAGGGCAGACAGGGTTCTTTAGCCTTAGTTAGGCAACCAATCTAGTATTTACCTCGTACCCCACATGTACGAGTTAGGCACAAGGCCCTATTAATATGAGACCACCCACAAGCCGAGACTCATGGTTGGCAGGTGAAAAATTGCGTTGGGCAATAAACCCAGCCCTATCCCTTTAAATCGAGGGGGCAGGTATAGCCCCCTGGGATCAACGCTATTAATTGTAGCCACGGTCCATGGCAGAAGCCACTGGACCCCCGCCACGAGAGGCGTGTTTGCGTACTAGGCAACCAGTCTAGGAGAAGGAAAACTCTGAATTCAAGATTTTTATTTGCCAGGTCTCACTTGAAGATGAGAACATAACCGATACTACATTAATACAAAGTTGAAATTGAAAAACAAATTGAACCAGATTTAATCTGCTTTTTTAAAAAATGGTCACATCCTGCACGTGATGAAGCGGTTGGGTAAAGACATATTCTTGTTATATATCAAGTCTTACTTAGTCTGACACACAGGTCACAGGTTACTTACATTACCTGCTACTATTAAGTGGTCACCCATCATAATACCGAGCAGACTCATTGATGCTTAACTTCGTGGAGCTTGCAGGAACCGCGTAACTTGTTCGTAAACCTCTTTTTTCTTTTTGTAGCGTTCTTTCTTTCTTTCTTTCTTTCCCTTTCCTTTCCTTTCCTTTCCTAATAGCCTCTTTCTTTCTGTCTGTCTTTCTGTCTTTCTTTCTTTACTTTCCTTTCCTTTTATTACCTAATAGCCTCTTTCTTTATTTATTTATGTCTTTCTTTCTTTCTTTCTTTCTTTCCTCTCCTTTTATTACCTAATAGCATCTTTCTTTCTTTCTTTCCTTTCCTTTCCTTTTATTACCTAATACCCTAATTCTTTCTTTCTTTCTTTCTTTCTTTCTTTCTTTCTTTCTTTCTTATTTTCTTTCCTCTCCTTTTATTACCTAATGGCCTCTTTCTTTTTGTTTTTCTGTCTTTCTTTTTCTCCAAAAATATTCAGTTAAAAAATGAAAGAAAGAAAGATAAAAGAAATGAAAACTGGTGAAGGATATCCGTATGTTTGGAAATCTTACTCCAGTCACACCCAGGGTGCTTCCGACCGAGGACCACATGACATTAGTTAGTCTCGAGGAACTCTATCGCTTGCTAATAACAACAACAGCAACAAAATAATAATAATAATAATAATAATAATAATAATAATAATGAGAACTTTTTATTTTTATTCACCAACCGACGTCACCGCGAAGGGATTTCGTTTCAGCCGCTGCGTCACAACTGGCGCACGCGCAGAGCTCTCACAGATTTCCGTTTAACTATCAAGTGGTTCATTTTTATGAAACTGAAACGCATTAAATGGTATTTGAATTATCATACTGGATCTACTAAACATCAGTATACACAAACCAAAAAACCAAAAAAAAACACGCACAATTATATATAATAGACCAGTGGTTCCCAACCTTTTTCTATTCCCGCACCCTTAAAAGAGTTTTGCTCTGACCTCGCACCCCTACAATTTATAATTTTGTTCAAAAATATAGAATGTGAATCCATACTACAGTTTTATCAAAAGTTCATATATATTTCACTCTCTAAGTCTAATATGTAATATATTCTTCGACATGATGAAGGGTAATGATAATAATCCGAAATAAAGAAACGAAAATACAATTATAAAAGAAAAAAAATTAATCTAAATTTGAACGGATGCTTCTCGCACCCCCTGGAATGATGCTTGCACCCCTGGTCGGAGACGATCCCCAACTCGTTGGGTTCTCATTAAGACACGTGTCCATGATGATAATGCTGCTTCTATTTTGTTTTTTAAGTGAAGGATGTATTTACCAAACCCTTTTGCCACGGGTAGGGTGCAGTCGCGGAACAAAGGGGTGTTGGTTGTAGAAAGATGAAGCTGCCCCGAGGCGCAGCTTCAGGAGGGCACAAAATCGCCCCAAACCAAAAGCCTTTGCGTTGCTATGACATTGAAATATATTGTCTTTCTTAAATCATTACACTCATGAAATATTATTGCGTAGAATTTGAAAGTAGGCGGGTGGGTGAAGCTTTGAAAAATCCGAATCAGTATTTTATTTGGCCACTGGAGGGTGCGCTGGGCCGATATCTTTCCTTCCACCCTACCTTGGTCACTATGTTGGCACGCCATTGGTAGGATGAACAGAAATGAATCTGCGAGAATAGCTTGCTAATATTGGAAATTCCATAACCAATTATCTCCCCTGCCGCTAGGGGGAGAATCGCCATCATCGTATGTTGGCGCCAATACCAAAAACTTCACTTATCAGGGAACCGTTACCAACGAGAGACGTAAAAACAAACGCTCTCATCACTTCACCCAATCAGGGCCTACTTATCACGGAGCACCCACTGAGTTCAGTCGGGTAAACAGAGGCCCCTATATTTCATTCATCACTTAGCCCAAAACAGGGCTCACTTATCGAAAGGCAGTACTGGAGGAGAGACGTAAAAACACCAAGCTCTCATTACCAAGCCCCAAAACAGGGCCCACTTATCACAGAACTCTACAACCGGCTCCCTTCTAAGGTATTGTATCTGCATACTGCATAAAGGCCGGTACAATTGCACACTTACTGAAGGACGAGAAACTACCGAGACGAAGCGTCTTATCAACATTTCCTGCCGACGAAAGAATACCCTGTTATCACCATTACTCCAAGAAAATTACTCCACAGATAAGTCTCGTAGCAAATACCATTAAAATTTGCAACAATTTTATGTAATTTTGTCAATATAAGTGTCTGCATTTACTTTCGTGTTTGTTCCTTCTTTGTCCGACAATTTGCCTACAACTACGGAGAAATAAGAGCTCCTTCGAACCCGTAAATACTCTTACTAAACTATCATACAACGATGGGACACACATTAGAAAAAGGTGAAAGATTCTAATTAACGGTCGGTCGTTCGATCTTCATAATATCGAGGTTTTTGATGATTAAAAATTGACGTTCAGCGCCAACTCAGAAATTATTTAGTTTACAAACAGGACTGGAAATCGCTTTATTCTTTATGTTACAGCGATTTCAGGATATACAAGACTAACGCACTCCAATATACTCAAACAAGAACAACAACCACAATGTGGAACATGTCAAACACCTTTGACAGTTAAACACTTGTTCATGGAATGCAGGTTTCTTGCTCATATCAGAAACCGTTATTTTAAAGCAAACAATATGAAAGATCTGTTTGAAAATGTCAACATGGAGGATATTCTCTCTTTTTTGAGGGAAATAGAATTATACCATAGAATATAGACATGAAACAAATCAATACCATACAACATAATCCCCAACAATGCTAACACATTTTTAAGACCAGTTACTAAAAAGAATAAATATAAATACACGATATGTATAACTTCCTAACCGTTAGGCATGACATAACCCCAGACGGGTTGATATGCCGTTAAAATCAATAAACAAACATATAATAGAATATTATGTACTGTTTTGTCTTCTGGGTTAGGGTTATGCATATAATTTTACCCTGGGAAAGATATGCATCCAACTATTCTCCCTCTAGATATGGATAAATAGTAGCGTAGACTCAGTTATTTATCCTTGGTATAGCAACTGGTCTAGGAGAAGGATTGAAAGGTTTTGGTCTGAAGATCCCATTAGCGAAAAACTGTCAGTAACCAGGCGCCGTTGACTCCATGTCCATGCTAGCTTAACTTAAATATAAATGCCCTATCAATGATATTGTGCCCTGTTTACTTATAGATATAGCACCCATCATTTACATTATATATATATATATATATATATATATATATATATATATATAAGTAAAGTCGTCGAGGCGGCCTAAAGTCGGTATCAGCCACTCAGCGAGGGAGCCTATCCCCTTTTCTATAGCACTAGACCAAGAAGGTGGAGCGCAACACCTACCATCAGCTCCTTACTTTACCGCACAGATCCCTGTGCTACTCATACGCTGAGTTGGCGAGGACCGGTATCGAACTAGGAACCTTGTGGTTTCTAACCGAACGCTCTACCGACTAGCTATATATATATATATATATATATATATATATATATATATATATATATATATATATATATATATATATATATATATATATATATATATATATATATATATATATATATATATATATATATATATATATATATATATATATATATATATATATATATATATATATGAGGAGATAACAGATTAGGTTAAATCCGAAGAAATGTGATTAAAGGTTGAGGAACACAGTGGATAAAACAGAAAACAATTTCTGTCAATTAATATTTCGCCTTTGATTTTACGAGGCTTCGTCAGAAATTGTTTATTGATTTTGAAACAGAACTGCTATATATATATATATATATATATATATATATATATATATATATATATTGAAAAGGTGGTCAAGCAAGGTGGAGGAAATGGAGGAGAGAGGGAAGATGCGCCGAAATGTATGAGGCAGAGGCAGAGGCAGAGGTAGAGGAAAGAGAAGGGGGATGAGGAGGTGTTACCATATCTATATATTAATACGCTTTTTCCTAAATCTACTGTCCGTTATCATCTTGCACCACCCTTTGGTTAAAAATGAGACTGTCCAAATCACCCAAGATGAAATGCACAAATATAAATCTGAATTATCTGGAGTTGCTTAATCGCCAAATTCTTATTTCTACCATTTTTGTCACCCAATTTTAACCTGTCCAAATGGTCTCCAAATGAGACCGTCCAAATCTTCAAAGAAAAAATATAAGAAAGGAAGAAAAAAAAGAGAAGGGGAAAGATAGAAAGAGGAAGTTATAAAAAAAAAGAGCGAGAGAGTTAAATCAAGATTATTATACTTTTTACATATTGAATTATTTGCAATAGCTATTAAGTAAACATAGAATTATCATACTGAGGTATATCCACAGGTTCTGCTAGTATATATTATTGCTAAAAAGAAAAATTGTAATGTGGTGGTTACTACCCACCGCCGGCAACTTTGGAACCCGACTAAGTGACCGAAAGCATAGGGTCAATCACGAGAAGTCTCGTTGTAAGGGTGAGAGTCGGAAAAACGCGAGAATTAGGGATTTAAACAAAAATGAGTCACACAGTTAGATTTGGTTTGGTTTGGTTTGTTTTGTTTTACGGCATATCAACCTCAGTGGGTCATTTTAATACGGACAAAATTTTGAAATAAAATTAATTCTCAATGGATACACAATTTTTTTAATAAACTCATGTTTTTCTATTTAACCCATAGATGGGACCCTAACAGGTACTACCACTCCGGGTCAGAGTGCACCAGGGAGCAATGATGATGAAGGGTGCTCCACATTCCCAAATCTCCAAACCTGGAACCTCACCATCAGTTAGAGTTAAACGTCATTCCCAGGACATGTAGACCCTCAGCTACCGCATTCTAGCACCCATATGATAAAAAGGGGTTGGGGTTGCCATAAGGGCAATAGAGTTGGGGCATTCATATAGGTGCTAGGGCTTGACATGGTCAGCCGACTGGATAGGAGGGGATCTCTCCGACCGCCCGTCTAGCCTAAGTGGAGTGTCGAATGTCATGGACTACTCCCCCCCCCCAGGATTACATTTTTAAGCATCACGAGTCGCCACCCACAGCCAACAGGTGGCCCAATTGGGAGAGTCTTACTCCTCTGCAGAGGTGCAGTCGAAGCAAACTAATTTTCGGAGCTAAGCGAAACCGACCCCAGTAAATCTTTTCCTGGTCAAATAAACAGGATAGCACTCTACATCTTCCTGTTTATAAGATCGCTTAAATAAGAATTTGTAATATCAACAATAAAATGAGTGGGATTTTTATAACCACGTGACTGTCTTTTCCTTCCAAATATGGACGACATATCTTGTGACCGCCTCTTCATCTCGTGTGTGTCTCTTCGTCTCATCAACTTCCTTGAGACGCCTGCTACACAACAAAAGAATGACATCACCCAACTGATAACTTCAAGCTTGATTATTATATATATATATATATATATATATATATATATATCAGGTACGGTAAAAGGTAAAGTGGACAAAAAATAATGACTCAAACACGTAGAAATAGGAGAGAAATATTTCGTTCTGCTTTACGCGAGGAATCTTCACTAACTTCCCTTCCCCGCAATTTCATCACTACTTACTTTCTCTTCTATAAATACAAATGTACGTACTTTGTTTTGAATAAGGTTAGACTGATGAAGTTCCTCGCGTAAAGTGGAACGAAATATTTCTCTCTTACTTCTACTTGTTTGAGTCATTGTTTTTTGTCCACTTCTCCTTTTACCTTACCTCATACTGTAGAATTTTACTCCAACCCTCCTATCTATCTATCTATCTATCTATCTATATATATATATATATATATATATATATATATATATCAACCCATTGTTGGCTGAGCTCTCTGGGTTAAAATTTGATTGTCGGTAGCAAATTTAGCTTAAATGGCAAGACTCTCCTATAAACCGGATGTGAGCTCTCTAGCGACTGTAATATATATACCTATGTATGTATTTATCAGTTAGAATCTACCCTTTCCCTGTAGGTGGCTGATGGCTAAGTGGTTAAGATGCCGGACTGATGATAACTCAGATTGGTTTCTATCCCAGTCGGATATAGCCTGCTAAGTCTAGCCACACTGAGGAGACGTGATACGTCGAAACACGGTATCTGTGGATGACAATATATATATATATATATATATATATATGTGTGTGTGTGTGTGTGTGTATGTGTGGTTTAAAATGAGTTCGTCGAAATCGTCCAAATTGATATAAAAAATGTAAATAATGATTATCTGTTGTCGCTTAATCACCGAATTCTTATGTCACCCATTTTAAAATAGATCGTTCCAAATTTTAAAAAAATGCAACCAAAAAGAATTATACAAATAAACAACTTAGAGATTTATTTAAAAAAAATTTTTTATCCCGGACAACGCCATATATATGCGCGTGGTGTAATGGTTAAAATCATGGGAAATGGACTCGTCGCCACGAGTTCAAATCCTGGACGTGGTAATTGCATTTCACTTAGCGCTAATACCTTTGGGAAAGGTATGAATCCTACTCTCCCTCCAGCTATGGGTAAATAGTAGGACAGACTGGGCTCTTTAACCTTGGTTAGGCAACCGGTCTAGTAGAAGGAAAACTCTGAATTCAAACCTGCTGAACTCCGCTTAATAAATTGACCTTGTGTCGCATCCTGCTCGTGCGGAGGGGTTGGTAAATATATATATATATATGCAATTAGGGCACGTCAATCCTATGAATGATTTTATTTAGAAACCAATTAAAATATAATTAAAATAAGTATAATATTTTTATATGCGTTCTTATTTAATTTCGTTAGTCTTTCCGAATTAATATATTTCATTACATTAAAAATTAAATGCTTACGCCCGGAGGGTGCATATTCTTGCGAGTATTATTAATACACCTGTTGACTGTATATTGGATTTCACTGTACATAACAAGGTTAAGATGTTTATTCTAGCTGTTAAGGTTTACCATATCAACTAAGAAGACGATTGCTAATTTCAAAGCATATTCGAATGCCAAAATGTATTAAGTGCAACCAACCCCCTTTTTTTTTTTTCATTTTTCTTTTACTTTTTTAATGTTGTTTCGCTTATGTTAAACTTGACAACCCTGGGATTTTTTTTTGTCTCATTAAATATGGTAGCTATTAAAACTGTGTGAGTGGTTCAGATTTTGCTGGTTTTCTGCTACTTATTGTCTGTTTGACTGCGAACGGTGATCATTGCCACCAACACAGTATCCTGGAAGCCCATGAAAAATGTGTTAGCCATTATATAGAAAAGAGAAGAGAAAAATGGGGTGGGGATCGGATATACAGAAGTC
The DNA here is from genome assembly GCA_023376005.1 of Doryteuthis pealeii. Classification (NCBI taxonomy): domain Eukaryota; kingdom Metazoa; phylum Mollusca; class Cephalopoda; order Myopsida; family Loliginidae; genus Doryteuthis; species Doryteuthis pealeii. The sequence goes on along the minus strand of CM042137.1, from coordinate 105,888,406 downwards.
CCGTGGGTGATTTATTCGGATGTGTCGATCTCTAATTTCATTTGTTGGCGAGACGATGAAAAGGGGAGTGGAAATGGGTTTCGATTCTCCACCAATGGTAAAAAAAATGTTTATTTCCACTGGATGAGATTATATATATATATATATATATATATATATATATATATTATATATGTGTGTGTGTGTGTGTGTGTTGTGTGTGTGTGTATGGGAGTATATACACGTATATATATGTATGTATATGTACGCTTATATGTATTTATATAGATATATACGATAATATATATATATATATATATATATATATATATATATATATATATGTACCTATATGTCTTTAAGTATGTATATATATATATATGTGTGTTGTGTGTGTGTGTGTGTAATCATTGATAGGGCACATATATATATATACAATATATATGTATATATATATATATATATATATATATATATATATATATATATATATATGTGTGTGTGTGTGTATATATTTACATATACATATATATATATATATAAGTAAAGAAATAACAAAAGACTTAAGATTTTGCGTATAGTCTATTTCAGTGTCATAAGGAAGATTTCTTCTCTGGACTTTTGAATTATATATATATATATAAATGCTTGTTCTGTGTGTAATTTAGGGTAGCGAAAACATAATCAATGGCGTTTCGTAACTATAAGTTTCTCGCCTATACGATTTCAAATCAAGTCCGATCGAATATATATGTGTGTGTGTGTGTGTGTGAGAGAGAGAGAGAGAGAGAGAGAGAGAGAGAGAGAGAGAGAGAGAGAGAGAGAGAGAGAGAGAGAGAAAAGAGGAACATCAGGTAAAATCAAATTGTCACGTTTCACTATAAGGTTACCTTTACTTTTCATTTTTATGAAGGTTTACTCATAGAGAAATGTTAATTTAATTTTTCGTATTGTCATCTTTTTTCTCTTTCCGGCGGATTTTATTCCAAAATTTACCCTTACACACACGTACACACGCGCACAAACACACACAAACGTATATATATATATATATATATATATATATATATATATATATATATATAGAGAGAGAGAGAGAGAGAGAGAGAGAGAGAGAGAGAGAGATGAAAAGTGATAAGACAAATAGGAATATTTATTTCTAGCTAAAGTTTTTTTTTTCAGTTTTCCATTACCGGACAAAGACCACGTTATTGACAATATGCGATTACCACCCTTGTCCACAAACGAGTTTCAACTGACAAGCGCTAGATGGCGTTGATAAAGCAGTATAAAAGAATATAGCGCGCATGTCGCATTCTCTTTGCCCGACGGATGCCTTAGAAAAAAAAAGTTATGGCTCTGGGGGACGTTTTTCGTCCCCAGCGAACCTCATGTCACATTAAACATGACACCATAGAAGAGTAGACAGCATACACTGTCCTAAGTTTACTTGCTCACACACAGGCATGTTTAATTCCGCACAATCAACAATGAATAACTCTTCTCAAATTTGCAAGTCTCTTCCAATTTTGTTTAGAATTTCACATAAACGAATGTACGATAAGAACATTTCTGTATACACCCCTTTATTCAATTATTTGGTAGCTTATTTCATTTTGTATTCTTTCTATCATGTTTTCTAAGACAATAAAATATGTTATCGTTAATTGTATGGGATTGTTCTTGTATTTATTCTTTAGATGAAGTAAGATTACTCTTACTAATATTCTTCTAAAATAGCATAATAGGTCCTGTTCTCATTTTCGAGGGGATCCATCAAAAGTTTTTGAGGCATTCTCTCTCTCTCTCTCTCTCTCTATATATATATATATATATATATATATATATATATATTACAACATACAATTTTTTCTTTTTTTTTGCAACATCAAGGATTTCATTCGGAATTCATATCACAGGACTATAAGATTTTAAAAAATTGTTAAACATTTAAAAAAAAAAAAAATCTGTTTTCAAATGCCTTTAAAATAATAAATAATTTCATCATTCGCATCTGATGAGTCGGGAGAGTTAGACTATTTGTCTAAGCTCCCTGAAACTGAAATAGACTATAATGCTAAATCTCTAAGTCTTTTGTTATTTCTTTACTTATATATTTGCTCTGTGACTCTAACATTTAGAGCACACATTGAGCTCTCAAACTGCGACTTGTTTTTTTAAATAAAACTCTTGTGTCGTAAGGAAGGTTTCTTTTCTGGACTTTTGGATATATATATATATATATATATATATATATATATATATATATATATATATATATATATATATATATATATATATAGGGTGCTTGGGATGAATTTGACATACTTATATTTGATTATTTTTCTCCGTAGGTTAGAGGTATTGACGCACACTACACATCATTTGAAAGCTTGGACTATTCTTCATTCATTTACGTGATGACAGATAGAATGGATGACTGGAACCCACCTGAATCATGGAAGAGAATAACTTGTATCATGATGATATTGCCGGCCAGCAAAATAAGGGGATTATGGTTGCTGCCCAATGCTCCCTGAACACAATCAGGCATGAACTGGAGAATTGCAATGGAGACTACGTGGCTGTGGCTAGAAGAAAGCAATATAACAGACGATCTGATTGCGTTCGTACAGCAGAATAATTGGAAAATCTGCAGAAAAAGTGTTGGAGGACCCTGGCATTGGAATTCAGACTTTGTCACGTGAATTCAATGTTTCAGCCTATACAACCATGTTTTCTCTCAATGAAGACCTTCGCTACTACTCATACAAGCGTCGCAGAGGTCAACTGGTCACAGAAAAAGCCCGTGAAAATCGTCTGACAAAGGCGAAGAAACTTCTGAGCAAAGTGAAACATCCTGCTGAACCACAAACAATCTGCTTCTTTTCCGATGAGAAAAACTTTTGCCAAGATCAAAAGCAAATTTTAACAAAATGTTGTAGCACGGTTCTGAGCAAAAATCAAATCTTTTTGGTACAAACAATTTTCAATAAATATGAAATAATAATAGAAAAAAATCTTTGTCATAGATTCAGTGCCACATTGGAATATTGATCTTGCTATGAAAAAATCAAAAATCATCAATAACTTAAAACTGGTTAACTTTCATACGATAGCATTTTTGGATCCCCCGGGCAAAAATGCTTTTATAAACCAATTTTTAGTAGTCGGGAAGCTCTAGAACTCATTTTACTGACAAAATTAGATTACAAAAAGTCGCCATTTTTCCCCCCCCCTCCTAAAATCGGAGAGCTAAAAATCGACACAAACTTCGCCATTTTTGCCCCCCCCCCCTCCTAAAATTCGGAGAGCTAAAAATCGACACAACTTCGCCATTTTTGGAATTGGAAATACAAATTTCGGGGACTGTCTAACTTTAACATAGTCCACAACTGTACAAAATTTCAGAAAAATTGAAAGGGGTGGGTGACAATTTTACTTTTTTCTGGATGATTTTATATGGAATTGCCCTCGTGCTTTTAACGCCAAGTGAAACGCAAACCTCCACGTCCAGAATTTGAACTCGAGTCGTCGAGTCCATTTCCTACGTTACATCATATATATATGTTAATTAATTTCTTTTAAAATATTATCTAATAGAGATTAGAATATATTCCTGATTTTTTCATAGACATTAATTAGACTACACTTCTTAATACATTTACAGCGTATTATCGCATAAATGCGTCCTGGCCTCCAGCCATAAAAAAAACGCTAAGCGGTGCCTGCTGAAAAACCAACCCGCGCCACTATTGAACTCCCTAACTTTGAAGACGTTTTCCCCGAAAAGTTAATGCAATATGGGTTAAAATATTTACATTTACTTGTCGAGAAAAGACTTGTGACGGGGGGGATAAAATATCGCTTTCTAATTGTATTAACTTTTCGGGAGAACGCCTTCAAACTGCTAGGGAGTTCAATAGTAACGCGAGTTGGATTTTCGCCAGGTTGGATTTTCAGCAGGCACCGCTTAGTGTTTTTTAGGGCAGGAAGCCAGGACGCATTTATGCGATATGCACCCATTTACATAAATTCATTTACATAACTATATACAAACTATATATAAATATATTACTTAATTGTTCTTTTTCTCAGGCTCAGACCCTTTTACTTTCTCACCCAAATCTCCACCCCCTCTCTTTATCCATCCTCTCCTCTTTCTTTGTTTTCTTTGCGTTACTTCGAGTTATTTCTCTTTTTTCAATTTCTCTTTCCTTGCAACTTAAATGTCCCTGTGGCGTTGTATGTAGCTAACCTGCTGGGATATGACATCGTAGTAAGCGCGTTCAAACTCCTGTTGAACTATTATGTTCACTTTCGGGCTAATACCAATAGGTTATATAGTACCAGTACTGTTTTTCTACAAGAAAGACTTTAGCATTAAATAACCCACTATGGTTGATATGCCATTAAACGAGGAAACCAAACACAATCAAACCAAAGACCCCCAATATGACCGCGTGTTGATCGTGGTGGCGACTTGTGATACTTAAGGACGGAATCCTGGTGGCTATAGGATTGTCCCGACCGTATTGCTCTTATGGCAAATTTCCAATCCTTTTATCATATACACTGCGTTTCAAATTATTAACGACTTGACATTTTTGAAATTTCTCCAAAAACTACCAATCAGAATTTAACGAAACTTCCAAGGTATATAACTGTATTGTTCTGCGCAAAAAGAAACAAACGGTAACCATTTGAAATATTAACACGATATAGAAGTCTATTATTGGTCGCAAATGTGACTTGATCACATCTAAGAAATATATTTTAACACCTGAACTTCCAAGACTAATCTACATTAGAAAAATCCAAAATAATTGGAAGATATCACCAAACTGTGAAAATATTTGTTGTAGCTCCTATGAAAGTACGTAAGAGGGCCAATAAAGGTCACTTGAGGTTTTTTACCGACGTCCTTTCTGTTGTTGTCAAGAATGAAACTTGAAGCTGTAAATAATCCAGACCTGACCAGTGGAGCATTTTTAGGGGCATTAATTTTAAGCGACTCCATCATTTTTTGACACTGTTTACTTTTTATTATTTTTATTTCCATTGAATTTCATCTTAGTTACTGTATGTATCCCTAAAAATCTGTGAATGAAGGAATTAAAGTATTATTTTCTTTTTTTTTGTTTTGTTTATTTACACCATGCTAATAATACGTCTCACTGATAATTTGATTAAATTAGGTAAATGACCGTAACTTTTGTTCCCTTTTTTCGAACCTTACAATTTTTACGGAGTATGTGTATATACATGTTGTCATCATTCTTTGATAATTTCATCAAATGAGTAGATTTGGATAGGATTGAAAAGTGACACTTCGTTAATAATTATAGTAAAAGTAAAAATAAAGTAACTAGATTTTGTAGAGACAAGATATTTGGTCATTTTTAATTTAATTATTTTTGACGGGGTGGGGTGGGGCAGCATGGATTGAAATCATGTGATTCCTAAAAATTATTAACAGGTGAGAGATTATGTCTAAAGAACAAGCACATTTCTCGCTCTAAATTCAAATCAATTCTCTAATCAAAATTATTTTTTCTCTTAACTTGTAAGATGTGTCAAAAAAGTATCGAGTTGTTGTTTTTGTACTTTTTGACACACCTTGTATTCTGAAAAAAAAAATCAACGTTTCATTATGCCACGCACCCCCATAAACTGAATACTTAAAAGGGTCCACATTTCTTCCATTTCTAAGACAATGCTT
>CM042137.1:105872705-105880205 GCA_023376005.1 Doryteuthis pealeii | reverse complement strand
GCTTAGCGTAGAGAGTGAATGCGTTGGTCCAGGATTATTTATACACGGCTGCCTGAGAGCATCGTCTGAGAGCATCGAGGTGAGCCGGCTTCAGAGTGCTTCGGCCTCTGGAGCGGCCACGTAAAATTAGCAGCGTTGATCACAGGGGACTACCCACCAGGCAAAGAGGTTTAAAGGGGCAGGGTTGAGTTTATTGCCTAGTGCCTGAGGGGGAATGCTTATTTATTTATTTATTAATTGCCTAGTGCTTGGGGAGATGCCGATGGGATCAACGCATTTTTTGTTTCTACCACCCATGAGCTTCAGCTTGTGGGTGGGCCCACATATAAGTGTCATTGTGTCACGCCCTTATAAGTGGGATGAGATGCAAATACCTTGCTTGAGCCTGCTTCGGAGTACTTCGGCCTCTGAAGTGGCTGAGTAAAATTAACAGCGTTGATCCCAGGGGGCTATCCCCTAGGCAATACCTGCCCCCTTGATTTAAAGGGGCAGGGCTGGGTTTATTGCCCAGTGCCTGAGGTGCCCCCTTGATGGGGGAATGCCGACTGGATAAACGCATTTTTGTGCCTACCACCCATGAGCTTCAGCTTGTGGGTAGGCCCACATAAAATCGTCCTTGTGCCACGCCCTCATAAGTGGGATGAGAGGCAAATACCGTGCTTCGGTCTCTGGAGCGGCTAAGTAAAATTAACAGCGTTGATCCCAGGGGGCTATCCCCTAGGTAATACCTGCCCCCTTGATTTAAAGGGGCAGGGCTGGGTTTATTGCCCAGTGCCTGAGGTGCCCCCTTGAGGGGGAATGCCGACTGGATAAACGCAATTGTGTGCCTACCACCCATGAGCTTTATAATAATAATAATAATAATAATAATAATAATAATAATAATAATAATACCCTCCCCACCACCACCACCACCACACTTAAGGAACAAATTAATATCCGTGATTTTAAAACCATTTTTTTTATTTTCAATCGTAGTTTGTTTTACGGTTATTTTATGCCTAGATTTTTAGGGAATCAACTCGATTCCCTAAAAATCTAGGCATAAAATAACCGTAAAACAAACTACGATTGAAAATAAAAAAATGGTGCTATAAAGAGGTGCTGCCTGGGAGATGAATACGCAAGTGCCAAACCCATGTTTAGCTTATTTGTAAACATTTTTTTTTTTACTAAAGCATGCTTCTCCGTACAAATTTCATATTCTTCTGGAAACTTTACATGGTGTTGTGGACTATCCCGGCACTTAGCGTATGGAGTAAATGCGCTGGTCCAGGATTATTTATACACAGCTGTCTGAGAGCATCGAGGTGAGCCGGCTTCAGAGTGCTTCAGCCTCTGGGGCGGCTACGTAAAATTAACAACGTTGATCACAGTGGACTATCCACCAGGTAAAGGGATTTAAAGGGACAGGGCTGAGTTTATTGCCTAGTGCCTGAGGGGGAATGCTTATTTATTTATTAATTGCCTAGTGCTTGGGGGGATGCCGATAAAGATACATTTATATTTACGATTTTTGTGTAATTATTCCTTAAGAATTTTTTACGCCCAACTATATATCAACAACTTAAAAACAAGAATATATAAAGAATAAAAGATGATAAAACAAATATATGGAAAAATAACTTCTATTAATCGATATATAAATATACATAAATGATCAATTTTTAACTTTAAAAATCCCAGGTAACGCCGGATAGCTCTGCTCGTTGTTTATGAAATAAGATATAAACATCTAAATCGGTTACTGAATGTTTGTTTCTGTTGTGTAATAGAAAGCCACGATGGCTTATCGACAATAAATTCATGAGACAATGTTGATGTGCTCCTGTGTCACAATCGGTCTGCTGAAGAGGAAAGTGATTTGGAACACCTGTAAAGTTGGCCGCTCCCAAACACTCAATCAAACAACGAGCACCCACTCACATAATATATATATATATATATATATATATATATATATATATATATATATATATATACACATATATAAAATGTTGTTCTGGTTCCAACAGGAGAAAATTCAATATTTTATTAAAAAAAAGAAGGCCCGCAAAATGTATTTTGTTCTCAGAAAGAATTTTTAAATTCTTTTTGTTTTACATATGCAACACGTGTTTCAGATCTTATGGTATCTTCTTAAGGCTTTGATTGATAATATTATCAATCAAAGCCTGAGAAGATACCTGAAGAGATACCTGAAGATCTGAAACACGTGTTGCATATGTAAAACAAAAAGAATTAAAAAAATTTTTCTGAGAACAAAATACATTTTGCGAACCTTCTTTTTTTATAATATATACTAGCAAATATATGCACCCTCCGGGTGCAAGTATTTAAGTTTTGATATAATAAAATATCATATTAAATTAGAAAGGCTAATGAAACTGACTAAGAATGCAGATAAAAAGATCTGCAACAGGGGGGTATAATCGAAAAATAGAACAACTTTGAAACTAACTATTCCATCATTTTCCATTACTCCCCTGTTTCATTGGTAAATTTTCCTAATTTAACTATTTAGTTTAAATAGGAAGTTAAAGGATAATATTACAGTTATTTCTTCTTGTAATAAATTTCTTTTAAGATTTATCCACGAGATTTTTGTTTTATTTCTTAAGATAAAACCAAACAATTAGAAATCAATAATACCAAGCACATATTTATTAAAATAAAATTTTAAATATCAATATGCAAATTAGCCTTCTCGTTCAAACTGTAAATCGCTTTTTGTTTATATATAAAATACAATTGCATGTTATTAGTACGTAGATATGATCAACAGTATTAATAATGTAAAACAATTTTTATTAATAACTGAAGGTTTTAAAAGAATGAAATCATGGAGAATTTGACGTAAATAATTTAAGGAATTGTGACTTGAGTAGTAATATAGTTTTCGGCTTCAGACAAAAATGCAGTCTATCTCCATTATATATATATATTATATATATATATATATATATATATTATAATAAAATAAATATATGAAGGTTTTACATATCTATCTATTAGGTGACAAAGGAACATTCACGACAAAGTTTTACATATCTATTTATTAGGTAAATAATTCACCTAATAAATAGATATGTACAACCTTTATATATCTATTATATTATATTATATAACAGCTCTATTTTTATATTGAGCACTCTACCAATAATACTGCCTTTGGTACGCCATTCCAGCAAAAGCTGAAAACACTGACCATCCCACACACACTATATATATATATATATATATATATATATTATATATATATATATATATATATTAGTACCTGTCTGTACAAGTGTTTAACTAACCCCGCCCCTGGATTGTAAAATGCGACATTTTGGGCGATGAGTCCGGCACACCTACGCATGAGCAAGGACCGAAATAGATCTACCAGCTGTGATCAATCTCACGCAGGCGTTAGACTACTCCAGCCCTACAGGGAGGCGCGCTTATCGTAACGGTTTTCTTATAAAATAAGATAAAAATGAATCCCAGGTAAAGGAACACCATCCTAGTTACCTTATTTTTCTTTATACATGCATTGTAATAGCCTTCAAAACCTATCGGCAAACCAATATATACACAACCAAATTATAAAACTCATATATATATATGGTTAGAGTCGTAGGAAATGGACTCGTCAACGCGAGTTCAATTCCTGGACGAAGCTGTTCACATTTCCCATAGCGCTAATACCCTTGGGAAAGGTATGAATCCAATTCTCCCTCCAGCTATGGGTAAATAGTAGGGCAGACTGGGCTCTTTAACCTTGATTAGGCAACCAGTCTAGGAGAAGGAAAACTCTGAATTCAAACCTGTTAAACTCCGCTTAAGAAATTGACCTTGTGTAGCATCCTGCTCGTGCGGAGGGGTTGGTAATATATATATATATATATATATATATCCGTCTCACCTGGATCGTTTGTGAGATGGGGGGGCAGGATGACCATATAGTTGCTTTCCTTGTGGGGTGCTGTTTCCACGACTTGTTCAGGCAGCATTCTTGAGCAGGTCCCATCTAGCTTATTCTCAAGGCGCTTTGTTAGGGTCCAGGTGGTGCAGCCATACAACAGTACTGACGGACTAGGCATGCAGGACACTGCTGGAGAAACGGGGACGAGCTCATAAGCGACGTTCTCCTGTGGAAGTCAACACATGGACATGCTAACGTAGGACGCCTACTAAGGACCTACATTGACCAACTATGCGAGGATTCTGGATGCTGCGCAGAGGACCTCCCTGGGGCAATGAGTGCTAGGGTAGGTTGGCGAGAGATTGTCATGGATATCCATGTTACGTGCATGACATTATGATATATATATATATATATATATTATATATATATATATATATATATATGAGGTTAAGTAAACAAACAAATGTGTTTATTTTTATATGGCTTAAGCCGACAATTTCTGGAGGATATGTGCTTAATTGAAGTCATACCTAATTTTGAAAATTAATTAGTTAATAATTAATGAATTTAGGCGGGCATATATGTTCAAATGTTAAGGCTAAACGAATCGAGAAAATCTCAATCCTGAATATACATTTCGACCATTATGTCTCATCAGCAGGTTATAGACATGGGAGACTGCTCCGTGTGTGACTCGAAACCTCGACTGTCAAGCTGACAGGCGAAGTCTCTAACCGTTACCTAGCTTTCAATCCCAATAATGTGTTTATATATATATATATATATATATATATATATATATATATATATATATTATATATATATATATATAATATATTATATATACTATATATATATATATGTGTGTGTGTGTGTGTGTGTTTGTGAGTGATAATTATATATATATATTATATATTGATATATATATAATATGTGTGTGTGTGTATATATATATATATGTGTGTGTGTGTTATATATATGTGTGTGTGTGTATATATATTATGTAATATATATGTATATATTATATATATATATTATATGTGTGTGTGTGTGTATATATATATGTTATATATATATATATATATATATATATATATGTATATATATATAATGTATATATATATATATGTATTATATATATATATATATAGTATGTGTGTATACACACACACACACACACCACCACACACACACACACACCACACACATATATATATATATATATATATATATATATATATATAAACACAATTCAAATTTTACTAAATATCGTGTCCACAACTGATTATGAAAAAACTGATAATACCTGAATATCTAGTTTGACTCGATTAAAAAACAAGTCTTGGATTCTTTTTATATTTTCAAATCTCTATGTGGAGAGATAGGACATGAAAATCAATTTGGTGGTTCGTCTTTATCAATTAATAACGGAAATTCGGTCTCTATTTGTATGTAACCAAAACTACGTCACTGCTTATGTCACATTACCCAAAATGGTCAATCCATAGAATAAAGAACAAAATGCTATATTTGAACCTTTTCCATTGTAATAATGACAATTTAAATGAATAAACTATATAAACTATGAAAGTAATTTAAAAATTGTTTTATTGGTTGAATGGAAAAAATTATTTGCGAAATTTGTAATCAATTTAAAAATTATCTTTACTCTCGCCCTTTTTTCAGTAACAAAAAGTTAACTAAAAAGTTTACAAATAAATAAATACCTACGATTTTGTGTAAAATTGTATGCGTAAGATATTCAATATAATCATTTAATTAATAATTAATAGATGCACGCAACATTTTATTTCAGGGGGAACAGAACTAAGTTTCCATTTTCTAATGTTATAATATATATATATATATATATATATATATATATATATTATATTCCTTCCCCCCTTTTTCCCCCGTCATGTTACCCCACCATTGCTGATTGAATCTCCTTTTACCCAATTTGATTTACAATGTGGACTTTTAAAACGAATCTACCGGTCGTTACTTTTGACAAAGACAGCGGTCGAAAGGGCCCTTAAGTTTCTATTTTTTTTCTTTCTCTTTCGAAAAATAAACGAAATTTGCTAATCAATAAAATGTCGTTATTTTTCAAAATCTTATATATATATATATATTACTCTTTTGATAAATTTGATGATTTTACTTACTTATGATACAAACTCTCTGACATTGAATTTTTAACCGCCCCTGGCAATATCTTTCAAAAATAATTTTTTTCACCGCCCGGAGGGTGTTCTTTTTCTTTTGTTTACTAGTATTTATCTATGATGTTTCGCACTCTACAAAATTCATCAGACAAAGTTTCGGAAACTTTCAATTCATTCTCAGTAATTTTTTTCTTAAAATTTGATCGACGATTCGTAGAACGCTAAATTATTGCGTAAATACAAACGCACCCAGTATGATTGTATTTGAAAACCCAACCCTTCACCAAGTCGCGTTTGGCAAATCATCATCATCATGACGTGCTGTTTGCACGGATATCATGACAATCTCTCGCAACCTCCCTATCATTCATCGACTCTGGAGCTCCTCCACGAGCAGCCAACATCCTTACATAGTGTCAATGAGCGTTCTGGCTAGGCGGCCCACATTAGCGTGCCCATTGTACTGGCTTCCACATAGTAAGTCGCTTACGAGCTCATCCCTGCTTCACCAGAGTGTCCACGCATGTCTAGTCCGTCTTACTGGTATAGTTGTGAGATGGGGAGCCAGAGTGGCCAACAGTTGCTTCTTTGTGGGTGCTGTTTAGGCAAATTATAAATGGTGTATTTCGGTTATTTCCTATAAGTCTAACATGATCAAAGGGGAACCACTTTTGACTGATAAATTATTTATTTATTGATCTCAGGAAAAAACAAGTCGGGTTTAGAGGTAGTCTTATGGTTAGGGTTAAGATTTAGGGTAGTTGTTAGGGTTTAGGGGTTAGTTTAATGAGAAAATAAATAAATAATGTATCAGTCAAGAGTTGGTTCCCTTTGATCATGTTAGCTTAAGGAAATAACCAATATAATTCATACTAAAAAAAAATGTATAACCTTTTTTTTTTTGTTCCTTTTTTTTCCTCTCTTTTTTTTTTTTTGTTTTGTTGTTTGTATCTCTTACGTAAAGCAAAGAACAAATAATTTTCCGCTGTTTAACTGCATCGGTCATGAATAAACGAAACAAAAATTTACAATCACGTGATCCCAATGTGTCACGTGCCGTATCCTCAACTACATTGAATTTTCATTTTCATTATTTCCAATGAAAAAGCTACGCACAAAAAAAAAAAAAAAGAAACAATGACGTTAAAAAAAGTATTATTAAGATAAATAACTTTTTTTTTAATCTAATCACTCAATTTAATTTATTCATATTTTTTTCCCACTTATCGGTGGAGGTAAAGGCGGGATCTGACGAATAGGTGTGTCACCCCACTCAGCAAGACAATCTCCCTGTTTTAGTGCTAGCAAAAAGGAGATAGACATTTCCTCGCTGTCAGGATGATCCCGACAATATGCTACTCTTGCCAACTTACTTACCAGTTCGCTTGCTGGTAAGTGGAGAATCTCTCTCTTTATTCC
>CM042137.1:105854578-105872605 GCA_023376005.1 Doryteuthis pealeii | reverse complement strand
AAAAAGAGAGAGATAAACCCAACCTTTCACCCAAGTCGCGGTTTGGCAAATCATCATCATCATGACGTGCTGTTTGCACGGATATCCATGACAATCTCTCGCCAACCTTCCCTAATCATTCATCGACTTCTGGGAGCTCCTCCACGCAGCAGCCAACATCCTTACATAGTTGGTCAATGTAGGTTCTGGCTAGGCGGCCCACATTAGCGTGCCCATGTACTGGCTTCCACAGTAGTAAGTCGCTTACGAGCTCATCCCTGCTTCACCAGCAGTGTCCCGCATGTCTAGTCCGTCTTACTGGTATAGTTTGTGAGATGGGGAGGCAAGTGGCCATACAGTTGCTTCTTTGTGGGTGCTGTTTAGGCAAATATAAATGGTTATTTCGGTTATTTCCTATAAGTCTAACATGATCAAAGGGGAACCACTTTTGACTGATAAATTATTTATTTATTGATCTGCTAGGAAAAAACAAGTCGGGGTTAGGGGTAGGGTCTATGGTTAGGGTTAAGATTTAGGGTTAGGGTTAGGGTTTAGGGTTAGTTTAATGGGAAAATAAATAAATAATTTATCAGTCAAGAGTGGTTCCCTTTGATCATGTTTAGACTTATAGGAAAATAACCAATATAGATTCATACTAAAAAAAATGTATAACCTTTTTTCCCTTTTTTTTTTCTTCTTTTTTTTTTTTTTTGTTTGTTTGTTTTTGTTATCTCTGACGTAAAGCAAAGAACAAATAATTTTCGCTGTTTAACTTCATCGGTATGAATAAACCGAAACAAAATTTACAATCACGTGATCCAATGTGTCACCGTGCCGTATCCTCAACTACATTGAATTTTCATTTTCATATTGTCCAATGAAAAGCTACGCACAAAAAAAAAAAAAAAAAAGAAACAATGACTAAAAAAAGTATTATTAAGATAAATACTTTTTTTTTATCTAATCACTCAAATTTTTTATTCAGTATTTTTTCCACTTATCGGTGAGGTAAAGGGGGGATCTGACGATAGGTGTGTCACCCCACTTCAGCAAAGACAATCTCCCTGGTTTAGTGCTAGCAAAAAGGAGATAGACTTCCTCGCTGTCAGGATGATACCGACAATATGCTACTCTGCCAACTTACTTACCAGTCGCTTGCTGTAAGTGGAAGAGTTTTATTTGGATTATTCGGACTATTGTCCTCACCTTTATTGTTATTTGTTATTATTATTATTATTATTATTATTATTATTATTATTATTATTATTATTACTAGCAAATATATGCACCCTCCGGGTGCAAGTATTTAAGTTTTAATGTAATGAAATATCGTATTAAATTAGAAACGCTAATGAAACTAAATAAGAATGCAGTTAAAAAGATTTGAAACAGAGGAGGGTATAATCGAAAAATAGAACAACTGAAATTTACTCTTCCATCACTCTCGTTTTTCATTGTTATTTTTCTAATTTAAGTATTTAGTTAAAATACGAAGTAAAGAATAAAATGACACTTATCTTTTCTTGTTAATGGATTTCATTTAATATTAATTGAAGAGATTTTTGCTTATATTCATTAAATAAAATCAAACAGTTAGAAACCAATAATACTAAGCGTATATTTATTAAAATTACATTTCTAATATCAATATGCAAATTAGCCTTCCCGTTCACACTGTAAACCGCTATTTTGTTATATATATAAATACAATTGCATGTTATTAGTATGTAGATATGCTTAACAGTATAAATAATGTAAAACAATTTTATCAATAATTGAGGTTAAAATAAGGATAAATTCATGGTGAATGTGACGTCAATTACTAAGGGAATTGTGATTTGAGTAGTGATTTAGTTTCGGTTACAGACAGAAAAACACACAATCTCCATTATAATAAGATTATTATTATTATTAATGGCATTTCAGTCTCGAAAGTATTTTTTATAGTCATGAAGACTATAAAATAGTTTTTGTGCCCCTGCAGTTACAACGCCTCCTGTGACTGTGAAGTCCAATATTAGAAAAACATTCTCGACTGCAGATGTCGCATGTGAAGGCTGTCCCTGAAGATGTTGATGTGCCGGTGTCTTGTTGCCGCTGCTTTCTTCTGGACCTCATAGCTTCATGGTGTCGCTCCAGGGTAACCTCCGACATGAACAGTCCTCAACAGAGAGCCTGCCGCCACCGAAGGCGGTCCTGAGCCAAATTTTCCCAGCTGGAAGGGGCAATGCCAAAGCACTTGAGACCGTTCTTGCATATTGTTATCTGTAGATCTTTTCAGAGAAATTCAGAGAAATAGTACGGATGTCAATTTATACCTTTATAATAATCGTTTAACCTGAATTTGTTTCTCTTTTATTAACATCACCCTTAGAAGGTTTGGCTTATTTGTTTATTGGCATATCAACCTTCATTGGTTATTTAATGCCAAAACCAACCTCGTAGAAGAATACGAGTGGTACTATCTAACCCAGGGATCACCAAACTTTTTTCATGGTGGGCCGGATAATTGAAAAAATAACGAGCGCGGGCCACATTATTATTGTGTTCAATACTTGCTAGCCAGAACGAAAGCTCTGTGAAAAAGATGTAAATCCAAATTTATCTTTCCATATTATATTCATGGATGAGTGGCATAAGATGTACAAAAACAAATTTAACTAACATATTTATTTTCATTTGTACGTTTTAACAAACAAATTCAAGAGCCGTCGGTGGGCCTAATAAAATGCCTTCGCGGGCCAGATAATTTACACAAGACTTGGTGTTGCCTGATCAAGCTTTTATTTATTCTTAGCCCATTTTTTATTCCGCCCGCGGGGAGAGACCGAACCCGGGAGAGCTAACAACACGTCTGCTGTCCTTCAAATCTGGGTCGAATCTGTTTAACTAGCTAAACTTATTCTCACGTGTCTGTCATGGCACGACTCTAAGGGTTCAAAGTTTATTAAACCGTCCACCGGTAATTTTCTATGGCGACCCCTTGATTTTAAATTAACCGACCTTAATTCAAATATTTCTAGCTACAGGTCTGTTCACAATTTATGACCTCTCATAAATTGTAACATCGGCTTGTGTTATATACCGTCGCTGCAAAAGTCTCTGTTGGAATTTTTGGATATAAGGCGTGTGACAAATGGTCACTTCTACTTATAGACTCGCCGGCTACCATGTGATCAGCCTTGTTGTCCAATCACTGGCAGTCCTCTGCTGCTGCTGTTGTATTTATACTGGCTGATTCTGATCTTAGCTCATTACTACTTGGATCTTCTTGGAATACGGAACGTAGTATTATATCGCGGGACTTATTGACTTACCAAAGGATAGTATACCACAGGACTTATTGACTTACCAAAGGATACTATACCACAGGACTTATTGACTTACCAAAGGATACTATAACACAGGACTTATTGACTTACCAAAGGATACTATACCACAGGACTTATTGACTTACCAAAGGATACTATACCACAGGACTTATTGACTTACTTACTTATTTACTTTAAGTTCTTTTACAACTGGCCAATAATGGCGGCCAGATACTTAACAGTCTCCAGTCTACAGAAAGAGGAAACGTTTCCTTCTTACTGCGCACCGAGAGAAAGAGAACTAATTCTGCGCCTTTTTCTTTATCGGTACAGCAACTACTGATGTCAGCTCCGAGCGATCGTTGGAAAAATTCATCTTGCAGACAAGGGCATATAATTCCGGTAGAATTACGGAGATATAATGTGTGTGTGTGTGTGTGTGTGTGTGTGTGTGTGTGTGTGTGTTTTTAATTAAGACTAAACATTTTGAATTGGGCGTGGGCGGACATTCCGAATTAAACTTGATTTTACTTGGATTTGACACCCTTGATTACTATTGAAACTTGAACTCGAGGCAGACGTTAAAGACACCCGTGGGCTTGAATCATAATAAATTTACTTATGTAAGCGACCGAGTATCAAATACGTGCGATCGCCTCCCAGTGTACGACAAAACTTGCACGCGACAAAATACCCACTTATACTGCAAAACTACCCCAGGAAAAAAAAAAAAATAATATACGGGATTTTTAAATCATCATTTTTTATATTTTCATTCGTAGTTTATTTTACGGTTATTTTATGCCTAGAAGTTAGGGAATCGCATTCATTGTACATTTATATTTACATTTTTTGAGTAGTTGTCTCTTAAGAATTTTTGCACACAGTTATATGATATCAAGTATTCCCAATACAAATGTTTCGCACACAGTTGTATGGTTTCAAGTATTCCTATCTAATTCTAATTATTATATGGTTCCTAGTAATTATTTATATTTAACTAGAAGCGACTACCCGGCGTCACCTGGGTAGAGGAGAAAAAAACATAAAAGAAACAAAAAACAAAACAAAACAAAAATCAAAGTAGTATAATGGTTAGCAAGCTAGTCTTGCAGATCCGTTACTCCTGAATAGCGAGTTTCATCCTCACTGGATGCCCCATAAAATTTTATATTCTATATTTCTATATTATTTTGTTTAACTTTAAAAAATGAATGTTAATCTGGCCTGAAAAAAAAATGATTGTTTTGTGCTTTCATATTCATTTGTTTAACTTTAAGATTCACGCACATTTTTAAGTAGAATTTTAATGCTATTTTAATTTTTAAATATCTTCGCAAATATAAATGAAATCTTTATCATTTTTTGTACAATGACTCAGTTACAGTGAATGTGTATATATATATATTTTGTCTTTGTCGTTAATTGTTTTATTCTCGTAATTTCCCCCGGACATACATACACACAACTGCCCTTTATATATGTATAGATAATAGTCATTTGTTTGCACAATTATATGGTTTCGAATAACTGATAATAATTCTTAGTAAATAATTATGGCTTCGAGTAACTATTATTAATTTACAGTTGTATGGTATTAAGTATTCCTATTTAATACCAGTAATTAGAAAACAGATCTAAAGAAAAAAAGAAGTTAATGCGATATTTTACCCCCTCTAGTCTTTTTCCCGGCAAGTGAATGTAAATATTTTAACCCTCCCCATCTTTAAAATATTTTAAGGGAGGGGCCTAAATAATTAAATTTACTTGTCGATGAAAATATGGCTTACTTTTAACGCCTTCAAACCACTAAAAAAATAATTTGTCGATAAAAACGCCTTCAATCCGCTAAAAAATATCTTCTTTTTTTTCGGTATTTTCATTTTATTTTAATTTTTTTTCGACAATCAATTACAAATGAAAAATCAAAACATTTTTTTATATTTTTTATTTTATTTAGGTAGGGTCGTTTTTTCAGCTGTCACCACCTAGTGTTTTTTTTAGGGCAGGAGACCGGGACGGAATTCTGCGAATAGCACCCAAATCTATTTGAGCCATAGGTAGGTCCCTAACGTGTACCATCATTCCAAGTCCGAGTGAACCTGGGAGTAATAGAAGGATACTCTAAACTCTCAAGATCTCTGGAAATGCACCCCCATCATCAGATGCAGTCTAGTGTCATGCCCAGGACATCTCTTTGGAAGGATTCATACTCCTCTGAAAGAAATACAGTCAGCGTATAATAAACCCCACCGACAGGACGGTCCTACTACAAGAGTTCACGTGATCGACCTTTTGTTTTCGGTCACACAGCCGAGCACCAGATTCTCCGGTAGTGTGAGGTAGATATTTCATTAGGCTTCCTCGATCTTGTACCGAGTGACCTTGCTTAGAGATAATGCAATAACGAACCCGATGCCCTTATATCACATTTAAACTATTGTGAGAAGACCTGTTCTGCACTCTGCTCTGTCGATGTACTTGTCTAGATCCCAACGTTGTAAATTATGTGCTGGACGAATTTAAGGCACGAGTCAGAAAAACAGACTCACAAGGATTAAAAACAAAACAACAACAACAAGTGTAAACAAGACACATGGAAGAAGGGTGTGTTTGATACTCGCTGGCTGCTACTGTTTATCCCTACCGGCGATCTTGACACCCCAACGGCCGAGTTGTAACTGCTTTAGGGCTCGAGTTTAGTTGTATTTATGTCAAATTCCTCTTCCCCAAACCATCTTCTCCGGACCACACAAATGGCCAGCACTTAAATAAATCGCAGACTTTTAGTTGCCATTAACCCTTAAAATTAAAGTACTTAAATATTTTTTCAGACAATCCGTCTTCAATACGTTGACCATTAATTTTTTTTCAAAAGAGAATTTTTCCTAAAAATCCTTTTTGCTTTTAATACCTGGGTGCCTAAGATATTATCACCAAGTGGTCCCATTTCATGGTGGGCATACAGGTCTTTTTAAACTTTACGACCTAATCTTTGGATTCGTAAAAAGGTCAGCCACCCACCCCTTTTACTTATGTCTGACCTTAACCTACTCTCTTTCTTATTTATTTATTTATTTATTCTGACCATGTTCGTCTTCAACCACAGTATCACACTATTTACTTTTCTATAAAGGCATTTCTTTATCTCTAACCCTAAATAATAACAAAACCGTTGTTGGAATATCAAGAGTATAAGATGTACACAAAATTGCCACTTATATTTATGGACTTTATCACCAAAATCAGCAGCAGGCATTGACCAATGAAAAATGGTATAGAATGTATTTAAGATCGTTGGTAATTTTCTGAAATCAGTTGCTAACTGGATTTGATATCAGATGAACTACAACTGGATTCTCTGTTACAAAGAGTACACTCTTGTTCTGGCTAGGATTTCAAGGAATACAACAAACCTTCTATTACTGAGACTACACTCTTTTATACCATTGGATTTACCGATAGCAGACCTTAACACCTGAAATGGTGACTAGAATCATTGGTTGGCTGGTTGGTTAGTTTGGTTGGTTGTTTTTGGTTTGGGGCCATTTTAAGCCGAATTCATTCTTTATGGGTACTCAATTTTTTCCAAACACATTTGTTTCTATTATCTGTGTTATTCGGGAGCCATCACGTGATGGCTCCCGATTACGACAAGAAAGTTCCCGAGTTCGAAAAGAAGGTCCCCGAGTCCGAGAAGGTTCCCGAGTCCGACAAGAAATACCTGAAGAAGGCCGGTGGACATATCGGCCGAAACGTTGTACAAATAACAATGAAGATGAGGACAATAGTCCGAATAACGCAGATAATACTAATCATCAAGCCTCATCTCAAACATTCAGAGAAACATTTGTATCTATCTAATCCATAGAAGGTACCGTAATAGGTACTACCACTCCAGGTCAAAGTGGACATAGGAGCAATGGTGATGAAGGGGTGCTACACATTCCCCAGATATCCAGAACTGGAACCTCACTATCCAGAATCGTAACAACTGTTATCCATTTCTTAAATTGTTGTCACATTTGCATATAACAAAGAGGGGTTGTTTTTTTGTCGTCTTCATCATCATCATCATCATCATCATGTCGTGCAATTTGCACGGATATCCATGACAATCTCTCGCCAAACTTTCCTATCATTCATCGACTCTGGGAGCTCCTCCCCGCAGCAGCCAGCATCCTTACATAGTTG
Source organism: Doryteuthis pealeii (assembly GCA_023376005.1). Taxonomy (NCBI): domain Eukaryota; kingdom Metazoa; phylum Mollusca; class Cephalopoda; order Myopsida; family Loliginidae; genus Doryteuthis; species Doryteuthis pealeii. The sequence continues at coordinate 105,865,121 of CM042137.1, read as the reverse complement.
GTCAATGTAGGTTCTGGCTGGGCAGCTCACATTAGCGTGTCTATGTGCTGGCTTTCACAGTAGTACGTCGCTTACGAGCTCATCCCTGCTTCTCCAGCAGTGTCCCGCATGTTTAGTCCGTCTTACTCGTATGGTTTGTGAGATGGGGGGCAGGTGGCCATACAGTTGCTTCTTACTGTCTTTGTCTTACTGTGTCGATTTTTTTGCTGCTTGGGTGTTTTGCTTGAACTCAGATAATCTTCAACGTCTAGTTTAGCTGTCAGTCGATTTTCATTTGATGCTTGTCCTTTTCTACAAGTACATGTGCATGAATAACTAATATGAAGCTGGAGGCGTGTAGTCTAATGGTTAGCGTCGTAAAAAATGGACTCGTCGAACCGAGTTCAAATCTTTCCCAATATTTGCACAAAAAGCAAGAACCGGTGATAATTAATGTGTATATCTATTTACTTTGTCGTTGACGGTTTTATTTCTGTATTTTCATCCGGACATACATACATACATACATACATACACACAACTGCCTTTTATATATGTATAGATTAGATGCTTTTTAAATATAAAAACGTAATATGTGGAAAAATGACCGATTATTTTATTTGTTTATTTATCATTATTGGAGGACATGGTGTAATGGTTAGAGTCGTAGGACCCGAATTGAAATCCTAGACGAAGCTAGAATCCACGTAGTGCAAATACAATACCTTGGGAAAGGTATGAATCCAACTACTCTCTCTCTAGCTATGGGTAAATAGTAGGACAAACTGGGCTCTTTAACCTTGGTTAGGTAACCAGGCTAGGAGAAGGAAAACTGAATTAAAACCTGTTAAACTCCGCTTAGGGTGGTCATTACTAGAATAGGCTCAGTCCTAATTAGTGATCTATTTCACTAATGATGTATAACTTTAGCCTTTGTTTTATTTTGTCATATTCTATTGTCAATTCTGTTGGCGACGTCTAGAATATATCAACTACGGCCACTACAGAGCGGTAACACTCCTACAAAGAAGTGTTCACGGTATGATACTAAACAGCATCCGATACTAAGGGCCCAGTTATGTAGCTCTGCGGTGTGTAGAGTCGCACCTTCATTGCTATTACTACCAGGTCCACTCTGACCCGGAGAAGTAGTACTATTAGGGTCCTGTATATAGGCCAAATGGAAGCACGCGATGTAATGGTTAGAGTCGTAGGAAATTAACTGGTCGACCCAAATTCAAATCCCAGACTAGGCTGTTTGCATTTCCCATAGCACTAATACCCTTGGGAAAGGTATGAATCCAACTACTTCCCCTCCAGCTATGGGTAACGAGTAGGGTAGACTGGGCTCTTTAATCTTGGTATGGCAACAAGAGAAGGAGAAAGAAAACTCTGAATTCAAATTCCGCCTAAGAAATTGTCTTTATGTCACATTCTGCTCGTGCGGAGAAGTTGGTAAATTTATAGTTCTGTTTTTAAATTATTCGTATTCGATTGGATTACTTGATGCTATATAATTGTAAATTATTTGTATTAAGAATAGTTACTTGAACTTAAAATTGTTTACTAAAGATTATTATTAGATAGTCAGAGGAATTACGGGTTTAAATCTCCCAGTTGTAGGCAAATTGTTCGGATGAAAGAAGACAAACACACAATGGAAATTTAATACATGTATTGACAAATAATACAAGAACTTGTTGCAAATTGTATTGGCATTTGCTACAAGACTTATCTGTGAGGTTAAATACTGTTCGTTGGAGAAGTGGCGCTAACAGGTGTATTCTGGTCGCTGGTTGTAGAGTTCTATAGAGACGCGTCCGTTTTGTCGGTTCTCGTCCGATAAGTAAAGTAGGGGATGCTATTTTAGAAGCTTCTCGCCTGGGTAACTGTTCTTTTAAATGACGGTGGATGGGGCCCTTTTCAAGTAGACTATTTAGGTCCTCAGCCTTCTGATAAGTTTGCTGTCGAAACGGCCTTCAGAAAGTATGCTGTTAAAAAATGCCTCCGTCCAAGTCGACGGCCTGTAGACAAGTGCCGGGGTTTGATTCTGGCGCCAACATCGTATGTTTGCTATTCTCCCCCTAGCAGCAGGGGGGGGGGATAATTCACTATCAAATTTCCGATAATAGTTAAAACCATATAACTGTGTTCAAACAAATAATTATTATTAAATAGAAATGAATATTTTAAATTGTTTAAATAACTAGGATAAGTGGTGAAATGATCAGCATTGACATTCCTTTCATCCCCCTCCGATCAATCGGCTGGCCACGTCAAGCCCTAGCACCTATATGATTTTCCCAACCCTATTGCCCTTATGGCAAGCCCTAACCCCTTTTTATCATATGGGTGCTAGAAGGCGGTGGCTGCGGGTCTACATGTCCTGGGAATGACGTTAAACTCTATCTGATGGTGAGGTTCCAGTTTTGGAGGCTTGGGGATTGTGGAGCACCCCTTCATCACCATTGCTCCCTGGTCCACTCTGACCCGGAGTGGTAGTACCTGTTAGGGTCCCATCTATGGGTTAAATAGAAAAATATATTTATAAAAAAATTGTATTATCCATTAAGAATTGATTTATTTCAAAACTTTATCGGTATTAAATGACCTACTGAGGTTGATATGTCTTAAAACAAAACAAACCAAACCTTCCTTTCATTTTGTCATTAGGGCTTAGAATATACCAACCGCATCCCCTATACGGGAATAAGACTCCCCAAATAAAGAGATATACAGAGTATGACACTAAACTGCACGACAAGGGTCGTTATGGAGCTCTAAGGAGTGTGGAGTACTCTTTTCGTTGAGATAATTATTTATTGTATCCAAATAGATATAGTTGAAACTTTATATCTGTGTGAAAATTATTTGTATCAATAGTTACTTAATGCTATATATATATATATATATATATATATATATATATATATATATATATATATATAAGGTGGGTAAAAAAGTATCGAGATTTTTTGTACTTTTTGACACTCCTTCAATTCTGAAAAAATTAACGTTCTATTCATTGTTCATTTCTATCTTGGTAAATACAGCTTCAATCTCGATACTTTTAAGACACACCTTGTATTCTGAAAAAAAAAAAAGTTCCATTCATTGTTCGTTTCTATCTTGGTAAATACAGCTTTAATCTCGATACTTTTAAGACAGACCTTGTATTCTGAAAAAAAAAAAAAACGTTCCATCCATTGTTCACTTCTATCTTGGTAAATACAGCTTTGAACTCGGCACTTTTATGGCACATTTTGTATTCTGAAAAAAAATTAACCTTCCATTCAATGTCTATTTCTATCTTGGTAAATACAGCTTCAATCTCGATACTTTTATGACACACCTTGTTATATATATATATATATATATATATATATATATATATATGAAAAATGTTCAAGATGTACTCCAGCATCAAAAGCAAGTTTAAAAAAAAGTAAGTCCACAGCACAATTGAGGAAGATGGAAAGTTTTGGGAATTTGTAATGTTGATAAATCCATAGTGTTGTGGTCGTTATCATATTCGGAATTTAGCCTCCGATGTTGATGTTAAACAGGGCAGAATTTGTTTAATTCTGGACTGTTTAACATCATCATCCTAGGCTAAATTCCGAATATGATAACGACCACAACACTATGGATTTGTCAACATTACAAATTCCAGAAACTTTCCATCTTCCTCAATTGTGCTGTGGACTTACTTTAAAAAAAAAACTTGCATTTGTAGCTGGAATACATTTTGAAAATTTTATATATATATTATATATATATATATATATATATATATATATATATATAATGATTAGTTTAATAGGAATAGTCATTCGAAACTGCGGTAATTTATGAGGAAGTGTGTCCCGGTCTCCTGCCTCAAAAATTGCTACCCGGTGACTATTAAAATAACGACCCAGCTCAGTCTATTCAAAACTTTCCATCTTCATATCTATCTATCTATCTATCTATCTATCTCAATTTGTTCATATTTATCTATATTACTTTAAATACTAAGATTTTCTTTTATTCATGTTTGTTTAATGTCTAGTTGTTAGTTTAAATAAACAAGAATTACGACAAAAAAAGAAGCGTCCCCCCAAATACATTTACTTGTCGAAAATATCCATTTGTTCATATCTATCTATATTATTTTGTTTGTTTATCTATCTATCTCAGTCTATTCCAAACTATATATCCATCTTCATATCTAAACAAGAATTACGACAAATTACGATAAATAAACAAGAATTACGACGAGCTGGGGTTGTTATTTTGATAGTCCCCGGGTAGCAATTTTTGAGGCAGGAGATCGGGACGCACTTCCTCATAAATTACCGAAACTGCTTAAAAAGACTGACTTCGGCATTAAATAGCTCAACAAAGGTTGACATGCCGTAAAAATTTTTTTTTTTAAATTATAAAAAACAAGCAATCAACTATAGTCTATCGTATCGTTTCAGTGAGGTCATCAAGATGACTTGCAGACTGAGGGCAGACATGTCTCCAAAAAATTGAGATCGTGTCAGTCACAATGGCATTAAAGCGAAATACTATTAATAGCTTCAGGCCATTAATGGTCGAAATTAATTCTTCAGTCTCATTGGCGGCTGTCGCATGTTTATACTCTCAGGGGAATTAAGAAGTAATCTGAATAAGGAAAAAAAAGATTAAGATTCAGATAATTGACATACCGTAATTTCGTCGTAAAGTACGAGAAAAATTAACTTTAAAAGTAGGACGTTAGGTGGCTACAAAGTGGGGTTTCAGTTTACGATGGAAGTATAATTCATAACTGAACACTGACTTTGTGGCCGATTTTTATATTTTACGTATATAAGTCTGATGAAAAGAAATAGAAAAACAAATATTAAATATTATGCTAATAGATATCTGTTTCAATCTGTGGGGTTTATAAAGTATAATTCAATTGAAATAATTTTAAAATCGAAATGAAGACAATTGTAAAAGATACTTTATAAAACCGGTCTTCGTCAGAGCACATATATTGTTGAATGAAAAGAAGGAGGAAAGTTTAACCGTTTGGCACGAGAGGTTCAAATAACGTTCACGTTCTGTAATACTTAAAATGACTGTCATTTGATCTGGTAATTCTGTTACATAATGAATAGGGTTGGCTATTCATTTTGTTATGTAGTGTAGATTATCTAAATTTAACGGTTAAAGTTTAATTTATAAGAACCCATGGAAAATAATCAGTGTTTATAATGACAGCTTTTGAACCCTGATTAACCTGGACGTGGTATTCTCATTGGTTGAGAATGTCACGTGAGAGCCAAAATATGTGGCAAAATTTTAGCAGTTTAGTTTATAGGATCGGTTCAGCTCAGTCGGTAGAGCGTACACCTAGGAATGACAAGGTTCCTGGTTCGATACCGGCCCTCGCCAATTCAGTGCATGAGTAGTAAAGGGATTTGTGAGGCAAAGTGAAGAGCTGATGGTAGGTGTGGCGCTCCACCTGAGACGGAAAAAAGAACAATCTCCTAGGTCTAGCGCTAGTGAAAAGAGGATAGGGCCCTTCGCTACCGACATTAGACCGCCCCGCCGAATATACTTACTTGGTTGAGTTGAGCCAATTCGCTCCTGGGAGCGAAACGCGAAAATGGTGTCCTCTGAATTTTTCTCCACTCGTTGAAATATTGGGTCTCGGGTAATAAAAAACATCAACATCAGAATTATTATGAACAAAACGGGCGTATAATTCATAACTGAAAACTGACTTTGTGGCCATTTTATTTTTTATTTTACGTATCAAGGTTTGCAATACTTAAAAATGGCTCATTTGTTTTGGTTTGGTTTCTTTATTTGGCATATCAACCATTGTTGATTACTTAATGCCAAAGACATCCTTAATATAAAAGTAGCGGAATTATTTAACCCATAGCTGAGGGATGAGGGGTTCATGACTTTCCTAATGGTCTTATTCCAGTGTGTTATCCACTACGCCACTGGAACTCCTTCCATTTATATTGGTAATTTTCATTTTCAAGAAAACAATTAAGGTGAATACAAAGTGGGGATTCAATTTACAACGGACGTATAATTCTTAACTAAACACTGACTTTGTGGCAGTTTTTATTTTATTTTACGTATTTAGGTTTGCAGTACTTTAAAATTACTGCCATTTGTTTTGGTAATTTTTCAATTTTGAGAAAAAAGTGAGCTGGCCACAAAGTGGGATTTCAGTTTACAATGGTTATATATATATATATATATATATATATATATATATATATATATATATAGTAAAGTTAAACCTAATGAGTCAGATATACCTACTAACAGTTTCGCTTAGGGAAGAATCTGACTAAAAAGACTTGGATTTTTTCTTACCGCAAGGGTTTACCCATAAGTTATGTATATACATATATATATATATATATATATATATATATATATATACATATATATATATGGTGGGTGTGTGCGTGTGTGTGTGTGTGTGTGTGTGTGTGTGTGTGTGTGTTTTGTAAAAATTGAAAAAATACAAGTTTCATTAACGAATGATGTCTATTAAGCTAACGTTTCAGTGTTTCGGTCTGTTTCGATAGACCTTCATCAGGGCTTGCGTTGGTTTAAGGAAAAAATAAATTATTAATGTAAACAAAAGTCTGCGAGCCTCTTTGTAAGATTTTAAGCATGTTTTTTCTTCCTCACATTTGAAGATCAACAAAAACAGCCACACAACAAAAACAGAGGCTCGCAGACTTTTGTTTACATTAATGATTTATTTTTTCCTTAAATCAACGTAAGCTCTGATGAAGGTCTATCGAAACAGACCAAAACACTGCTGCGTTGGCTTAATAGACATCATTCGTTAATGAAACTTGTGGGTTTTTTTTCAATTTTTACAACATTACATATTGTCGGACTTACTTCCACTTTTTCTTCATATATATATATATATATATATATATATATATATATATATATATATATACCAACCCGTCCGCACAAGTAGGATTCGACACAGGGTCAATTTTTTAAGCGGAGTTTAACAGGTTTGAATTCAGAGTTTTCCTTCTCCTAGACTGTTTACTTAGTCATGGTTAAAGAGTCCAATCTGCCCTGCTATTTACCCATAGCTGTAGGGAGAATTGGATTCATATGTTTCCCAAGGGTATTAGCGCCATGTGAGATGCAAACAGCTTTGTCCAGGAATTGAACTCGGGTCAGCGAGTCCATTTCCTACGACTCTAACCATTACACCACGCTTCTCCATGGTCATATAATTCATAATTGAAATCTGACTTTGTAGTCGATTGTTATTATGCATGTTAAGTTTACAATGGAAAGTTAATATAAACTGGACCCTGACTTTATATGAATTTACTTTACCGCTCATAATTCCATAATGGCCGACATGTTGCTAAAATACTCCAAAAGTAATAATTCAATCGGGATAAATTAGGATTTATTCCAAATTTAGGAATCAAAAACCAAAGCAATATATTCCGAAATTTACATTGCAAATAGTTAGTTCATTGACTTATCTTTTTAACGACATACAAACTCTTAATGGATTATTTGATGCCAAAATGTGATTCGTTTATAAATGTTTGATCGAAATCATATTTATAAATTCGATGGCCCATTGATTTTTTTAAAAATTGCACTTTTTTATTTGTCTATAATCATTTGGTTGTGTTGCCTATAAATTATGTACGATAGTGTAGCTTAAATCAAACTTACAGTTTTCTGGGAAAATACTGGGAATTTGACTAACAGTATTTAACCCTGTTTTGACCCCCTCTCTGATTCGCCAGTGCGAATATGAGAAAGTTAGTTTAGGAAATCTGTTTTGGGCTGGGCTCTGAACGAGACAGATCGTAATGGTAGCCTGTCTGTTCTGAACCAAAATCTCTATGCGTTTGAGTTGATCTGGGATTTATAAAGAAAAGTAAAAGAACCCTAAAGAAAAACAACAAAGTCTTGTGTTTGTTAATTAAAAATTAAACAGCGGACCAAGACACAGAAGAATCTTCAAGATCAAAAAGAAATTCAGACCAGATCTAGAATAACAGAAGAACAGCCACCTCGAGTTTGTACATTGTTGTTATATGGTTTCGAGTATTCCTATCTACAGTCCACGACACCATTGAGGCCTATTTTGTGTTTTACTCAGTAAATTATGTGTCTATTGTAATCTGATCTCCCACTTTGTGATCACATTACTCTGTGACACTTTTAAAGTTATTTTTTTCTTCAATTATGTAAAAACAAGAAGACATAAACCAATAAATAAAAGTCATTTCAACCATAGATGATTTAAATGCATAAAAAATGTTCCGACAAATTACGATATGCCCGAGACCAATATATATATATATATATATATATATATATATATATATATATATATTTAACGGGCCTAGAAATTATGCAGTTACGATCTCTGACTGGAGGCGGACATGTGGTGAGCTAAATCACTATTAATCTACAATTAGGAGGGCGTTTTTTTAAGGGAATTGTTAGTGATACCTTATAATTAGCCAATTAGTAACGATACTAATTACTAGGAATCCATTTTTTTAATTCAGAGAGCAGAAAAAATGTTCTTGTAAATTAATCAACATATTATTTCAACTTTTACAAAAATATTCATCAACTAAATACAAAAATAGTTAAGGTAAAAATAATGAATATATTTTGTACTAGAAGCGGCTACCCAGTGTCACCTGGGTAGAGTTGGGACAAAACGTTAGTCGCACAGATCCATTATTACTGAATTGTGAGTTTAAAATCCCCACGTAAAAAAGACCTGCTTAATGGGGCGCCAGAAAAAAAAGTGCAGACACTTTGAAAATAAAAATTAATGTCTCCTATTTAAGATATTAAATACAAGAAATATACACACATATACATATATATATATATATATATATATATATATATATATATATATACACACACATATACACATACACACACACACGCGCACACACATATATATATATGTACACACATATACATATATATATATATATATATACACATATACATATATATATATATACACACACATTTTTTAAATTGCACTTTTTTATTTGTCTATAATCATTTGTTTGTGTTGCCTATCAATTATGTACGATAGAGTAGCTTAAATCAAACTTACTGTTTTCTGGGAACAGTATTTAACCCTGTTTTGACCCCCTCTCAGATTCGCAAGAGCGAACGTGAGAAAGTTAGTTTAGGAAATCTGTTTTTGGCTGGGCGCTGAATGAGACAGATCGTAATGGTTGCCTGTCTGTTCTGAACCAAAATATGTTACTAAAATTTCATTTTCTAATTATCTTCACCAATATAAATCTTTCATTATTTGTGCTCAAAAAGCAATAACTGATGATATCTAATGTGTATATATATATATGTACTTTGTCGTTAATTGTTTTATTTTCGTAGTTTCCTCCAGACATACATACATACATACATACATACATACACACAAACTGCCCTTTACATACGTATAGATATAGATGGTCCTTTTCTTATGTTTATTGTCATCGGGATTCTGTCTCTCTTTCGAATCGAGAGGGGGTTCTTCCTCGTATCGGGTTGGACATCCCTCGGTGGTTCTGAGGGGGGGATCTTGTTTTTTTTTGTTTTTTTTTGTTTTGTTTTTTTTTTGGGGGGGTTGTCATGGAGACAACACAGCGACATTTTTTGTACACATATTCTTTTATTCTCTCCGAAACATTATCAACTCCTCTAAATTATAATCCTACTTTCCCAGGGTCATCTGGGCACGTGAGCCACTAAGCCAATCAGAGCCGTGTTCCAGACGAACTTGTGGTGACACTTTGTCTATCAAACTTTCAGTGGTTTTCCACTGTTTTACCATTAATTTTAAACTATTCTACACTACCTGCTAAAAGATTATAGGCATCGTCACAATTGCCACGACAGCCTGTTTCACGGCATTTTCTGCTCATTTTGAGATTAAATCATCATGGGTTAGCTTCATGAATAAAGATTGAGCGGGTGCTCCACGTTGATTGCAGGAATCTCCATGGCTTATAAGACCAATGCGGAACAGACAGGCACAGTCGCAGCGGCTGCAGCAGAATGTCTGGTCTGGGTTTGATGTTTTGTGCCTTTTGTCCTTAAAGGTGACCCTGTGGGTATTTTCAAAAAAGGAGGCTACATGATTAGTGGTGAGACGCCAGGCGTCACGATTCCCGGCTAGGGTGGACCAACGGCAATGACAGGAACCAAGGGATTTTTCAAGCAATCCTTGTATCATTTTTTTCGTGTCCCTTTGTCATGATGGCCAGTGGGTAGTTATTCGTACAACATGATCAAGTATGCATCATCCAGCGAGGACTAAACTCGCTATTCAGTAGTAATAGATCTGCGAGACTAGCTTGCTAATCGTTACACCTCGATGGAACGTCCTTCTTGGTTGTCTTGGGTATGACACTCAACTGCATCTTGTGGTGAGGCTTTAGTTCGGTAAGTGGAGTCAGTCCTTCGTTGCTATTACTCCTAGGTCCACTTACTGGTAGTTGAGTCCCGTCTTTTGGTTAATAAATCTGTTTAAAAT
>CM042137.1:105844578-105849578 GCA_023376005.1 Doryteuthis pealeii | reverse complement strand
GTTTTTGTTTTATGTAATTTTTTCCTCCTTCCTTCCTTCCTTCCTTCCTCTCTTCCTTCCTTCCTTTCTTTCTTCTTTCCTTTAGTCCTTTTTACACATTCAGCTGTTTCCGTATACCAGTTATTAACATCTAGTAGCCTTTTTCTTATAACTAAGATTAATTCTAAGCAATGTTAAATTGGCCACTAATAAGCACTTTATTGCTATTAATTCCAGTTTGACCCTGACCCAGAGTGGTAGTACCTGTTAGGGTACCATCTATAGGCTAAATAGATTTTTTAAAAATGAGCATTAAAATTGTGTTTTAAAAAAAAAATTGAGATTGAAAAAAAAAATTGGCTGCTCTTCCAATATGTGATCTACCGAGTTGTTTACATTCCAATATGTGATCTACCCATTAACTTCCTATTTTTCCCGTTAAACTAACTTCAAACCCTAACCCTAACCTAACCCTAACCCTGTCTTCTTTTTTCCTAGTAGATCACATGCCAGGAATAGTAGATCAATAGTAGATCACAAACCTTCGGTAGATCACATATTGGAAGAGCACTACAAATTGAAAACCCAACAAGAATGAATAAAACAAATTGTGTTCGGCTTAAAATAACTCAACAAGGGTTGACATGCCGTAAAATCCAACCAACCAACTATTCAGCAAAGAGTCACGATAATAAAAACAGCAGTCCTTAAGACATAACGAACACCCAAAGATACGAGACCCCTGGCTCCCTTGCAACAAAGAAAGATCCGCTTAAATGAGAAAGTCTACGAATCTCCGCTCAAACAGCTAGCGACAATCACCCGTTTCCGGCTGTGGGTAGCGACCCGTGATGCTTAAGAACGGAATCCTGGTAGCTAAACAGTCCATGATATGCAACACTCTACTTTGGCCCTTACTTAGACTAGACGGGCAGTCGAAGAGACCCCACTCCGATCAATCGGCTGGTCGTATCGAGCCCTAGCACCTATATGATTGTCCAACCCTATTGCCTTATGGCAAGCCCCAGCCCTTTTTTTCATATATGTGCTAGAAGGCGGTGGCTGGGTCTACATGTCCTGTGAATGATGTTAAACTCTATCTGATGGTGATGTTCCAGTTCTGGAGGTTTTGGGAATGTGGAGCACCCCTTCATCACCATTGCTCCCAGATCCACTCTGACCCGGAGTGGTAGTACTTGTTAGGTCCCATCTATGGGTTAAATAGAAAAAAATTGTTTATAAAAATTGTGTTAAAAAAACTTTCTACCAAACTATCGCTTATAACAAGCTTGAACTTTACCCTATAAACTTATCCTTAAACTGATTCCCAATTCTCTTAGCAACAAACAACCTACTGTCAAAATAAGAAAAAAATCCTTAAAAATCCAAGACAAGCGCGTGTGAGAAAATGGCTATTGAACGAGAGACACCATCGTACGTCTGACTCGTCCAGTCACCCAGCCAAATATAAGAAAGAAAGAAAGAAAGAGAGAAATAAAGAAAGAAAGTAGCGTAAAGATAGAGAGAGGGGTGCACGGAAGCGATAACGCTAATCTGTTTCGTTCGAACATGATAAAAAGACGAAAAGAAGGAAAGAAAGAAAAAAAGAGTGGGAGAGAGTTAAAGAAGATTATCATACTTTTTACATATTGAACGATTTTGCAAATAGCTCTTAAGTAAATATATCAAACGTTGTAATAATTAAATTATCATACTGTGGTATATCCACAGGGCCTGCTACTTTTCATTATCGGCTTACACCAATGTACATTCCAAGTTGTCCCAAAAATGGTAACTTTTAACCGCCCTAGGTTTCTCTGCATACATGATAACCCCAACGTTCCTAGTTTTATCGCTTTCCATAACTGACAGCTTCAACTCACCACAAAACGTTTTTGATTAAACTTCTCAACTAAAACGCAGAAGGCGGTGGCTGAGGGTATTCATGTCCTGGGAATGACGTTAAACTCTATCTGATGGTGAGGTTCCAGTTTTGGAGGCTTGGGGAAAGTGGAGCACCTATTCATAACCATTGCTCTCTGGTTCACTCTGGCCCGGAAAGGTAGTGCCTGTTAGGGTCCAATCTATGGGTTGAATAGAAAAACATGAGTTTATAAAAAAAAATTAAAAAAAATGAGTATCTTTTAAGAATTATATTTATTTCAAAATTTTGTTGGCATTAAATGACCCACTGAGGTTGATATGCCGTAAAACGAACTAAACCAAACCAAACCAAACCTAAAACGCAGTAAATTGATGTGCGTGCCTCTAAATTCTATACCATCTATACTATTTGTTTGAATAGATATGATGCACAGGCCTCGGGTTTCTTACACTATCTGCTGTTGCTTAAGTGGTCACCCACCTAAGTACAGAACAGGCTCGTTTCTGCTTCACTTCAGTGATCTAGTAAAAACCGGTGCATTCAACGTGAATTGATCGTAAATCAGGCCAAGGCATAGTTATTAGAGTGACCTATTGTTGGTATCAGCCGGACAACGAGGGAGTCTATCCACTATTACCCAACACTAGACCTGGGAGATCTTTTGCTGAGGTGGAGCGCCACACCTACCATCAGCTCCCCACTTTACCGCCCAGATCAGATTATCCAATCTGTGCTACTCATGTGCTGGGTTGTCGGGGACCTCTATCGAACCAGGAACCTTGCGATTCCTCGCCGGGTGTTATACCGACGGAACTATTTACTAAGCTTTGATTATAAATGGAACATAAGCATCAAGGTTGCTTAAGAGGTCATCTATCTACGTATTGAACAGGTTCATCGCTGGTTAACGTTTGGGATCTATCGGGAACCGACACTTTCAGCGTGACTTGATCGTAAATCAGGCAAATACATAGTTGGTAGAGTGACCTATTGTTGGTATCAGCCGGACAGCGAGGGAGTCCATCCCTTTCCCCCTAAGTAAGTAAAACCACGACAATATTGAAATTTGCTAAGATTTGCTTTGATATGACGCACGGAGCTCAGGTTGATTACGTTACCCATCTAAGTATCTAACAGGCCCATCGTTGCTTAACTACGTCGATATAGCGGGAACCAGTGGCTTTCTGTGTGTTATGCGTTATGTTTCAATGTTTGTACGGGAATTTGCATAGACGAATATTTTACATATTTTAATTTTTTTTTTTTTATAATATTAATTTTTTAATTTTTTTGTATACATATGATTTCGATCCCAGCGAGTGTATGGGTGCCTAGAGCATGTGCGTGTGTGTTCTGATCTTCCGAAATTGGATCTTGGAGTAAAACATTTGGCTCGAAAAATGGGGTCAGACAAATGAGTTTAGATTTTGCTTATAAGGCGTGGGTCAGGGTGCCTTTCCCCTACCCAGCAACCGAAAATAATTAGGTCAGTTCAGACATATGGATTTGGATATGTGTTAAGTTCATAAATCAGTGCGCATGTACAGAGAAGCGGGTGCGTGCGTAAGAGTGTGTATGTGTACGTATCTATCTATCTATCTATCTGTCTGTCTGTCTGTCTCTCTCTCTCTCTTCTCTATATATATATATATATATATATATATATATATATATAATCCAAAAGTCCAGAGAAGAAATCTTCCTTACGACACAAGAGTTTTTTTTAAAAACCTGTCGCAGTTTGAGAGCTCAATGTATGCTCTTAATGTTAGAGTCACAGAGCAAATTTATAAGTAAAGAAATAACAAAAGTCTTAGAGATTTTGCATTATAGTCTATTTCAGGGAGCTTAGACAAAGTGTCTAACTCTCCAGACTCCTGAAATAGACTATAATGCAAAATCTCTAAGTCTTTTGTTATTTCTTTACTTATATATATATATATATATATATATATAGGGTCATACACAGTCACGTGTTTCGACTTTTCAAGTCTCTTCAGTGTGGCTAGACATTTTGTAAGCTACCTACAGCCGGAATTGAACTCCGGTCGGCTGGATGTCAGTCAGGCACCTTAACCATTAGCTGTCTTCACTTACAGAATGGGAAGGGGATTTTAACTGTTCTAATACACACATCGCTTTGTGTGTAAAGGCCGTCACAGAGTGCTCCATTCCTCCTTATAGAGAAGAGCGTTGCGTTTACGCTTGAGTTGGCTGTCGTCAGCAAGATCTTCCCGCCCCCCCAGAGTGCTCAACCCTAGGGTATGGGGAGCATATATATATATATATATATATGTGTGTGTGTGTGTGTGTGTGTGCGTGCGAGCGGTTATGTACGATACGCAGAAAATAAATATAGAATTTTCACCTGACTCTAAATAGGATTGGTTCCTGGGATTTGTTTATAAGTCCAAATGTTTCTACATATGTTTAAAAAAAAAAAGAATTTACGAAGATGAGTCAAAAAGTAGTGCCATTTTGTTTAGGACAGGTATAATTACAACACAGGAACATGTATTCTATATCAAAATGAAGCTGGTCCTCTGTTGATCACATCTATACTTCTCCACATAGTCACCGTTTCTCCCAATAGCAATGTTCCACTTTCGAATGAGAACATGTATCCCTGCCTCGTAAAATTCTGTTGACTGTTCTTTGAGCCATTTCTTCACTACAGATTTCACTTCCTCACCACTGGAATAATGTTTGCCTCTCAAACCCTCTTTAATGGAGCCAAGAGATGATAGTCTGAAGGCAAACATTATTCCAGTGACAAGGAAGTCAAATCTCTAGTGAAGAAGTGGCTCAAAGAACAGTCAGCAACATTTTACGGGGTAAGGATACATGCTCTCATTCGAAGGTGGAGATAAACGGTGACTATGTGGTGAAATAGGGATGTGATCCACAGAGAACCAGCTTCACTTTGATATATAATACATGTTCCTGTGTTGGTAATTATACCTGTCCTAAACAAAATGACATTACTTTCTGACTAACCCTCGTATACTTTTGTATATTCTCACTAATAAGACAAGTTACGAGTTAAGCAGTGATGGGACTGTTCAATTCTAAGATGGGTGACCTCTTAGGAACAGCTGGTACTGTAATCAGCCGGAGGACTGTGTGGGAAACTGTA
>CM042137.1:105827078-105842078 GCA_023376005.1 Doryteuthis pealeii | reverse complement strand
ACTTTCAGTGAAAAAATCAATTTCCATTTTTTCATTTGGTACATTGAATTTGAGCACTGGGGTCAAGACTTACATCTCAATGTTGCAAAAGAAATAAATATTCCAGATTCTCAAAGAAGTCCTCCCATTTCCATTTGTGTTCAATGCTGATGGTTCTTCTCACATTTCCTTGTTGTGACCATTTGAAAGAATTTCAGGCAGTTGAGAATATTTGATTGTAAAATTGTCACCCACCCCGCTTCAATTTTTCTGAATTTTTTTCCAAGTGTGGACTATGTTAACAAATAGGGAAACTCTAGAACTCATTTTACAGACAAAAATAGGTTGCAAAAAGTCACCATTTTTTGCGATCCCCCTAAAATTTAGAGAGCTAAAAATCGTCATAACTTCGCCAATTTTTGGAATTGGAAGCTCAAATCTTGGGGATTGCCTAACTTTATTATCTTCCTCATTTGGACAAAATTTCAGAAGAATTAAAGGGCGGGTGACATGGCCTGGATAATTTGACATGGAATTACCCACCTTCTTCTTTCAATGAGTTTCATGAGTTTTTTGGGAAGTTTTGGTAGACCTATGAATGGTTCTAGATTGTCTGAGTTTCTGTCTATTATCTAAGGAGACAACGCCGCAGCATACATTCTTTCCGGAAATGTTGTTTCTTCAGCTTTGCGAGCACATTTCTTAGTACATGTTGTTGGAATATTTTGATATATAAGGTGTGATAAAGTCCACCACTTAAACTTATAAGATTCTGTGTGGGTGCGTGGATTAAAGTCAGCCAATCAACAGCTCGAATACGTGGTTAGTTAACTATTTAATCACCGATCTTGAAAGCCGTTCATTTGTACGTATTCGACATTAACGAACGGATCTGCAACCAAGGACTTTGCTCAACCAAAGGATTCTACCCAACACTAAGGGACACCAAGGAACAGCCAAAGGATTCTTCACTAAATATCAGCCTCTGCTTAACACAAGGGATCTCCACTGTAAAGTGCTCTCACTTGAACCCTAAAAATGGCCACAAAAATCGTAACACAGGTTGACCTGATGAGCAAACTTATTGATTCTACACTTCCACAAGTAGAAGCGGATCATATTAGTGAAGGGCAGTAGAAAATAGTCAATACCCATGTAGGCGTTATTTTCGTATTCGCCTGGGGAGTTGTCTGCCCGTTTAGTTTCGCTGGTTCCCGCTAGGGGCTTTTGATATTTAAGCGGCTGATTTGAACGTCTCTCTCTCTCTCTTTTTTTTTGCCTGCCGACCTACGAGACACCACTATGGGTTAGACTCTGTCTACCCCCTTCTCGTTGGGGCTTCGGCCCTTAACACTGGTCACTCACTGCTAGTAAGTCTTGTATACGATATATGACTATCCTTTAGTCATGTATCCGTAACTATGTTTTTATGTACATTTAGGTATCTCTTTGATACCTAAATATCTTGTATTTTACCATTCATGAATGTGTCATTATCTCTACTTTTGTATGTATGTTTATGTACACCTCTATGTATTATGTACCCTGTTAATTCTTGTGCTGTATATAAAATGTTTTGTCTATCAACCTTTGTCAGAGTTTTATCTGCAAGTATTATCACTTTGAATCTTACACCCATGCCAATGTTCAACTTAGTACTTAGTACATCATTACAAGTAAACATTTTTTGTCACTATAAATGTTCCCATTCTAAATTAATGATAATTAATTGGTAAATAAAAAATTGGTACAAATACAGAACAGGCTGCATGGAGGACCTACTCTTTCGCTGAATGTTTAACTGAAGGGGGTAATATCCAATATAACCAAAGTGTGGCATTTAGTTCTAAACTAATTATTTTGATTATTTTCAGGATACCCACTCCCAAATTTTTCTACCTTTTTTAAAAAAAAATGAATACTGCTTTCAAATTAGCAGCATATGGTCTTTTCATCTGTTTTTTTTTGTTTGGGGGGGGGGGGGGCGGTAAATTTGTTTTTCATCTGAATTCTTAAATAATTTTCTTTTTCAATAAATATGTCTGAATGAATTCTTATTATTAAGTTAATTCATTGTTAAAAAATAATTCATTAAGACATATGATATAATGTTTGTTTTGTTTTGTTTTACGGCATATCAACCTCAGTGGGTCATTTAATGCCGATGAAGTTTTGAAATAAATCAATTCTTAATGGATAATACAATTTTTTTATAAATACATTTTTCTATTTAACCCATAGATGGGACCCTAACAGGTACTACCACTCCGGGTCAGAGTGGACCAGGGAGCAATGGTGATGAAGGGGTGCTCCACATTCCCCAAACCTCCAAAACTGGAACCTCACCATCAGATAGAGTTTAACGTCATTCCCAGGACATGTAGACCCGCAGCCACCGCCTTCTAGCACCCATATGATAAAAAGGGGTTGGGGCTTGCCATAGAGGCAATAGGGTTGGGATATGATATAATGAATATGTAAATACCTTGGTACCCCCTCACTATAATCTGATTGGACAGTGTCATGTATAAATAGTCGACACTGTGTCGGACCCACACTTACTCGATAGCCGACGACCTAATGCCTACAAGCTAACTTTATTCGCTAGACGACACCACGACTACACGGAGACGGATTACTATTCAATGTACCCAGTACTACTGCGATAATATACCAACTACCAGCTTCAAGAGTATACCCCTTAACCCGGATAACATATTTATTAAAAACACACCTAAGATAATTTATTGTAAAAGAATATAAGCAGAACAGAGTAATGTGGAGAACATCCATTCCATTCCCACTAATTGTTGGACTGAGAAGCTGGAACATTCAGTCGTGGATGAAATAAATAGTTTCTATTAAAAAATACGAACATATGAGATAAGCAGTGAGGACATAGCCGGATCCCCAGCTCTCCCAAGCTACAAAGAGTGCTTGAAACTTTAATGCATGAACAGCAAAGCTTTGGCTGATTTATACTGAGTACATTGGACACCTAACGTGGCCTAATGGTTAGCGAGCTAGATTAACAGGGCATAGTGATTTCGATCTCACTGGGTTCTCCATACTTCTGGCCTTGTGGCACATCTAAGCTAAGCTTAGTAAATAACTGTACTGAGTACATTGGGCACATTGAAAAATTGGAGACTGGAATTTGCATCTTGCGGCTGTCGGACGGATGCTGAATTTATTTGCAGCAACCAGACATTTCAACTATGCTAGGAGTGTCTGGTTTTACTTACAATGGATGTTGGAATTGCCGGAAAAAATATCCACTGCTGAGTTAGCAATTCTCGGAGTTTGGACTGCATTCTGTACGACGCAATGGTCGGTACTGGGCTGACTTGTCAACTGACCTCATAATTGAACAAGAGATAGTTTACAGATTGGTTATATAGCACGCACAGTTGTGCCAAAGTGCATGTTGCCCTGACCATATGTTATATATATTCATTACTCGTCTTCCGATCATCTTTGGTATCTTATGTAGCTGGGAGTTCTTCTTCTAGTGTCTGGAACTTTTCATTTGGAGATTTCGTGCCTGGTCGTATTAGGGATATCTCATCTATCAGAAGCCCTGGGACATTAGTAGTTTTTGGATAAATAACCCAAGACTTACATTTTCTTTATATTACATTTTATTTAGAAATCCCCATCCAGACTAACTGTGCAGAGTGTGAGAACGGGAGAGCGCTGAGCGCGACTTGGCATCTTCGCGGCTTGCCCAGTACTGACTTAACTAACTCTTTCAAATCAAAACCGGAAAGAGCCTTTGTTTCTCATTTCTCTACTAATTCTCATGGTATCTCTCATCAATCATTCTACCGGAAAAGGGGTTAACACGAGTTAAACATGTGTCAATCAATCTTCCAATGATATCGTCACATACTCCCCCCAAAAAAAACTGCTAGCCGTAATTTCTAACAGCCATTTTGATTTCTACACTAACACTACATAATTGTTAAGGTACTAACAATTATGTAACACATTGACACATTTCGCCCATGGAACAAAGCATATGGAGCTTACCAATGCTCGCCGGGAGAAGGACTTTATATAAACCGAATCTACAAATGGATCTCTCAGCACAACGCCCTTGACCCAAGTCAACCAGAACTGTGATCAGTATCCCTGATTGACAGCTTTTGATGAAGATTATATAAATTGCGATGCTGTGAGGAAATTGGTTGTTTTATCCAGAAGAAGCTTGACAACATGAACGCATTGGAGAGCATATTGAAAAGAAATCCACAATACTTTTCACGAGTTTTTCACACTAATAGTAACTCAACTCAAATTAAAGTCTGGACTATTGTCGGTACCAGCCAAACAGCAAGGGCGTCTATCCCTGTTTTACCAGTGCTAGATCAGTCAACTCCCTGTGCTTTACCTCACAGAACAGATGACCCAAACTGTGTTACTCATGCGCTGAGTTGGCGGGGACTAGTCTTGAACCCGGAACCTTGCAATTCCAAGGCGAATGTTCCACCAACTGAGCTAATCTATGTCATAACAATCATTCAATAAGCTCAGCTTATACTGACACAAGGCCAGAAGTATGGAGCACCCAAGTAATAGTGTGGTCAATAACAACCTAATAGGACGCAAACTATCCTATTACTTGTGCCCCACCCTGTATGTACCGACTTACCGTAGCCACAAATTTTCCACTTGTCGCTAAGTGTCTGGAAGAGTCCCCCCCCCCATCTGTTATTGCTCAAGTGGCTTAGCTAAGTAAAATATCGGATTGGTAGCCTTGATCTAATCTTAGATTAGATGCTGATATACGGTATTTCTGTTTGATAATAACTTGACCCAATTCATTGAGACATTTGATATTCTATCACCAAAACGAGGCTGGTTTGATTTGTCACACTCTATAAGTGGTGCCGTGGTTGGGAGGGGGGGGGTCGAGGAAAAAAAGGGACGAGGAGAATTCTGGTTTTATCAATAAGTCATTTTGGTCTTAGCAAAAGATTATCTTTCTATGCGAACTACGTGACGACTTGATTTCTCACAAATAAACTTAAAAGGGTTAATTCTCTTTCGGCTAAGTAGAAGAAAAAAAAAACATATAATCGCAAAAACGGATGGAGCGCTCTCTGGTGGCCTTTACATATATAGAGATGTATGTGTTTATCAGTTAAAATTCTCGTTCCACTTCTGTAGGAGCTGATGTCCGTGTAGTTAAGAAGTTAGACTCGTGATAAATCGATCGGGTTTCCATCCCAGCTGGAGATAGCTTGTTAATGTCTAGCCACATTGAAGAGACGGCATACGTCGAAACATGATGACTATATATATATATATATATATATATATATATATATATATATATGGGTGTATCAGCAGGAGCTTGCCTACTACCAATATCAGCTGCCTGTTGGCTAGCAGTCATTCAAAATGTCCGCTACAACTATGAATTTTAACATAAAATCAAATTCTAATTATTTTTTGTCCAATCTTTAAAATATTCATTTGGTTAGAAAGAAAAGAAAATGATCTTTCTAAATATGTAATTTATATGTGTTTTTATCCATTGAATTATTTTTTACGGCGTGTTAAAATATATTTTGCTTCGGACAGCTGATAATACGAAGAGTGATTTTTTTCAGGCTAAATTTTAACGGAAAATCAGATCTTTGTCTATATTCTTAAATGGTACACTCACTTTAATTTAAATTGTTGTCATGCGCAAAAAATTGTAGAAAAATTTAAATTGTTTCAAAACATAAGTTTACGGTTACATTTTTAAAAAATAATATTTTAAATGTAAATAAAAAATATAATGAAAATGTCTTAAAATATTCACCAGTATAGGGTTACATATTTGCATATGTATATTAAATGTAAATAAATCAGTTGTTTTGTTATTAATACTTATGGTAAAAAAAAAGTCTTATTTTTTTAGAGAACAAATGAAAACGTTTTAAAACAATGTGTTTTTAAAATACTATCTTGAGTTTAAGCAAAAATAGATATTGCAATACGAAGAATTTAAATTTCCGATTCTCAGCTTCTTTTTATCGTTACATTTTTAGAAGTAAAAAGGGAAAATAAATTAAACGAATACATTTCTTTTAACTTTAACTCAACAAGCAATTAAGAACTGGATTTGAATTGTTGTCATGTACAAATAATTGAAATGAATAAATTACAATGTTACATTTTATTTCTAACTCAACCAGCAATTAAGAACTGAATTTAAAATTGTATTACGTACGAAAACGTTTTAGAAAAAATCATTCAAAACATTCGCAAATTCTTAGCGATTAAAAAAAGGGGATATAAAAAAACCCAAATCCAATTATTATTTTCAAATTGCTAACTGGATTGGAAACTAAACCATTCACTTTTCAGTGCAACTTTTGGTAGACAACAATATTCTATATACAACATAACACTTGCTGAGTATTGGTGTATAATACAATACATGTCATTAGGAACGTTCAATCTGCTGCGTTAAATTTACCCCCCTCCCTATATTTAACACTATGAAACTTGAATTATCTTCAAAGTATTTGGACCATTCAAAAGAAGAAACATTAAAAAAAAACCCTGATGATTTTTTAAAAAATTCAACCTACGAAAATAATGAAAATTATGAACGAAAACAATGTTTACATTTTCGCACCATTAAATCAATTTAAATTTAAAGTAGCCAAAAACAAGTTATGATTACCGGCATTTTTAACAAATTCTACGAAAAATTAACTGATAGTCAAATTTTCACTAAATTTTCGGTAATTATTCATCTGTTGATGAAAATATGTTTCAAATAGGTTTTTTTCTTAAAATATGTTGGGGAAATATTTTTCATGGGGTCTCCCCACAACTATTATATTTTATGAAATCTGAAAAAAATTAAGATATAAAACGATTTTTAATTTCTTTTTCTATAAAGATAATAGTCAGAATAATTATATCAGAAGACTTTTATGAGTTTCTATACGGGATTTTTTAAAGAAAACAAACATTAATTCTGAATTGTTTCAAAACACTCAAAAATTTAGGATTACATTAAAAAAAATGTTTTCAATGTTAACAAAACATAATTTTATTTTTCTAAAGGTTCGTCTTTGTACTTACTTATGAAGAACTTTGATGAGTTCCCCTAATCGATTGATTTTTTTCATTCTTGCATTATATCATTGAATGGGTAAAAAGCAAAAACTACATTTTGAAATTTTTTTATAAACATATCAAAGTGAATGCGCAATTTTAATGCTCAAGGACATCTCTTTTCTAAGTTACAAGTTGACATGTACGTAACACAACAGATGCGTCTCCTTTATATATATATATATATATATATATATATATATATATATATAAAGGAGTCGCGTCCGTTAAAAAGTCGAGCCGCACTGATGAGACGTGAACGTCGAAACACGTGTCTATGGATGACTGATATATATATATATATATATATATATATATATATATATATATATATATATGTGTGTGTGTGTGTGTGTGTGTGTGTTGTATCGCGTGGTGGAAAGATACACAGATAAATGTTGTGCTTAATACATTTATTAATCATCAGCATTCGGTGCTAAAGAGATACATACAAACACAGAACAAATAAGTACAAACTAATACTAAAAAGGAGGGTCAGTTCGGTATAGCCGCCGCAGCAAAGTCAGTCTGAATATTATTCAGCTAGTTAATCTACTTTAATCATAGGCTATTTTATTGCTATGAGCCAGTCCATCTGGTAGAGTGCTGAGTGCTACAACAAGACATACATATATATATATAAGTATAAAGTTTTCGAAAAAACAAGAAAATAAATCAAAGATTGACATTTAAAAAGCCGACGCTAAAGCGTTTCGGTTTTCACGAAAATATATTAGGGAAAATATTTTTTTTACGAGGTCTACCCCCATCCCCTATTTTATTTTATGGGATATTAAAAAAATGAACCGAAATTTGGGTATACCTATCTCCTATTTTCTCCCCACTCACTCTTTGGTTTTCCTTTTTTTTTTAGTCCGGTCATGGACCGGGTACTTTAGCTAGTATATATATATATATATATATATATATATAGTATATATATATATATATATATATATATATATATATATATATATATATATATATGCGTATCGGGCAAATTTCTGAGATCTAAATTTTACCCTAATATTAGGAGGTCACACCATACCCGAGATACAAAGTAGGCTTAGGTCAACTATTCGTACACACGAAGTTTGTATCTTGCGTAATATTAGGCCAAGCTTTAAGTCTCGGAAGGTCACATGATATGTGAGTTTATATATATATATATATATATATATATATATGTATATATATATATATATTATGGACTCTCTCGTCGATTTTCGACGCATGAGGGTTCACACACACAATGAACACCCACACAGTGATTTGTTTATAGTGGTGAAGGCTTGTGTTGGACCATCAACCCAATCAGCGACCGACCTCAGGAATTTTGAATTCAGAGTTATCCCTCTCCTAGACTGGTTACCTATCCAAGGCTGAAGAGCCCAGTCAGCCCTACTATTTAACCCATAGCTGGAGGGAGAATATATGGATTCATAGCTTTCCCAAGGGTATTAGCGCTATGTGAAATGCCAACAGCTTCGTCTAGGAATTGAATTCGAATCAATATATATATATATATATATATATATATATATATATGTGTGTGTGTGTGTGTGTGTGTGTGTGTGTGTGTTGTTGTTGTTGTGGTTGGTATTGAGGATAATCTAATGCGAAGTTCATCTGTACTGATACAGATTATTCGTAGGGAGAGCACGATTTACATTGTTTCAACTGTGTGAATGGACAGAACAATATGATGAATATATGAAGGAAAAAACTTTAAATTTGATTCAAGTAATAATTTATTTCAACTGCAACAAGCTTAGCTCGGAATATTCATCTTCAGACATGGTTAGTGCTGATTTATTTTGGAATTTTTGAGCACATATAACTATGTATTATTTTCATTTTTACAGACTGTTGGAACCTGGGAAATCATTTTGAATAGTTTGAGTAAACAAGGCATTGAAGAACTTTACAAAGATCTCATTCAAATAATGACGTCATTGTTTTTGAGCGCCCATCAATCCGAGAAGCGTCACAAGCAGTGTCAAGATCATTAAAAAAAAAAATTTTTTTTTTTGGTATTATTAGAAGCGTAAAATCCAATGGTATCATTTATTTTCCGATATTTTATATTTTGATGCAATTTACTTAATAATTTTACGGGCCGGGTTAGCTCAGTCGGTAGAGCGTTCGGCTAGAAACCACAAGGTTCCTAGTTCGATACCCACCCTCGCCAACTCAGTGTATGAGTAGCATAGGGATCTGTGCGGTAAAGTAAGGAACTGATGGTAGGTGTGGCGCTCCACCTCAGACACCAAAACAATCTCCCTCGCTGACTGGCTGATACCGACTTTAGGCCGCCCCGACGACTTTACTTTACCTACTTAATAATTTAATCTGGCCTTTTCAGAAATTGCAAAGGCACATTACAAGTTGAAACACGAATCTCGAACTTCTTAAATAAGACATCCAAACTGCATTTAATTGAAACCTACACCATTTCTCAATTTAACTATGGCGATGTCATTTTGTAACGGAATAACTACAAAGTTTTAAGTGGCGGTTTTTCACTGGAATCCGATTAACAGCAAGTTTGGTTTAGTTTGTTTTGTTTCACGGCATATCAACCTCAGTGGGTCATTTAATGCCGGCAAAGTTTTGAAATAAATTAAATCTTAATGGATACTCAAATTTTTATTAACTCATGTTTTTTCTATTCAACCCATATATAGGACCCTAACACGTGTTACCACTCCAGGTCAGAGTGGACCAGGGAGCAATGGTGATGAAGAGGTTCTCCACATTCCCCAAACCTCCAAAACTGAAACCTCTCCATCAGATAGAGTTTAATGTCATTCAAAAGACCCCCAGCACCGCCTTCTAGCACCCATATGATAAAAGGGTTGGGGCTTGCCATAAGAGCAATAAGGTTGGGACAATCATATAGGTGCTAGAGCTTGACGTGACCAGCCGATTGATTGGAGGGGGCTCTCCGACCGCCCTCTACCCCAAAGTAAGGGCCAAAGTGGAGTGTTGCATGTCACGGACTGCTCATCCATCTGGATTACATCCTTAACCACCCACCACGGCCAACATGTGGCCCCATTGAAGGAGTTTTACCCCTATGCAGATGTGCATTCGGTGTATTCTAACACCCAGCCGACAGGGTGGCGATTGATAGCAAGCCATTATAGGTAAGCAGGACAGTTTTTAACTGATTTTAACAGTGCTATGGTCTAAAAGAGCTGTCACCCACTTCACGCACTCTTTTCCAAGGGCTCCGACTATAATTATCACCGCCACTTGGCTTTGTACGATACAAGCGTAAGTACTCAATTAGTATGATCTAGTAATGGTTGACTAACAGGACCTGTGGATATACCACAGTGTGATAATTTAATTATTACAACGTCGTTTGATATGTTTATTTAAGAGCTATTGCCAAATAGTTTTCTTCTTCGAACAGTGCTTTCAGTCTAACTTGGGGGGTCCTTAGAACACACTGACTTTGTCCCCTGAACAGTAGTACCCCCATACGGATATGACACTACCTGCATCCGACGGTGAGACTCCAATCCTGGAGATATAGGGTGTGTGAATTACCCCTTCATTGTCGTAACTCCCAGGTCCACTATGAGTCTAATAATAGATCTATTTAAAAATTATTCATATTTAATAGGACCTGCACAAATAAAACTCTGAAAAAACATATACACATTACGGTCAAGCCGCGTTAAAAGTACCAGCTCCCGCTAGATCACCGAAGTTAATCAGCGATGAGCCAGTTCAATATTCAATTGGGTGACCACTTAAGCAGCAGTTACTGTAAGCAACGTGATTCCTTTGTTTAATTCTGTGACAAAAATTACTTGATTCAGCATTAAATGACTCGAAGTCGGGATGATATGCGGTAAAATAAAACAACCAAACATATACATAAATATGTGAAGAAAACTGGAAATGAATCCGACAGTATATGATATTATGAAAAATTGAAAAAACACAAATTCATAAATAAAGTTGTTAAGTTGATTCTATGTAGAGAGTCCTCCGATTTGGTTCCTTTGGTAATCCTCTCAGGTAGAGATTCCTAGGTTCCCTCGTCGATGATCGCGAGTAGACTGAGAAAGAATCAGTGCTTAAGTAATATATCAGCCACGCAGTATGGCCAGCGATTGGCTAAGGAACAGACCACATGATCTCGCCTAGTCTATAAGTATAGGCAGGGAACCGGCACACACCTTATATCACAAAAAATGCAAAAAAAGTAATGTTTATTTCGACTACGCTGCAGTGTTTCGATCTGTTTCAATAGATTTATGAATTTGTGTTTTTTTTCTTCAATTTTTCATAATATCACATACATAGATATATACCTATGGACGTAGAATAAACGTGATTTCCTAACCTCTAGGCATAAACTAACCCGTGACAGGTTGACATGCCGTTAAAATCAGTCACTCGATTAATTTATCTATCAGCATACGTTTACAATCGCACGCACGCACGTGCACACACACACACACACACACACACACACACACACACACACACACACACAACAAATACACAAGTGAAATGCTGACTGCGTAGACAGATTACATGCATACACGAAAATAATTAACATTTAAAACTCTTAAGAAACATATACACAAAAAACATGTACCTATGAACAAACATACAATAAACGTAATGGGCCTAATCTCTTGGCATAACATAATCCATGACAGGTTGACATGCAAATTAGTCAATCTATCTATCTATCAGTCAACATACGTTTACAATCACACACACACACACACACACACACACACACACACATACGCACGCGCGCGCACACACACGCAAGTAAATGCTAACAACATACATACACGAAAATAATTAACAAGGAAGCATTTAAAAGGGTTTTTTTGAATTGTTGTTGTTGTTGTTGTTGGTGGTGGTGGTGGTGTGGTGGTGGTGGTGGTGGTGGTGGTAGTGGTAGTGGTTGTGTTTTTGTTGTTGTCGTTTAAGTAACGAAACATCTAGAATGTCAGAATTTCTCAGTTGGCATTGAATTCCAACCAACAACCAAGCATGCCCCCCCACCCCTGACCCCAAACGGCTTACCAACCACCACCCACCCACTCCACCAGACCATAAACAGACACATACGCATTATATTATGTTTCTTGGTGAAGTTTCTTTTTTTTTTTTTTGTTCCTTTCGCCGTCACCATCGTCATCTGGGAGCTTATCTCGTGGGACTGTGTAGCATTTCCATATTTCCCTTGGGGAACTGTTTTTGTTATGGTTACGCCCAGCAGGAGAAAAAAAAAGAGACTTTGCTGCAGACATATGGTCCGGCGTTGGCACGCGCCACTCTCGTGTCTCCCCTACCTTATATTGACGTGAGTCCGCACGATTTGAGCCTAGTCGCAACAACAACAACAACAACAATAACAACAATAATAATAATAATTAATAATAATAATAATCACACAAACGACTAAAGTTTAACCACATATGCAAATGTTATATGCACAGACCATAATTTGCATATGTAAAAATAAAGGGTATTAAAATTCTCTTTGTTTTTTAGAATAAAAACGATAACACAATAATGATAATAATAATAATTCATTCGTAGATTGAACGAAGATTAAGGCATGTTCGTGGCTGGTAAAGCCTGTGTGGGGACAGATAGACACGGTCGCAGCGGCTGCAGCTGAAAGTCTGATCAGAGATTGATGGTATTGTGTTGTGGTTCTTTCTCCTATGCTTTTTTTGTCCTTGAAGGTGGCCCTGCGTGTGTTTTCAAAAGAGTTAGACAGCATGGTTAGTGGTAATATTACTGCGTCACGGTTCTCAGCTAGGGTGGACCAATGGTGATGGTTGGTGTGGCAGGCACAAAGGAAAAACTCACAAGGAGTAAAATGATAATAATATATTTATGAATTGTCCTGGAGGTTACTAATTCATTATGTCGCAGGAAAAGATAGATTAACTTTTGTATGTTATATATCAAGATATTTCCCAAAAATTATTAAAAAAATAAATAGAAACCCTTATACAAACTATATGAATGTGGCGTGGTCACAGCACCATAAAAGGCTCAAGTCCCGTAGTAGCAGGAGGGTTAACTAGTGAGTCACACACAGACAACAACATTCACATAGGCAGTGCGTTAAAAAAAAAGAACATACGAAAGTCGCAGTGTCAAAAAAGGGTTGTGTTACATAATCTATGCGGTTGCATAAGATTATTGTCAATCCCCTGTATTTCTAAATGGATGACCCTTTTCATATCACGGGCGGGACTTTCCATGGAATAGTACAGAAAGCCCGCGAAATACGTGAAGTCACGTGGGACCTGGTTGGGTCCTCAGTTTCAGTTGGACGTCAGGCAGAGAAGATG
Organism: Doryteuthis pealeii; assembly: GCA_023376005.1. Classification (NCBI taxonomy): domain Eukaryota; kingdom Metazoa; phylum Mollusca; class Cephalopoda; order Myopsida; family Loliginidae; genus Doryteuthis; species Doryteuthis pealeii. The sequence goes on along the minus strand of CM042137.1, from coordinate 105,828,624 downwards.
TACTGCCTTAACTGGAACTCACTGCATACGCTCGCTATGTTAGTCAGGTGTTAGTTACATGAAATGTTTAGTTAAGTAATAAAAGCTTAAGAAAATAACACGGTTTTGTGATTAATGAATGTCTTGGTAACAAGACTGATCTAGAAGAAGAAATGAGTTAAGTGCAACCGACCACCAAAACGAAGTCCAGGCGCTAGAAGAATGTTAGAAGAGACGCTAGAAGAACTTAAGATGTCAAAGACGCCAGAAGAAGAATAGAAGTAAGTAAGTAAAGAAGGGTATACAACAGTTGTTTATTTCTCCTCGGCTCGTGGGTTTTCAGAGAGGAAGAGTAAGGTCAAACTGTTATATCATAAATCAAATTCGTTACTATTAAGCGCACGGCTCAGTCAGCAAACACAAACGCCCAGCGGGGGCCGAAAAAACGATGTCCTCTTCTAGAGAGAACCTAGCGAAAAAAGAGTCCCCATTACTTACGTTTGTGGTCCCGGGTGGGGGAAGGGACATACCCGTTTCCGCTCTTCTGTAGAAAATTTGGGACTTCTGTTTTTTTCTTTATCTAGTTCAGGGCTCATGGCCGGTCACTGGCTGACATACGCTGAGTGCTTAGAATCCTAAACTTTATTTTCTTTTTCTTCTTATTTCTTTTTCTTCTCTTTCTCCTTACCCAGAAATCCGATTACCGTTTTCTTTTCAATCAAAATTCTCCATTGACCGTTTTAATTATGCTACATGAATATATTGCCAGGATATAGAAAAGGACTTCGGGATTGAAAATGTGTCATGCCGATAATGAAAAGGGGAAAAAAGAACTAAAGATCACGTAAACATCAGATTGCTTGGAGCAAAATAAAATGGCAAGTAACAGAGAATATTAGAAGCGGACACAGTCTAACAGCGGTGAAAGAAAAAGTGAGAAAAAAGTACCCCAGAATAACAAGAAAACTTCTCGAAACCAAATTCTTCTACAGAAATCTCATCACATGAATTGACACCTGGGTAGTTTGGACTTCTAGTTCCCTCATTCTCTTAGCTGCGATTCTTAAAAAAAAAACAAAAAAAAACACTAATTAACACTACTTAGATACATCTATTTTCTGTAATTAAAGAGACACTCCTATAAATTGTATTACCAACTTATTAGCTTCCCCAGCCCGATCTAAAAGTATATAACTGATTCTACTAATTAAAACCGTTAGTAAACACATTTACTTCCTATCGCTCTTATGGAGGAAACTGTCCCGTGTATGACGTTATACTGGATCTAGAGGTGAAGTTCCAATTCTGGAGTTCTGGGGAGTGTGGAGCACGACTTTATCGCTATTACTCCCAGGTCTACTCTGACCCGGAGTGGTAATACCTGTTAGAGCCCCATCTATGAGTTAAAAGATAAAAAAATGAGTTTTAAAAAACGTGTTAAAAATTGAGTTTGAAAAAAATTGAATGTCCAATGGATAAAACAAAACGTTTTCGGCATAAAATAACCCAGCAAGGTTTGATTTGCCGTAAAATCCAACCAATCATAGGAAGGAAAGGTATTTAAATT
>CM042137.1:105814578-105822078 GCA_023376005.1 Doryteuthis pealeii | reverse complement strand
CTCATAAGCCAGAAATAGCAACAGAATAGTCATTGAATTAAAATATATCAACAAACTTTTTGAAGCCAGGCTTCTTTTTAATTATTTTGTACATATTTTAAGCAAGTAACCATTTTTTGTAAAGTTTATTCAAATATTAATTGTGCCAAGTTCCATATTAAATTTGAGTCAGGATTTAGCAAGTAATTCAAATATTAATGTCTGATTTTTGTTTGCATATTATATTAGATTTAGAGAGTGAAATATACATGATCTTTTGATAGAACTGTAGTATGGATTCACATTCTATATTTTTGAACAAAAGTATAAATTTTAGGGGTGCGAGGTCAAAGTAAAACTCTTTTAAGAATAGAAAAAGGTTGTGAACCATTGATTTTTTTGGTGAACTTCTAAACTCGGTGGAACAATTCACATACCTAGGTAGTAATATCTTATCCACAGAAAGCGACGTTAATACACGCATGGTAGGGTAGGTCGAATTTCAACTTTTTATGAATATCAAAAAATTCACTCGAGGTTAGGTATTGGTATGATAAGTACTGACACCAAAAAGTAGGTTTCTAACTTGCACCAATTTTTGAGCATTTAGTTTTAAAAATCGTCTAATACGAAGCATCGAAAAATCCTTGTTTTGATTTAGATATAAAACTACTCAAAAATGTTATTTCAATCTAGAAAAGATTATCAATTTATTCTATTCAAATAACGCATAAGGAAGGCATAATCTGCTATAAACAGATTATCAATCATATGCAAATCCGATCTAACAAATTAAAGCGACAATTCTTGCCAGTCGTAGTCGTATCAGTGCTAGTGCACGACTGCACCACTAGAACTCAACGAAGTGCCTAGAGAATAGGCTAGATGGAAGCTGCACACGAATGCTGCGTGCAATCTTAAACAAGTCGGAACCCCCCCCCCCCCGAGAAAGCAGCTGTACGGCCCATAACCACCTATCACACAAACCATCCGAGTAAGACAGGCAAAGATGTGCATAAACCAGCTCCGTGCGGATACTGGATGCTACGCAGAGTACCTCCCGAGAGCAATGAGTGATGGTTGGTGAGTGAAAGATTGTCATGGATATCAGTGCTACTAGCGCGACATGGTGATGATGTGAGGTGAGGATGAGGATAATATGCATGAGAATGCTGCACACTGTCCTGAACAAATCTCGGAAGCAGGACCCCACAAGAAAATATCTGTACGGTCACCTGCCCCCTATTACACAAACCATCCCGGTGAGATGAACAAGACATTGCTGGAGAAGCAAGGACTAACTCATAAGTGACGTTCTCCTATGGACACCTACATATGGACACACCTGCAAGGGCTGAACAACAAAAACCAACACCGATCAGCTATTGTGCAGATTCTGGATGCAGCGCAGAAGACCTACCGGGAGCGTTGAGAGATAGGGACGGTTGGCTACAAAGCCATGGGAATCCGTGCGGACAGCGTCATATGATGATGGTGATATAATGATGATGATGATGATAATATGCGTGCAAAGTCGGCGGAGTTGCTTATTGTTGGTATCAGCCGGTCAGCGAGTCACAGGAACCGATTTAGCACAACTTTTTCTACTGTAGTAAGCAACCACAATGGTTCTATTGAAGTATGCGGTCTACCACAGTGTTTCCACTGTAGTAATTGGTTTACCATATTGTTTCTACTGTAGTAAGCGGTTTACCAGTGTTTTGATTGTAGTATGCGATCTACGATATATATATTTACCAACCCCTCCGCACGAGGCACAAGGTCAAGTTCTTAAGCGGAGTTTTACAGGTTTGAATTCAGAGTTTTTCTTCTCCTAGACCGGTTGCCTAACCAAGGTTAAAGAGCCCAGCCTGCCCTACAATTTATCCATAGCTGGAGGGAGAGTAGGATTCATACCTTTCCCAAGGGTATTAGCGCTAAGTCAAATGCAATTACCACGTCCAGGATTTGAACTCGGGGCGACAAGTCCATTTCCCATGACTTTAACCATTACACCACACGCTTCCTACTATAGTTTCTCCTGTAGTATACGGTATTCCACATTGTTACTCTTGTAGAGTGTTCCTGTGAGTGACCTTTTGTTGTTGGTCACACAGGTAGGCACCAGGATTACTGGTGGTGTGAGGCGGCCACTACATTAAGCCTCCTTCATTGCCGTAAAGAACGATTATCTTGTTTTGGTTTCTTCCCTTGGAACCTAAAGCTAATAGTTAGGAGCTGATGGTAGGTGTGGTGGTCCAAAGCTTTGAACCTAAAGCTAAAAAATTGCCAAAGAGAATGTGCATAGGTTGAAATATCGCGTAAACTGGAAACAAAAGAAAAGGAGTTTAACTCTCAGGAAAATTCTTTAACTGTTGATTACCAATTGACTAGGCAGGCTCAATGTCTGACCTGCGGGCAAATTATGACCGGCAGTGGGTTTTCTCATGAACCGCGGCTTCGGTCTTATAATGTATAATTTGTGGCCCGCTAGAATAGTGTCAAACAGGGCATGGTGCTGATTCTCCCCGGTTAATTTGGACCAGAATATGTACAATTGCTAAGCAAGTTGAAAACATCACATTTTTTGCTTTCTTTCCGGAAGATTTGTAAATATTAACAGTGTTTTACTTATGATAAATTTGATAATTTTAGCAAAATTAGTTGGATGTTTGTTTACGATGGGACCCCCGGCGAATCTGACAAGTATTCGAAGTGTATATTTGCATGTGATTTCGAGGTTAAAAAACACCAGAAAGAACCGTGCATCTTCCCTTTATAAAATTTTGCCCTCTCTTCAAAGTTTGGACACCCCTGCTATACACAGTACGTGAAGACACTTTTGATATTTTTTTAACATAGCCTTGTAGCAGACTTCGTTTTTGGGTCAACAAGATCAAAAACTCCAATGACGTCCATTCCAGAAATGCCGACCCCACACAAACAGAAAACCTAAATACGAATACTAATGCGCTCTGAAACCAAAGTTTAACTATTTTCTTTTTTCTTGAAAGAAGATATGTCTATGATATCAGATTTAACTAAAGTCTGGGTTAATGTAGTTATTTGTTTCAATCTGTCTTGTGATTTTCTTAAACTAAAAAAAGAAAATGAAATTATAATTATACACAGATTTTAGAAGTACGACGTTCAGTGTCCCTCCCCCTGTTTAGCTCAGTCGGTAGAGCGTTCGGCTAGGAATCCCAAGGTTCCTGGTTCGATGCTGGCCCCCGCCAACTCAGCGTATGAGTAGCACAGGGATCTGTGCGGTAAAGTGAGGAGCTGATGGTAGGTGTGGCGCTCCACCTCAGATGCTAAAATAATCTCCTTGGTCTAGCGCTATTGAAAAGGGGATAGACTCCCTTGCTGTCTGGCTGATACCGACAGTTGGCCGCCCCGAGACTTTACTTTTTACTTACGTTCAGAGTAGATGCACTTAATCAGACATTTTCCAACAAAAGTCTTATGATCTGTACATAAAGCATTTATAGTTTTCATGATTATATCATTTGCCATTACTCCAGGTCTACTCTGACTCGGAGTTTTAGTATTTGTTAGGATCCAAACTATTTAGATCTGTAAGATAAGGTTTAAGATGATTCTGTACTACATTCAGTGTATATACACTTGATCAGACATTTTCCGACAAAATTCTTATGATGTGTACATAACTCATTTTGTGAAGAAAGGTAGACAAACACGGGATGTTACACTGGATGGAAGTTTTTTATTAGTCGTAATGTCGACGTTCGGACGTTTCAGTTTATATAGAAACCCTCTTCAGGACAACATGAAACAAGTAAAGGCAAAAAAGATTTTGTTGTTAAAAAGATGATGGATGTTTTTGAATGAGTTGTGTTTGGAAAGATGCGGAAAAAGTTCATGTAAAAGCATTTATAATTTTCCTGATTATATTATTGCAATTACTTCCAGGTCCACCCTGAACCGGAGTTTTAGTACTTATTAGGATTCCATCTATTTAGATCGGTTTAGGATAATGTTTAAAATGATTGTGTACTGCATTAATAAAATTGGCTCTTAAAATATTGATATGGCAACTAAGTATGACGTACTATTTTGATTTTTTCGGACTGTTGTCCTCATCTATATTGTGAAATATACACACACAACATTTCTGCCGATGTATCTTACGACTCTCTTCAGGTCTTCCTTGCAATCCATTGGGTAGACTGATCTCACTCCACTACAAGTGTAAAGTTTAACTGTTCAGAATGATTTCCTAAATTGAATCATCGCTATACTCAGATAGATAAAGTCTTGACACTTGTAACAGAGTGAGAGCAGTCTGTCCACTTGTAACAGAGTGAGAGCAGTCTGCTCACTAATTTGCCATACAGTAGGTCTTTGGGCACGCATCCTCCTGACGTGACCAGGCCAGCGCAGGCGTCTCTTACAGATGCTGGTGGACATGCTGTTCATGTTTGCTCGTTCCAGCACGCCACAAAGTGCCCAACACAGACGTGCTGGAACGAGCAAACATGAACAGCATGTTCGCCATCATCTGCGAGAGACACCTGCGCTGGCTTGGTCACATCAAACGAATGGACAAAGGCCGCATCCCAAAGACCTACTGTATGGCAAATTAGTAAAAGGGCACCCGACCGGTAGGGAGAACACGCCTGCACTTTAAAGATGTCTGCAAAAGGGACAATATCAACACCAATTCATGGGAGGCTTTTGCAGAAGACCGTGCCACCTGGCGCCTCCTCGTTAAACAAGGAACGAAAAGGAATGAAAAAAAGTCGCTACAGAAAAGAGAGCCAGAAGGAAGGAGAGACAACAGCAACTCTAGCAAGCATCAATGTTTGTTTGCAGTCTCTGCACCAGAGATTGCCATTCAAAAATTGGTTTGTTCAGCCACTCGCGCAGTTGCAGATAAAGAAAAACAGTGGACACTACGTCAGCGTCTTTTGTAGACGGAAGGATGCCAACAACAGTCTGCCCCAATGGATTACAAGGAACACCTTACAGGTGCTACCACTCCGGATCAGAGTGGACTTGGGAGTAATGGCGACGAAGAGATACACCACATTCCCCAGAGCTCCATAACTGGAACTTCACCACTAGATGGCGTGATTTTACGCCTCTGTAGAAGTACAGTCGGTGTATTCTACAGCCCCAGTTGACAGGCTACTGATTCGGACTGGTAGTCAAATATATCTATGCGTCAAGCGCGTTAAGGAAGCGCGTGGTGTAATGGTTAAAGTCATGGGAAATGGACTCGTCACCCCGAGTTCAAATCCTGGACATGGTAATTGCATTTCACTTAGCGCTAATACTATTGGGAAAGGTATGAATCCTACTCTCCCTCCAGCTATAGGTAAATAGCAGGGCAGACTGGGTTCTTTAACCATGGCTAGGTAAACAGTCTAGGAGAAGGAAAACTCTGAATTCAAACCTTTTAAACTCTGCTTAAGAAATTGACCTTGTGTCGTATCCTGCTCGTGCGGAGGGGTTGGTAAATATATATATTATCTATGCGTCAAATATATCTGTTTGAAAATTATTTGCATTGGGTGTGTAATTATTTGTATTGTAGGTTCGCTACTCATGCAGCGTATCTTGGGTTGGAAAGCCTTACGACTCCATCCCTCTCCGGGCCTGCAACTGGTTTGGATTCAGAGTATTCCTTCTTCTAGACCGATTTCCATATAAAGGTTAAAGAGCCCAGTCTGTACTACTATTTACCACAGCTGTAGGGAAAATAGTTAGAGTCATACTTTTCCCGAGCTTATTAGCGTTATTTGTAATGCAAACAGTATCGTCCAGGATTTGAACTCTGGTCGCTGAGTCCACTTCCTACGACGATAACCGTTATGCCACAAGCGGTACTTTCAACGCAAAACTAGAACTCTTGCTTAAACGATGTCAAAATTTAGCAAAGTATTCAAGAAATCACTATACACAAAAAAGAAACACATTTAAAAAAACTGTCTAAAACCTTGCAAAAAGCTAAAGCCTGATAGAGCACCACCCAGAACACCCCGACTCTACGATCTACCCAGAGTATACAAAACTCGACATCCCCATGCGTATATAGTATCGAGTATTGATAGCACCGAACGTATCTAGCTAAAGCTCTAGCTAAAATATTAACTCCTCTCCTAGGAATAATTAGTCCTACGTACGTCAAAACCTCTCGAGACCTCTTACATAAACTAAATTCAGATATAAGAAAATAAACACATGACCCGTTTAGACATTTTTAATAAAATATGAAATTATAAAATCTTTATACACAAACATGCCAATCGACAATTGCTTAGACTTTGACAAAAAAAAAACAAAAACAAACAAACAGAAACAAAACAAAACACTTTATCACATCTAGAATATACCTCCCTCTACCGGTCAACAAAACCATAGAACTATACAAACTAATTACTGAACTGTTTTTTCTTGTTTGTTGTTGTTTTGTTGTAACCCATTGTGTTCCTCCTTAAGGTGTATTTCAGAATGCCTCTTTATTGAATTCCAAAAATCTCTACCATTCCAAAAGATCCTACCCAAAATTCAAATATTTCCAAAACATTTCAGGACGACGTACGATACCCACGAAGAACTAAAAACTATCAAATATCGTCACCAAACTAACTATTCGCCTATTCAAAGTCGCTCACAGCAACTCTCACACCACCGCGATCCTACCCAAGGCGCTGACAGCGGCACTCGTACGTGTCACTTGCTTACACTGAAAAAACAGCAGCAGGGCTCAGATTACAATAATAATAGGAGTTTAGTAGTATCTACGTTATTCGGACTATTGTCCTCATCTTCATTGTTATCTGTACAACGTTTCGGCCGATATGTCCTCCAGCTTTCTTCAGGTATTTCTTGTCGGACTCGGGGAAATTTCTCGGACTCGGGAACCTTCTTTTCGGACTCGGGAACTTTCTTGTCGTAATCGGGAACCTTCTTGTCGTAATCGGGAGCCATCACGAAACTTTGAACCTAACCCTTTATTCAATCCACGGGAGTATCCTGTTCTCCTTCCGCTAATCAAAGCTGGGTAGGGGCGTTAAGCTGTGTTAATTATTATTCTGATTTACTGCTGCCCTTGATCAGGATTAAACCTGCAATCAGAAGATAACTATCACTTAGAGCTGTCTTAACCTAAACTACTTATCCACTAGCCATGTACCAATTGGACGGGCATATCGGCCGAAACGTTCACAGATAGACAATGAAGATGAGGGACAATAGTCCGGAATAAACGCAGATAATTGTAATCATCAGCCCATCTCAAACATTCAGGTGTAGGGATATCTTCCGTTGAGTTGGTCTGCCCGTTTAGTTTTAGTGGTCTGCCGCTAGGAGGCCGTTTTATATTTTAAGCGGCTGGCTTCAAACGCTTCTCTCTCTTTTCCTGGTGTCTCGACCTACGAGACAATGGGGTTAGATTTTGGTTCTACCCTTCTCGTGGGGCTTCGCCCCCCTTACAGTTACTGAAGTGATATTATACAGCTTGGACTATTTCTTAGTCTCATAATCTCTCGTTCA
>CM042137.1:105738795-105814478 GCA_023376005.1 Doryteuthis pealeii | reverse complement strand
TCCGAGTCGAGAAATTTTTCCCGAGGTCGGACAAGAAATAACCTGAAGAAAGCTGGAGGAACATATCGGCCGAAACGTTGAAGATAACAGATGAAGATGAGGGCAATAGTTCCGAATAACGTAGATACTACTTTAAACTTCCTATTATTATTGTAATTTCTGAGCCCCTGGCTTGGGATTTTTTCGTGTAAGCAATGAACACCGTACGAGTGCCGCTGTCAGCGCCTTGGTAGGGGGATTCGCCGGTGGGTTGTGAGAGTTGCGTGAGCGAACTTTGGAAATAGGCGATGTTAGTTTGTGACGATATTGATAAGTTTTGTTTCTTCGTGGGTATCGTACGTCGTCCTGTATGGTTTGGAAATATTTGAAATTTTGGGTAGGATTTCTTGGATGGTTAGAAGATTTTTGGAATTCCAATAAAAGAGGCATTCTGAAATTACACCTTTTAAGGAGGAGCACATGGGTTACAAAACAAAAAAACAAACCAAACAAAACAAAGAAAAAACATGTTCAGTAATAGTTTTGTATAGTTTCTATGGTTTGTTGGGACCGGTAGAGGGACGGTATTATTTTCTAGATGTGATAAAGTGTTTTTGTTTGGTTCTGTTTGTGTTTTGTTTTTTTTTTGTCCAACAGTCTAAAGCGAATTCGATGGCATGTTGTGTATAAAGATTATAATTTTCATTTTTATTTTAAAAATGGTCTTAAACGGGTTTCATGTGTTTATTTTCTTATATCTTGAATTTAGTTTTATGTAAGAGTTCCTCGAGGAGGTTTTGGACGTACGAGACTAATTATTCCTAGGAGAGGAGTTAATATTTTAGCTCAGAGCTTTAGCATAGATACGTTCGGTGCTTATCAATTACTCGATACTATATTAACCTTCATGGGGATGTCGAGGTTTGTATAACTCTGGGTAGATCGTTAGAGTTCGGGTGTTTCTGGGTGGTGCGTCTATCAGGCTTTAGCTTTTTGCAAGGGTTTTAGACGCTTTTTTTAAATGTAGTTTCTTTGTGTGATAGTGATTTCTTGAAACTTTTGCTAAATTTTGACATCGTTTAAGCAAGAAGTTTCTAGTTTTGTGCGTTGGAAAGTACCGCTTTGGCGCATAACGGTTTATTCTCGTAGGAAGGTGGACTGGGCCAAGCGAACCAGAGTTCAATCCTGGACGAACTGTTTGCATTACCAAATAAACGCTAATAAGCTCGGGGAAAAGTATGACTCTAACTATTCCCTACAGCTGTGGGTAAATAGTGTACAGGGACTTGGGGCTTCTTTAAACCCTTATATGGAAATCGGGCAAGAAGAAGGAATACTCTGAATCCAAACCAGTTGCAGGCCCGGAGAGGGGGATGGAGTCCGTAAGGCTATTCCAAACCCAAGATACGCTTCGCATTGAGTAGCGACCCTAACAATACAAATTAATTACCACCCACCCCAATGCAAATAAATTTCAAACAGATTTTAATTTGGACTGCATAGATTTATATATATATTTACCAACCCCTCCGCACGGAGGGCAGGATACCGACACAAGGTCAATTTTCTTTAAGCCAGAGTTTAAAAAGGTTGGAATCAGAGTTTTCCTTTCTCTAGGACTTGTTTAACCTAGCCATGTGTAAAAGAACCCAGTCTTTGCCCTGCTATTTAACCTATAGCCTGGAGGGAGAGTAGGATTCATACCTTTTCCCCAATTAGTATTTAGCGCTAAGTTGAAATTGCAATTACCATGTCCAGGATTTGAACTCGGGGTGACGAGTCCATTTTCCCATGACTTAACCATTTTACACCACGCGCTTCCTTAACGCGCTTTGACAGCATAGGAATATAGTGACTACCAGTGCCGAATCAAGCCCTGTCCAATGGGGGCTGTAGAATACCACGACTGTTACTTCTACAGAGGCGTTAATCACGCCATCTAAGTGGTGAAGTCCAGTTATGGAGCTCTGCGGGAATGTGGGTGTATCTCTTCTGTCGCCCCATTACTCCCAAGTCCCACTCTGATCCGGAGTGTGCCCTGTAAGTGTCCTGTAATCCGCATTGGGGCGCAGGAACTGTTGTTTGCATCCTTTCCGTCTACAATAAGACGCTTGACGTAGTGGTCCACTGTTTTCTTTAATTCTGCACAACTGCCGCGATGGGGCTGAACAAACCAAATTTTGGGAATGGCAATCTCTGGTGCAGAGACTGCAAACAAACATTGATGCTTGCTAGAGTTGCTGTTGTCTCTCCTTCCTTCTGGCTCTCTTTTCTGTAGCGACTTTTTTTCATTCCTTTTCGTTCCTTGTTTAACGAGGAGGCGCCAGGTGGCACGGTCTTCTGCAAAAGCCTCCCATGAATTGGTGTTGATATTGTCCCTTTTGCAGACATCTTTAAAGTGGCAGGCGTGTTCTCCTACCGGTCGGGTGCCTTTTACTAATTTGCCATACAGTAGGTCTTTGGGGATGCGGCCTTTGTCCATTCGTTTGATGTGACCAAGCCAGCGCAGGTGTCTCTCGCAGATGATGGCGAACATGCTGTTCATGTTTGCTCGTTCCAGCACGTCTGTGTTGGGCACTTTGTGGCGTGCTGGAACGAGCAAACATGAACAGCATGTCCACCAGCATCTGTAAGAGACGCCTGCGCTGGCCTGGTCACGTCAGGAGGATGCGTGCCCAAAGACCTACTGTATGGCAAATTAGTGAGCAGACTGCTCTCACTCTGTTACAAGTGGACAGACTGCTCTCACTCTGTTACACAAGTGTCAAGACTTTATCTATCTGAGTATAGCGATGATTCAATTTAGGAAATCATTCTGAACAGTTAAACTTTACACTTGTAGTGGAGTGAGATCAGTCTACCCAAATGGATTGCAAGGAAGACCTGAAGAGAGTCGTAAGATACATCGGCAGAAATGTTGTGTGTGTATATTTCACATATAGATGAGGACAACAGTCCGAAAAATCAAAATAGTACGTCATACTTAGTTGCCATATCAATATTTTAAGAGCCAATTTATTAATGCAGTACACAATCATTTTAAAACATTATCCTAAACCGATCTAAATAGATGGAATCCTAATAAGTACTAAAACTCCGGTTCAGGGTGGACCTGGAAGTAATTGCAATAATATAATCAGGAAAATTATAAAATGCTTTTTACATGAACTTTTTCCGCATCTTTCCAAACACAACTCATTCAAAAAACATCCATCATCTTTTTAACAACAAAAATCTTTTTGCCTTTACTTGTTTCATGTTGTCCTGAAGAGGGTTTCTATATAAACTGAAACGTCCGAACGTCGACATTACGACTAATAAAAAACTTCCATCCAGTGTAACATCCCGTGTTTGTCTACCTTTTCTTCACAAAATGAGTTATGTACACATCATAAGAATTTTGTCGGAAAATGTCTGATCAAGTGTATATACACTGAATGTAGTACAGAATCATCTTAAACCTTATCTTACAGATCTAAATAGTTTGGATCCTAACAAGTACTAAAACTCCGAGTCAGAGTAGACCTGGGAGTAATGGCAATGATATAATCATGAAAACTATAAAATGCTTTATGTACAGATCATAAGACTTTTGTTGGAAAATGTCTGATTAAGTGCATCTACTCTGAACGTAAGTAAAAAGTAAAGTCATCGGGGCGGCCAACTGTCGGTATCAGCCAGACAGCAAGGGAGTCTATCCCCTTTTCAAATAGCGCTAGACCAAGGAGATTATTTTAGCATCTGAGGTGGAGCGCCACACCTACCATCAGCTCCTCACTTTACCGCACAGATCCCTGTGCTACTCATACGCTGAGTTGGCGGGGCCAGCATCGAACCAGGAACCTTGGGATTCCTAGCCGAACGCTCTACCGACTGAGCTAAACAGGGGGAGGGACACTGAACGTCGTACTTCTAAAATCTGTGTATAATTATAATTTCATTTTCTTTTTTTAGTTTAAGAAAATCACAAGACAGATTGAAACAAATAACTACATTAACCCAGACTTTAGTTAAATCTGATATCATAGACATATCTTCTTTCAAGAAAAAAGAAAATAGTTAAACTTTGGTTTCAGAGCGCATTAGTATTCGTATTTAGGTTTTCTGTTTGTGTGGGGTCGGCATTCTGGAATGGACGTCATTGGAGTTTTTGATCTTGTTGACCCAAAACGAAGTCTGCTACAAGGCTATGTTAAAAAAATATCAAAAGTGTCTTCACGTACTGTGTATAGCAGGGGTGTCCAAACTTTGAAGAGAGGGCAAAATTTTATAAAGGGAAGATGCACGGTTCTTTCTGGTGTTTTTTAACCTCGAAATCACATGCAAATATACACTTCGAATACTTGTCAGATTCGCCGGGGGTCCCATCGTAAACAAACACAATGTTTGCTAAAATTATCAAGTATTAAACTGTTATATTTGCATGTGATTTCGAGGTTAAAAACACCAGAAAGAACCGTGCATCTTCCCTTTATAAAATTTTGCCCTCTCTTCAAAGTTTGGACACCCCTGCTATACACAGTACGTGAAGACACTTTTGATATTTTTTTAACATAGCCTTGTAGCAGACTTCGTTTTGGGTCAACAAGATCAAAAACTCCAATGACGTCCATTCCAGAATGCCGACCCCACACAAACAGAAAACCTAAATACGAATACTAATGCGCTCTGAAACCAAAGTTTAACTATTTTCTTTTTTCTTGAAAGAAGATATGTCTATGATATCAGATTTAACTAAAGTCTGGGTTAATGTAGTTATTTGTTTCAATCTGTCTTGTGATTTTCTTAAACTAAAAAAAGAAAATGAAATTATAATTATACACAGATTTTAGAAGTACGACGTTCAGTGTCCCTCCCCCTGTTTAGCTCAGTCGGTAGAGCGTTCGGCTAGGAATCCCAAGGTTCCTGGTTCGATGCTGGCCCCCGCCAACTCAGCGTATGAGTAGCACAGGGATCTGTGCGGTAAAGTGAGGAGCTGATGGTAGGTGTGGCGCTCCACCTCAGATGCTAAAATAATCTCCTTGGTCTAGCGCTATTGAAAAGGGGATAGACTCCCTTGCTGTCTGGCTGATACCGACAGTTGGCCGCCCCGATGACTTTACTTTTTACTTACGTTCAGAGTAGATGCACTTAATCAGACATTTTCCAACAAAAGTCTTATGATCTGTACATAAAGCATTTTATAGTTTTCATGATTATATCATTGCCATTACTCCCAGGTCTACTCTGACTCGGAGTTTTAGTACTTGTTAGGATCCAAACTATTTAGATCTGTAAGATAAGGTTTAAGATGATTCTGTACTACATTCAGTGTATATACACTTGATCAGACATTTTCCGACAAAATTCTTATGATGTGTACATAACTCATTTTGTGAAGAAAGGTAGACAAACACGGGATGTTACACTGGATGGAAGTTTTTTATTAGTCGTAATGTCGACGTTCGGACGTTTCAGTTTATATAGAAACCCTCTTCAGGACAACATGAAACAAGTAAAGGCAAAAAGATTTTTGTTGTTAAAAAGATGATGGATGTTTTTGAATGAGTTGTGTTTGGAAAGATGCGGAAAAAGTTCATGTAAAAGCATTTTATAATTTTCCTGATTATATTATTGCAATTACTTCCAGGTCCACCCTGAACCGGAGTTTTAGTACTTATTAGGATTCCATCTATTTAGATCGGTTTAGGATAATGTTTAAAATGATTGTGTACTGCATTAATAAATTGGCTCTTAAAATATTGATATGGCAACTAAGTATGACGTACTATTTTGATTTTTCGGACTGTTGTCCTCATCTATATTGTGAAATATACACACACAACATTTCTGCCGATGTATCTTACGACTCTCTTCAGGTCTTCCTTGCAATCCATTTGGGTAGACTGATCTCACTCCACTACAAGTGTAAAGTTTAACTGTTCAGAATGATTTCCTAAATTGAATCATCGCTATACTCAGATAGATAAAGTCTTGACACTTGTAACAGAGTGAGAGCAGTCTGTCCACTTGTAACAGAGTGAGAGCAGTCTGCTCACTAATTTGCCATACAGTAGGTCTTTGGGCACGCATCCTCCTGACGTGACCAGGCCAGCGCAGGCGTCTCTTACAGATGCTGGTGGACATGCTGTTCATGTTTGCTCGTTCCAGCACGCCACAAAGTGCCCAACACAGACGTGCTGGAACGAGCAAACATGAACAGCATGTTCGCCATCATCTGCGAGAGACACCTGCGCTGGCTTGGTCACATCAAACGAATGGACAAAGGCCGCATCCCCAAAGACCTACTGTATGGCAAATTAGTAAAAGGCACCCGACCGGTAGGGAGAACACGCCTGCACTTTAAAGATGTCTGCAAAAGGGACAATATCAACACCAATTCATGGGAGGCTTTTGCAGAAGACCGTGCCACCTGGCGCCTCCTCGTTAAACAAGGAACGAAAAGGAATGAAAAAAAGTCGCTACAGAAAAGAGAGCCAGAAGGAAGGAGAGACAACAGCAACTCTAGCAAGCATCAATGTTTGTTTGCAGTCTCTGCACCAGAGATTGCCATTCAAAAATTGGTTTGTTCAGCCACTCGCGCAGTTGCAGATAAAGAAAAACAGTGGACACTACGTCAGCGTCTTTTGTAGACGGAAGGATGCCAACAACAGTCTGCCCCAATGGATTACAAGGAACACCTTACAGGTGCTACCACTCCGGATCAGAGTGGACTTGGGAGTAATGGCGACGAAGAGATACACCACATTCCCCAGAGCTCCATAACTGGAACTTCACCACTAGATGGCGTGATTTTACGCCTCTGTAGAAGTACAGTCGGTGTATTCTACAGCCCCAGTTGACAGGGCTACTGATTCGGACTGGTAGTCAAATATATCTATGCGTCAAGCGCGTTAAGGAAGCGCGTGGTGTAATGGTTAAAGTCATGGGAAATGGACTCGTCACCCCGAGTTCAAATCCTGGACATGGTAATTGCATTTCACTTAGCGCTAATACTATTGGGAAAGGTATGAATCCTACTCTCCCTCCAGCTATAGGTAAATAGCAGGGCAGACTGGGTTCTTTAACCATGGCTAGGTAAACAGTCTAGGAGAAGGAAAACTCTGAATTCAAACCTTTTAAACTCTGCTTAAGAAATTGACCTTGTGTCGTATCCTGCTCGTGCGGAGGGGTTGGTAAATATATATATATATCTATGCGTCAAATATATCTGTTTGAAAATTATTTGCATTGGGTGTGTAATTATTTGTATTGTAGGTTCGCTACTCATGCAGCGTATCTTGGGTTGGAATAGCCTTACGGACTCCATCCCTCTCCGGGCCTGCAACTGGTTTGGATTCAGAGTATTCCTTCTTCTAGACCGATTTCCATATAAAGGTTAAAGAGCCCAGTCTGTACTACTATTTACCCACAGCTGTAGGGAAAATAGTTAGAGTCATACTTTTCCCGAGCTTATTAGCGTTATTTGTAATGCAAACAGTATCGTCCAGGATTTGAACTCTGGTCGCTGAGTCCACTTCCTACGACGATAACCGTTATGCCACAAGCGGTACTTTCAACGCAAAACTAGAACTCTTGCTTAAACGATGTCAAAATTTAGCAAAGTATTCAAGAAATCACTATACACAAAGAAACTACATTTAAAAAAAACTGTCTAAAACCTTGCAAAAAGCTAAAGCCTGATAGAGCACCACCCCAGAACACCCCGACTCTACGATCTACCCAGAGTATACAAACTCGACATCCCCATGCGGTATATAGTATCGAGTATTGATAGCACCGAACGTAATCTAGCTAAAGCTCTAGCTAAAATATTAACTCCTCTCCTAGGAATAATTAGTCCTACGTACGTCAAAACCTCTCGAGACCTCTTACATAAACTAAATTCAGATATAAGAAAATAAACACATGACCCGTTTAGACATTTTTATAAAATATGAAATTATAAAATCTTTATACACAAACATGCCAATCGACAATTGCTTAGACTTTGACAAAAAAAAAAAACAAAACAAACAAACAGAAACAAAACAAAACACTTTATCACATCTAGAATATATCTCCCTCTACCGGTCAACAAAACCATAGAACTATACAAACTAATTACTGAACTGTTTTTTCTTTGTTTGTTTGTTGTTTTTGTTGTAACCCATGTGCTCCTCCTTAAGGTGTATTTCAGAATGCCTCTTTATTGAATTCCAAAAATCTCTACCATTCCAAAAGATCCTACCCAAAAATTTCAAATATTTCCAAAACATTTCAGGACGACGTACGATACCCACGAAGAACTAAACTATCAAATATCGTCACCAAACTAACTATTCGCCTATTCAAAGTCGCTCACAGCAACTCTCACACCACCGCGATCCTACCCAAGGCGCTGACAGCGGCACTCGTACGTGTCACTTGCTTACACTGAAAAAACAGCAGCAGGGCTCAGATTACAATAATAATAGGAGTTTAGTTATCTACGTTATTCGGACTATTGTCCTCATCTTCATTGTTATCTGTACAACGTTTCGGCCGATATGTCCTCCAGCTTTCTTCAGGTATTTCTTTGACTCGGAAATTTCTCGGACTCGGGAACCTTCTTTTCGGACTCGGGAACTTTCTTGTCGTAATCGGGAACCTTCTTGTCGTAATCGGGAGCCATCACGAAACTTTGAACCTAACCCTTTATTCAATCCACGGGAGTATCCTGTTCTCCTTCCGCTAATCAAAGCTGGGGTAGGGGCGTTAAGCTGTGTTAATTATTATTCTATGTTACTGCTGCCCTTGATCAGGATTAAACCTGCAATCCAGAGATAACTATCACTTAGAGCTGTCTTAACCTAACTACCTTATCCACTAGGCCATGTATCCAATTGGAGGGCATATCGGCCGAAACGTTGCACAGATAACAATGAAGATGAGGACAATAGTCCGAATAACGCAGATAATAGTAATCATCAAGCCTCATCTCAAACATTCAGAGTGTAGGGATTATCTTCCCGTTGAGTTGTCTGCCCGTTTAGTTTAGTGGTGCCCGCTAGGGGCCGTTTTATATTTAAGCGGCTGGTTCAAACGCTTCTCTCTCTTTTCCTGGTGTCTCGACCTACGAGACACATGGGGTAGATTTTGGTCTACCCCTTCTCGTTGGGGCTTCGCCCCCCTTACATTACTGTAAGTGAATTATACAGCATGGACTATTCTTAGTCTCATGTCTGTACTTTTATGTATATCTTGTATCATTCATGAATGTGTATTTATCTTTCTACATGTAACTTTGTTTTACCTATGTATTATGTATCTTGTTATATCCATGTGCTGTACCATATTAAATGTTTTGTCTATTAACCCTTGTCGGAGTTTGTATCTTCATGTAAATATAACTTTGAAACCTTTTCTTACAAGAGTAATAGGGGTTTATTTGAATGGAATGAGTTATGAGGTGAATGGATAGTGAATTTTTTACAGGTAAAAAAATACCAAGAAAATTTAGTACAGTTGTTTGTTGAAATTTGGTTGGGCAATGAGTTAAACAGTTTTGAACCCAATATTGAATGAGAAAACAAACAATACACTATTTTTCCTAGACATTTTACTCAGCCTCGTCGGTGGGGCTTAGAATACGCTAAATGTATACACTGCAGAGGGGTAAAAGACCCACCCACCCCCACTTACAACAGTAAGTAGGTATTTACCCAACCTGTTCGTCACGTGTAGTTAGGTTTAGTAAATGACCACAACAATAACAAATCAAAGAATGTTATACAACTAATTTACATAAATTGACGCTACGACGCAGATTCAAATATCATCGAGTTGTCGCGAAATAATTATATTTGATTATTTATTGGTGTCATTTGTTCTAAGACTGGAGAGGAAGTAAGGCATTATGGGAGAAATAATTGTTACTCAAAGAATTCCAACGATGTTAATAAATTTGGCAAGAAGATGCTTGGGGCTGGAATGAGGTGTGGGTGGGGATGGGGGGGGCAGTTTAAGACTTGCTGGGCGTATTTCTGGATGGAGAATTCAAGGGAATCGTCAATTTGCTTAGGGAAAATAAGGAAGGGGGTGAAGACATTTTTTTTGGGGGTAGGGGGTCATTTATTTTCTTTATTTGTGTTTTTGTGGGAATTTTTGTGTTTTTTTTCATTTTTCATTTTTTTTTTTTTTGGGGAATTGGTTGGTAATAATTAAATTTGGGTTTATAGAAACCGGAAAAACAAAGAACTCAGTAAATTTGAAGGAATTTAAAATACTTCGTGTTATTTTGAATTGTACATATTTCGTATGTTTGTTATCTTTTTTTTAATTCTAATTTCTTTCTTGTGTAAGCAAGAAAGAGTGTGAAGGGAGAGGAGAAAGAGAGAGAGGGAAAGAGAGGGTAGAAAGAGAGATGGAATTAGAAAAACACAAAAAAGAAGAAAAAGTCTAGAAAAACACGAATTGAATTCAAAAGAAAAGTTATTAAAAAAAAACGTATGGAAGGTTTTTTTTTCTTCAGAGAGAGAGAGAGAGAGAGAGAGAGAGAGAGAGAGAGAGAGAGAGAGAGAGAGAGAGATACAAATAATTGTCTATATCTATCTATACATATATAAAGGGCAGTTGTGTGTATGTATGTCCGTGTATCTATCTATACATATATATATTTTATGCTTTTTTTCTCATTTACATTCTCCTCCTTTTTTTTTCTTCTCTCATTCTCCACTTCTGTAATTTCTTTTTTTTTATTTCTTCTCTATTTTTTTTTTCTTTTTTCTTTCCTTTTTTTTGTCTTTGTATTTTTAATAATCTTTTTTTCTTTCTAATGCTTTTTATTTTATTCCTTCTGTTTATTACATGAATTGAAAATTCATTCATTAACTTCTTTCTTTTTTTCTTTCTTTCTTTCTTTCTTTCTGATTCATTTATCATTATTTTTGCATTCATTCATTTCTGTGTCTTTCTACCATTATCATGGTTTCTTTCTTTTTTTTCTTTCTGTAAATTTCATTGATGCACTCATGGTTTATCTATTTATCTATTTATTCATTTATTTATTCATATATATATATATATATATATATATATATATATTATAAAATGGGTAGAAGAGATAACCTACTCGAGTTTCACCATAAGGATCTTCAGGGTTAAATCCACTGAATTAATCCAGACACCGATTAATAGCAGTCGATTTCACGTGTGTGGTCATTGCATTTCACACTTACTAACCACACTTACTAACCATCGTGACCAAATTCACCGGTAAGTCAACTTTTCTTTTATATATATATATATATATATATATATATATATATATATATATATATATATATATATATATATGGCTTTTGTTAATAAACTTACCACTCATTTTATTTAAACCTGTGTTTTTTCAAATTTCTTACTATACTACATACCGTCGGATTCACTTCCATCTCTTCATACACACACACGCGCGCGCGTGCGCACACACAGACACACATACGCACACACACACACACACACACATATATATATATATATATATATATATATATATATATACCGTATTTGACGGCATATAGGACGCACTTTTTTTAGATGTCTTGTGTATGCTTATTGCTTTCCTGTACTGCCAAATTGCTTTTATACAGCTATGTTTCTGCTTGTGTAATGAACAACTAGACTGTTTTCAACAATATATGCTTAAATACACTAAAAACTTTTTCCTGAATCTGACCTGCTGAAATGGGGATGCGTCTTATATGCCCCTGTGTCTTATATATCGTCAAATACGGTATATATATATATATATATATATATATATATATATATATATATATATATATATATATATATATTAAACTTAGAAAAATGTCCGTGTTTGTGTCTGTCTCAGTGCATTTGTATTAATTCAGAAACCTTATATCACTATAAAAAAAATCGTTCGCTCGCTCTCTTTCTTTTATCTATTTTTTGTTTTTTCATTCATTCATTTTTTCATTTCTGTCTTTAGTGTATTATCAGGGTATCTTTCTTTCTTTTCAATTCATTCATTCATTCACCTATGTTTTTTTCTTTCGTTCTTTCTTTCTTTCTTTCCCTTTTTCATTCTTTCTTCTTCCCTCTTTCATTCTTTCATTCTTTCTTTCTTTGCTTTCCATATATTATATTTTTTCATTCATTCTTTCTTTTCTGCAACTTTCTTTTTGTGTGCATTTCATTCATTATCTGTTTTTCTTTTCTGAATCTTTCATTCACGATCTATCTATCTATCTATCTTTCTAAATATCTTTAACCTCTCAGTGGAGCTTAGAATACACCGACTGTATTCCCTGCAGATGGGTAAGCACACCACCCACCGCCACCACCATCGCCGCCAAATTTGTGTCCTGGTATGACTAAACTACATCTGGTGGTAAGGCTCTAGTGCTGGCGCTCTGAAAAGTGTCGAGTACTTCTACTTTGTCATTACTCCCAGGTCCACTGTAATCTAGAGCAATAGCACCCATTAGGCTCGCATCTATGAATCAAATAGATAGTTTCGGCGGAAATTATTAGTATTATGTAGGAATACTTGAAACCATATTACATTACGTAAATGGTAATTATTATTATTAAATAGGACCAGTTACTTTTTATCTATCTATCTATCTATCTATCTATCTATCTATCTATCTATGAAAAGTAAATAAAAAATGGAATAAATCCAATAGCATGAGGTATATAAATAGATAAACAATATTAAATATTGCGCTAACAAATGTCTTTTTCAACTTGTGGGGTTTATAAAGTGTAATTCAGTTGAAATCATTTTAAAATTAAAATGAAGACAATTGTAAAAGACACTTTATAAACAACGGTCTTCATCAGAGCACATATTTTTGTTGAATAAAAAAAGGAGGAAAATATCTATCTATCTATCTATCTATCTACCGTTTAAAAACAAAATATTTACCTACAAACTATTCGCTTACAAATCATATGCACAAAACAGGATTTGGCATTAAATAACCTATAATGTTTGATATGCCATTAAGCAAAATAACTTGACACATAATAGCATTATCTATATATCTATCTATCTATCTTTCTTTCAATCTTTTCATCAGTCTATCTATTTACCTCAGCGTGATCATTATCTTTCTTTCTTTCTTTCTTTCTTTCTTTCTTTCTTTTTTCTTTCCATCAGCCTATCTATTTACCTTAGCATGGTATCTATATATCTATCTACCTTTCTTTCTTTCTTTCTTTCTTTCTTTCTTTTTTCTTTCAATCTTTTCACCAGTCTATCTATTTACCTCAGCATGATCATTATCTTTCTTCTTTCTTTCTTTCTTTCCATCAGCCTATCTATTTAACTCAGCATGGTAATTATCTATCAATCTATCTATTCATCTATCAATCTATCTATCTATCTATCTATCTCTTTTTCCTTCTTTCTTTTTTCCATCTATCTATCTGTTTTTCTTTCTTTCTTTTTTTCTTTCTTTCAATCTTTTCATCAGTCTATCTATTTACCTCAGCATGATCATTATCTATATTTCTTTCTTTCTTTCTTCTTTTT
This sequence comes from Doryteuthis pealeii, assembly GCA_023376005.1. Classification (NCBI taxonomy): domain Eukaryota; kingdom Metazoa; phylum Mollusca; class Cephalopoda; order Myopsida; family Loliginidae; genus Doryteuthis; species Doryteuthis pealeii. The sequence goes on along the minus strand of CM042137.1, from coordinate 105,800,980 downwards.
TTCCATCTATCTATCTATCTATCTATCTATCAGTTTATCTTTCTTTTTTTCTTTTTCTTTCTTTCAATCTTTTCATCAGCCTATCTATTTACCTTAGCATGGTATCTATCTATCTATCTATCTATCTATCTATCTTTCTTTCTTTCTTTCTTTCTTTCCATCTATCTATCTATCTATCTATCAGTTTATCTTTCTTTCTTCCTTTTTTTCTTTCTTTCAATCTTTTCATCAGTCTATCTATTTACCTCAGCATGATCATTATCTATCTATCTACCTATCTATCTATCTCTTTTTCTATATATCTATGAAATCTATCTCTTTTCTTTCTTTCTTTCTTTCCATCTATCTATCTATCTATCTTAGCATGGTCATTATCTATCTATCTGTATTTATTTATGTCTTTTGTTGATTACTTTTTCTTCCTTCCTTCCTTCCCCCCTTTCTTCCTTCCTCCCTTCCTCCTCCCTTCCTTCCTTCCTTTCATCTAATTTTTACTTGTCGCTTCCCCCCTTCCTTACTTCTTTCCTTCCTCCTTCCTCCCTTCCTCCTTCCTCCTTTCTTCCTTTCCTTCTTCCTTCCTCCCTTCCTCCTCCCTTCCTTCCTTCCTTTCATCTAATTTTTACTTGTCGCTTCCCCCCCTTCCTTCTCCTTCCTTCTCCCTTCCTCCCTTCCTCCTTCCTCCTTTTTCCTTCCTCCTTCTTCCTTCCTCCCTTCCTCCCCTTCCTTCCTTCCTTTCATCTAATTTTTACTTGTCGCTTCCCTCCTTCCTTCCTTCTTTCCTTTTTCTTTCAACTCTTACTTAAGTTTTGCTCCCCACTTCGGCAAAATTATTTTCACTTTAATTTCGTGATTTCCATATGTTCACCACATTCCACCCGGGGTGTCGTTTATTGGTTTCTTCGGACTTTGTTTTCGGCCACCCCAACAACCAAAGCATTTGAGACACCGTTGGAATCCGACTAGAACGCATTCAGGCGCACATAACACACATTACGCACACACAGAGTATTTAATATCTTACATATGCACTCATAAATGAACACAAACAAATAAATATTGATATATACTCATGTGTCGGTGTGCGTGCGCGCATGCGTGTGCGCATGCGTGTACGTACAAATTCGTTCCTATGAGAAACATTTAGTGCCGAGGATAAAGGTGATTCCGAGTACGATTCTTATCAGAAGATAAATAAAAAAATTTAAAAAAGTTATCGTCATACGAAATGGAAAAGGCGATCCGAGTTCCAATCCTAGACGAGGCTATTAGCATTTCACATAGCACTAAAATGAAATGGACTCTCTCGTCGATTGGGTTCCTTTCACATTGAGGGTTCATCCAGTGAACAACCAACACAGAGTTTTGTTTATAGCGGTGAAGGTTTGTGTTGGACCATCTGCACTTTTTGGCACAGTCGATATGAAAGAATTGGTGCACAAGGAATGCCACAAACCCAATCAAAGAATGACCTCAGGTTTTTTCAAATTCAGTTTTCCTTCTCCTAGACTGGTTACCTATCCAAGGTTAAAGAGCCCAGCCTGCCCTACTATTTTATTCATAGCTGGAGGGAGAATATATGATTCATACCTTTCCCAAGGGTATTAGCGCTATGTGAAATGCAAACATGGAGGCGTGTGGCATAATGGTTAGAGTCGTAGGAAATGGACTCGTCGACCCGATTTCAAATCCTAGATAAGGCTGTTTGCATTTTACATAGCACTTATACCTTTAGGAAAGGTATCAATCTAATTATCCCCCCTCCAGCTATGAGTGAATAGTAGGACATACTAGGCTCTTTAACATTGCAACCGATCTAGGAGAAGGAAAACTCTTAATTCAACCCTATTAAACGCCGCTTTAAAAATTGACCTTGTGTCGCGTCTTATTCGTGCCAAATGATTTGGTATATAAAAAAGGTAAAGTCGTCGGGGCGGCCTAATGTCGGTATCGGCCAGACACCGAGGGAGTCTATCCCCTTTTCACTAGCGCTAGACCAAGGAGATTATTTTAGCATCAGCTCCTCACTTTACCACACAGATCCCTGTGCTACTCATTCGCTGAGTTGGCGAGGGCCGGTATCGAACCAAGAACCTTGTGATTCCTAGCCGAACGCTCTACCGACTGAGCTAAACCATTTATAGGTAGTTGTTTATTAAGAGATTTTTAGCTCACAGTTGTATGATTTCAAGTATTCCTATCTAATACTAATAATTATATGGTCTCAAGTAATTATTTCTATTTAATGATAGTTCATTTGTTTGCATACATTTATATGATTGAAGTAACTAATACTAATCCTTAGTAAACAATTATAATTTGAAGTAACTACAAATAACTTAAACTTAAAGGGCCGGGTTAGCTCAGTCGGTAGAGCATTCGGCTAGAAACCACAAGGTTCCTAGTCGATACCGACCCTCGCCAACTCAGCGTATGAGTAGCACAGGGATCTGTGAGGTAAAGCAAAGAGCTGATGGTACGCTCCACCTCAGATGCAAAAACAATCCCCTTGGTCTAGCGCTAGTGAAAGGGGGATAGACTCCCTCGCTGATTGGCTGATACCGACTTTAGGCCACCCCGACGACTTTACTTGCTTTAATTACAAATAACTTACACACAGCTATACCCCATAAAAGCAGGTGTGCGACCAATTACCTCCTATCATACAAACCATCTAAGTTAGACAAACAAGATATGCTAGACACTGATGAAGAAGTAAGGACTAACTCATAAGTGACGTTCTCCTGGACACATACACATGGACACACCAGAGTGGACCGACCAGCAAAAACTTACATTGTATCAGTTCTGTGCAGATACTGAATGCTGTGAGAAGGACTTATCAGTATCAATGACCGATAGGGACGAGTGGCGCACGCACACTTTAGTGTGTGTGTGTGTGTGTGTGTGTGAGAGAGAGAGAGAGAGAGCGAGAGAGAGAGAGAGAGAGAGAGAGAGAGAGAGAGAGAGAGAGACTTATGGAAATTCATGCTATCAGCACGACTTGAGGATGTTGATTATATAGTTTCAAGTATTCCTATTGTATAAGTAGAATAGAATTATCTGCCCTTGTGTCTAGTCTGAACAGGATGATCTGCCCTTGACCAGAATACAGTATAAATACAACGATGGAAGCGGCCATTTGCATCCCTGCTCTTGGCGTCTGAACACCACAGATCACGCCTTTCGTACTTAATACCTAATAGAAATAATTTTTTAAAGATACTTATTTGACCAATAGTTGGGACCTTAAAAGGTACAAATACCCCCTGTCAGAATGGACCCGCGATTAATGTCAATTAAGTGATATTCCACATTCATTCTAGAACTGGAGCCTCATCATCAAATGCTAATTAGTGTCATACCAGGACACCCCTATTACGTTTTACGACCCTATGTGGTTATGTCTAGAACTTTTCTGCTTCCTTTCGTCATTAGCGTACAAATGTTACCTTGTTTAAAACCGGGGGGTAAAATTTTGGTAAAAGTACAAATTCTTTTCAAGATTTGTACATTATTTAGCGCATTTTGAAGACTTGATTTTAAAATAAGTTAGCGTTGGCTTATAAAAAATCATTTCCAAGAATTAAATTTAACCATAGCAAAAAGTAACCATTGATATCAGAAATTAATTTTATGAAACAATAATACCGTTACCATAAATCAAATGTCGACATATACAAAAGATCGACTTGTATAGAGTAATGCAAAAATCACTTAGCACTATATATATAATATATATATATATATATATATATATATATATATATATATATAGAGAGAGAGAGAGAGAGATAGATAGATAGATAACCTACTTAAATTTCACCAAAATGGATCATCAGGGTTAATCGTAATTAATTAATCAAAATAATTAATTAATTAAGAACAATCCCGGAAGTGGATTAATCAAAATCACTTCCGCGATTGTCCTTAATTAATCAGTTATTTTGATTAATTCATTACGATTAATCCTGATGATCCATTTTTAGTGAAAATTAAGTAGTTATCTACCTATATCTTTCTACTAAATCCAATCTACTAACGTATTGAGCACTTTTATATTCTTTATAATCCCGGTTTATTTAGGTAATAATAGTATCGACGGTCGAAGTTGCGATTAACTCGATATTTTATTCCCTGGTAAGTCATCTTCATTTACACACACACACACACACACACACATACACATATATATATATTATATATGTGTGTGTGTGTGTGTGTGTGTGTGTGTGTGTATGTATAAAGCTCTGTGAAAGTGAAAACGGAGAGGTTAAAAAAGTTTTTTTTTTAAACTTACATGTTGCCCAGGTATTCTCGTGTGCTGTGCGACACAGGGTTTCTGGAGTCGAGAAGCCCCCTGTCACGTAAACAGGAGATGCATTGTGAGCTTGTCGATGTTAGAAGTTGTAAGAGCAGAAGAAGGTTTTGACTTCGGTGCTTCTGTTTTTATTAAGCTGCTCACAGCGACACTTAGCGCCAAACAACAGAAGCACGGGAGGTAATCGTGTAAAGTAAGGAATGTAATTCCTACATTATTCATCATAGGCCGACGAAGGAGTGCTGAAAAGTTCTCGACCTGACCACAAAAGGTCTTAAAACGTATAAGTGATGCTTTGTGTATTGTTGTATAGCCATCGTCGTATATACCCAACGTCGGGTATACAATCGAGAGAGGAGACTCGGGTGAGAGAGAGAGAGAGAGAGAGAGAGAGAGAGAGAGAGAGAGAGATACTTACCTGACTAGGCGGGGATCAGAGTGTAGTATCTGTTCTGGATACTATGCTCTGGTACTTACCTAGTCCCCCCGGGGGTCCAGTGTTCTTCGGCCACTGGACCGGTAAAGTACAATTATTAGCGTCGATCCCAGGGGGCTTTCCCCCCAGGCAATACCTGCCCCCAAGGGGGGGGGAGGGGGGGGTTATTACCCAGCACCTGAGGGGGAATGCCGAGGGGATCGACGCAATTTTTGTTCTTTCCCACCCAAGAGCTTCGGCTTGTGGGTGGGCCCACGTTAAAACGAGGCCTTGTGCCCAGTCCATACAAGTGGGGTATGAGACAAATATCCTTACCTAGTCCCCTCGGGTGTGCTTCGGCCACTGGACCGGTAAAGTAAAATTATTAGCGTCGATCCCAGGGGGTTTTCCCCCCAGGTAATACCTGCCCCCCCCCCTTTGGGGGCAGGGCTGGGTTTATTGCCCTGCGCCTGAGGCGCCCCCTTGAGGGGGAATGCCGAGGGAATCGACGCAAATTTTGTTCTTTCCCACCCACGAGCTTCGGCTTGTGGGTGGGCCCACGTTAAAACGAGGCCTTGTGCCCAGCCCATACAAGTGGGGTATGAGGCAAATACTCTTACTTGTTGTTCATTTCGGCTTTACTACTTCTGCTAAGTTATTGTCTGACTGTTTCCTCTTTCTTTCTTTTGGACGTCATTTTTACAGTTATCTTTTTTTTAAAATGGTTATTTCCTATAACTCCAACATAAACAAAGGGGAACCACTCTTGGCTGATAAATTATTTATTTATTGATCTAGGAAAAAAGAAGACGGGGTTAGGGTTTAGGGTTTGGGTTAGAATTAGGTAGCTCAGTCGGTAGAGCGTTCAGCTAGAAACCACAAGGTTCCTAGTTCGATACCGGTCCTCGCCAACTCAGCATTATGAGTAGCACAGGGATCTGTGCGGTAAAGTGAGAAGCTGATGGTAGATGTGGCGCACCATCTCAGACGCTAAAATAATCTCCTTGGTCTAGCGCTATTGAAAATGGGATAGACTCCCTCGCTGATTGGCTGATACCGACTTTAGGCCGCCCCGACGACTTTACTTTTTACTTACTTAATGGGAAAATAAATAAATAATTTATCAGTCAAGAGTGGTTGCCCTTTGTTTATGTTGAAATTATAGGAAATAACCGAATGATAGGGAGGGTTGGCGAGAGATTATCATGGATATCCGTGCTAATTGCGCAACATGATGATGATGACAATAATAACGATTTATTATAAAGTTTGAAACTTTACTTCAATTTCAAACTCAATCATTAGAATTAATTAAACAAAAAAATGATTCACGTAAATCTTTTTTTATTATTTATTTATTTTTTTTATTTTTTATTCAAGTTTGTCTTTTTAGCGGTAAAAAAGAAACGAATATTGTTTCCTCTTTCTTTCTTTCTTTTGGCTGTCATGCTGTCGTCTAGCGGTTTCAGCTTTACTTCTAAGGGCTTCTTCTGGACTAGTCTTTAGTCATGCAAATTAATCAACTCACAAGACGTTTATTTTCTTGACTAAGATTTATTTCTGGCCATTCTTATTCACCGCTCGGGAGTTAACAACCCCCGCAGAGAGATAAGCATCCTCTCTGCTCCAACGTCTGGTTGAGACTAAAATCTAAATCTAGTCACGTGTTTCTCGTGACGTGTTCTCTAGGGGGTCAGAGAGCTATAACAGCTACTGTAATTTTCCACTCTCTGATTTGAAAACCAATGACCCCTTATTTCTACAGGGTTTGTCAATAATTTATGCTACCACATAAATTATGTAACAGTATGACACTAACCAGCAATGGGAGCCAAGGGCTTAAAGGGTTGTCTAATCTACATATACACATATAAAGGGCAGTTGGTGTGTATGTATGGATATATGTACACATATATGTATGTACGGATGAAAATACGAAAATAAAACAATTAACGTCAAAGTATATATAAAAGGTGTATCAAAAAGTATCGAGATTTTTAAAAACTATTTTATACACCTTGTATTCTGAAAAAAAAAATAACGTTCCATTCATTCTTCATTTCTATCTTGGTAAATACAGCTTTAAACTTGGTACTTTTTGACACACCTTGTATCCTGAAAAAAAATTTATGAATGGAACGTTATTTTTTCAGAATACAAGGTGTGTCACAAAGTACAAAAAATCTCGATACTTTTCGATACTCATTATATATATATATATATAATATATATATATATATATATATATACACCCCACACACACACACAGAATTTGGAAGACATGAGAGAGAACAAATGAACAGCCTTCAAAACTTCAGTTCTAGTAATCTTCTGCAGAAGGGATTTTTATCCCGAAATGTTAAGAATTGAGAATAAAATCACAGGTTAACAAACAACACCACAGTTACCTTCTTTTTTCTCTACACTTGCATTGTGATAGCCTTTAAAACCAACCAACAAACCAATATATATATATATATATATATATATATATATATATATGAAAGTACGCAAACAGTTTGTTTGATATGGCTATGCCGACGATTTTTGGGAGAATATGTGTTTAATTGAAGTCATGCCTAATTTGAAAATTAATTAGTTGATAATTAATGAATTAGGCGAATATATCTATTTAAATGTGAATCTTCATATATATATATATATATATATATATATATATATAATATCGCCAATTCTTGCTTTTTGTGCAAAAATTATGAGTATTTGATTTATATTCGAAGATATTTTAAAAATCAAAATATACAAAGAAATAGCATTGAAATTCTACTGAAAAAATGTCCAGCATTTGTAAATCTTTAAAATAAACAAATCAATAGACCAGGGTCCCCCCCCCGCCCCAATCTACCCAGGTGATGCTGGGTAGCCACTTCTAGTCTACTACTAATGTTCAATAGACTCGCAGACGAGAAATTCACAATTCTTTAGGTTGTTTTAAAGTCGTTCTGTCTAAATGGCTAATTAATTCAATCATTTCGACTGGTTGAAGATTTTATTGAGTCAATTAAACAAGCAAACAATGTTGTTTCTATTCCCAATGGGAATGCTTGTTTGGAACATTTCTTTGACACAGAGAAAATCTTACTAAAAAAAAAAACAAGTGTATTACACACCCGTGCAAGTCTCACGAGAATTGTGACATAATATTGGATTATACATTAAAAAAAAATCAAACTTCATTTTACTTCTTCCTGTTTCCTTATAAAGTAGAACCTTGACTTACGAGTTTAAATCGTTCAGCTCGTAACTCAATTTCCTTTTATACAGTAGTATCTTGACTTACGAGTTACTACTGTATAAAAGGAAATTGAGTTACGAGATGAACGATTTAAACTCGTAAGTCAAGGTGCTACTGTATATGAGGAAACTGAGTTACGAGCGGAACGAATTGATCTAGACTTATGAGTTCAATTCGTTCCGCTCGTAACTCAGTACAGTAGCACATTGACTTACGAGTTTAAATCGTTCCGCTCGTAACTCGATTTTCTCGTATGCAGTATTATCTTGACTTACGAGTTTAAATCGTTCCGCTCGTAACTCGATTTTCTCGTATGCAGTATTATCTTGACTTACGAGTTTAAATCGTTCCGCTCGTAACTCGATTTTCTCGCATGCAGTATTATCTTGACTTACGAGCTCAATTCGTTCCTCTCGTAACTCAGTTTCCTCATATATAGTAGCACCTTGACTTACGAGTTTTAAATCGTTCCGCTCTGAATTCAATTTTCCTGTATGCAGTAGTACCTTGTCTTACAAGTTTAATTTGTTCCACTTGTAACACAATTTTTTTCATATACAGTAGTACCTTGATTTACGAGTTTAAATCGATCCGCTCGTAACTCAATTTCCTCGTATACAGTAGTACCTTGTCTTACGAGTGTAATTCGTTCCGCTCGTAACTCAATTTCCTCGTATGCAGTAGTACCTTGTCTTACGAGTGTAATTCGTTCCGCTCGTTACTCAATTTCTTTTTAAACAATTATAACTTGACTTACGAGTATGACTCGTGCCGCTCGTAATTCAATATTCTCGTATGCAGTAGTAGTAGTAGTAGTAGTACTTTTCTAATCAATAATAACTTGACTTACGAGTATGACTCGTGCCGCTCGTAATTCAATATTCTCGTATGCAGTAGTAGTAGTAGTAGTAGTACTTTTCTAATCAATAATAACTTGACTTACGAGTATAACTTGTGCCGCTCGTAATTCAATATTCTCGTATGCAGTAGTAGTAGTAGTAGTAGTAGTAGTAGTACCTTGACTTACGAATTTAATTCCTCGAATATCAAATCAATTTACCTTGTTGAAATAAACTGAAATACCATTAATCCGTTCTAGCCCCCCCCCATAACCTATTTTTTCTTACGTTTTTGTAAAATAAAAAAAATAGCACAGTACTATATAAAAGCAAAATAAAGCAGGATGTTAGGAATTATGTGCTGTAATATGTTTTAATGTTAACTTTTTTTTATAAATATTGTTTTGGTGTAATAAATTTGGAAATTGTATTACTTTTAGTGAACTTATAAACATAAGGGTATCTGGAGCTCGCTCGTATCTCAAATTTTAGCTCTCAACACAAAGCAAAAAAATCGACCGAGTGACAGCTTGCAACTAGGAAAACTCGTAAGTTGGAGCACTCATAACTCAAGGTACCACTGTATTGTTCTCATAAGTGGGTACTCAACCAATTTAGTGTCCTAGATGCAACAATAAACTGCATTCGGTGGTAAGGTCCTAGTTCTAGAACTGTGGGGACTTTGTTGCAAAATTACCTCCAGGTCTACCCAGACCAGGAATGGTAATACCTGTTACCCTTTGAGACCATAAAGCCGCGTGCAAATTATTTGATTTAGTTTGTTTTGTTTTACGGCATATCAACCTCAGTGGGCCATTTAATGCCGATAAAGTTTTGAAATAAATCAATTCTTAATGGATAATACAATTTTTTTATAGATACATTTTTCTATTTAACCCATAGATGGGACCCTAACAGGTACTACCACTCCGGGTCAGAGTGGACCAGGGAGCAATGGTGATGAAGGGGTGCTCCACATTCCCCAAAACTCCAAAACTGGAACCTCACCATCAGATAATTTAACGTCATTCCCAGGACATGTAGACCCGCAGCCACCGCCTTCTAGCACCCATATGATAAAAAGGGGTTGGGGCTTGCCATAAGGCAACAGGGTTGGGAAAATCATATAGGTGCTAGGGCTTGACGTGACCAGCCGATTGATCAGAGGGGGCCTCTCCGACCGCCCGTCTAGCCCAAGATAGGGCCAAAGTGGAGTATTGCATGTCATGAACTGCTCATCCACCTGGGCTCCATCCTTAAGCATCACGGGTCGCCATCCACGGCAAACAGGTGGCCCCATTGGGGGAGTTTTACCCCTCTGTAGAGGTGCATCGGTGCATTCTAACGCCCCAGTCGACAGGGCGCGCAAATTATTTGAATCAAGAAAAGTTGAAGCTATAACTGATTACAAAGAATTGTTATTATTAGTGACTTGAAACCCGTATGTGGGGGCAATCCCCGTGACGTAATGGCTAGCGTGCTAGACTGAGACATCGTAGTAAGCGAGTTCGAACTCCAATCATTCTATTACGTTAAAATTCAGGCTAATACTCTCGGGAAAGGTATAAACCCTCTCATATCCCCAACTATGGGTTAAATGTTACCATCACTGTTCTTCTACATGATGGCTTGGCAAATAAAAGATTACACTTATTTTAACTGGTTTCTATATAAAATCATTTATAGGATTGATTAAATACGTTGAAGAATAAAACAATAATATTAGAGATCAATAACACTAAGTAATTATTTATTAAACCCGGTTTTGTTAAAACCAATATGCAAATTAACTAGACCACATATTATGTAAACCTTTATTTCTTAGTGATATATAAAACACATTGCAGGATTTTAAACGCACTAATAACATGGGCTGTTTTGAGGCAAATCAAATCAGATTTACATAGAAACATCGTTAATAAATACTATTCTATGTATTAATGATTTTGACTATGAATTAAATACTCATTGATGAACATACGCGATTCCTGAGGGTATTGTGACGTAAGCAGTCATGTAGTTTCACTTACAGACAGACACCGAATCTCATAACAATAACAATGACACACACACACACACACACACACACACACATCCCGTGTTTGTCTACATTTCTCCACATACTGTCGCATTGATTTCCTCATTTTACTCTCATATATCATCCATATATATATATATAGAGAGAGAGATAGATAGATAGATAGATAGATGGGAATAAAATGAGGAAATCAATGCGACAGTATGTGAGAAATGTAGACAAACACGGGATGTTATATATACATATATATATAATATATATATATTATATATATATATATATATATAATATATATATGTCAGTTTCTTTATTTAATGCCATATCAATATGATAAATTTATGATTTATTGTCCTGAAGACCGAAAAGTTCGAACGTCGACATTACCACCAATAAGAAACTTACATCCAGTGTAACATTCCGAGTTTGTCTACATTTCTACACACACACACACACACACACACACACACACACACACACGCATTATATATATAATATATATATATATATATATATATATATATAGTGTATGTGTGGGATTGTCACTGTTTCAGCTTTTACTGAAACGGTGTGCCAAAATACAGTTTTATTGGTAGAGTGCCCAAAATAAAAAAAATAGAGCTATTATATAATATAATAAAATAAATATATAAAGGTTTTACATATCTATTTACCTGATGACACAGGAACAGTCACGACCATTTGGTTTCATTCTGCCCTTGTCATCAAATAAATAGATATGTAAAACCTTTATATATTTATATATATATATATATATATATATATATATATATATATATATATATATATATATATATATAGGGAATTATAGATATATTTAGGTGAATTTCTGTACTCCTATATGTTCATATTTTTGTCACATTATTTTCATGCTGTTAACTTAAACCTAATAGTATTTGTTTTGATTGTATAATTTGTATAATGTAACCCCCGAAATGATAAAATTGTTAGGAGTGTATTTATCTATGGGCGACACTGTATATATAGATTCGCAACTGGCTGACAAGTTCATAAACAAACAGAAATATTATTTATGGCGGGAACTATACAACTAATAATGACAATAGCCAATGTGCATGATTTCAACAGGCGGACATTGCTATTGTCCCTCTTGTCTAAACCCCCTTTTCTTTACCATTATCCTTTGTCCTCCTCCCCCCTTCTTCTTCTTCTTCTTCTTCTTCTTCTTCTTCTTCTTCTTCTTCACTTGAATGTTTTAAGCGGGACACTCAATCTAAACAGCCCGTTTCCGCTCGATAAAAAACATCTATAAAGGAAATCAACATAATGTGTTGCAACCAAAGAATGTTGATAAAAACAAAAACAAACACAAAAACAAAACAAAAAAAAACAAACAAACAAAACCGGCTGAGAATAGGATATTGAAGTTTTAGTAAACATCTCCTCAATTATTACCGCCCGTGGCCAGGATTGAACCTGCAACCTACATATGCTTGTAACTTAGAACTGTATTAACTCAATCCTTATATTCGTTGCGTCATAGGCGAGAGAGTTAAATCAATGTCCTTTTTTCACCAATTTTTCCAACTTCAAATCCTTATATTTCAATAAGTAGTAGGAAGTGCGTGGTGTAATGGTTAAAGTCATGGGAAATGGACTCGTCGTCCCGAGTTCAAATCCTGGATGTGGTAATTACATTTCACTTTGCCTTGGGAAAGGTATGAATCCTACTCTCCCTCCAGCTATGGTTAAATAGTAGGGCAGACTGGGCTCTTTAACCTTGGTTAGGTAACCAGTCTAGGAGAAGGAAAACTCTGAGTTTAAACCTGTTAAACTCCGCCTAAGAAATTGACCTTGTGTCACATCCTGCTCGTGCGGAGGGGTTTGGTAAACATATATATTTCAAAAAGTTATGAATGGATTTTGATAATTTAAAAACCTAACATCTTATAACAATCAATACTCTATAAATATTATTGTTGTTATAGTAAAATTACACTATCAGTACCTGTGGATATACCACAGTATGATAATTTAATTATTACAACGTTTGATGTGTTTACTTAAGATGTATTGCAAAATAGTTCAATATATAAAAAGTATAATAATTTTGACTTAACTCTTTCTCACTCTTTTTTTTTCTTTCTTTCCTTCTTTTCATCTTTTCATTATGTTCGATTGAAACAGACTGAAACGAACATATATTGATTCTTTTATATTATCAAGCACATGTCGTTATATATAATATTTTATTCATATTTTTTTCTCATTTGAGTTTATCCGGTTATCCATTTTACAAGAAGTGTTAATTGAACGGTGTAATCGTTGGTTTGTTTGGCTATCAGGTCATTGTTTAGTAAGCTTGATTTAACTAGGTAGTCCATATTTCTAGTCTTGAATTAAATTAAACAAAGATTGATAAAAAGACTACAACAGGTATTTACTGTCCTTTATGACATGTAACATATCACTCAATAAGTCTCGGGCCTAATAAAACTACAACTTTTAGGCAAAATTCGATTTTATTCATCAACATAGTCTTATTCTAGGGTGATACACTGATTCCAACGCTTCTCTAACAATTCGATGCCTTTTTTTGTAGAACGATTTGTCTTTGGCCTCAAAATACGCCTCAGTTTCCGATATCACTTCTACATTGGAGCCAAATCTCTTTCCCAGGAGCATTCTTCTGAGGTTTGCAAACAACCAGTAGTCTCTGGGGGCCAGATCTGGAGAATATGGTGGGTGCGGAAGCAATTCGAAGTACAATTCATGTAGTCTTGCCATCGTTGCGATTGACTTGTGATACGGTACATTGTCTTGGTGAAAGAGCATTTTTCTTCTTCATTCGTGGCCTATAACTCCAACATAAACAAAAGGGAACCACTCTTGACTGATATTTTTTTATTTATTTTCCCATTAAACTAACCCTAAACCCTAACCCTAACCCCTAACCCTAAACCATAACCATAACCCCGTCTTCTTTTTTCCTAGTAGATCAATAAATAAATAAATAATTTATCAGTCAAGAGTGTTTCCCCTTTGTTTTGTTGGAGTTATAGGAAATAACCCCCATATTTGAATGAGATCTTCAAAAGTGCTTCGAAGTCGTGTTTCATCAACAGTGAAACTATTCAAAATGATTTCCCTTGTCGGGTCATTGCTATGCTCAATAGACAGGAACATCCGAAGAAGGCCAGGGGATACAGCGGCCGAAACGTTGTAATTTTACATACCAAAAATAAAAGTAAGGACAACAGTCCGAAAAATCAAAATAATACACATCAAGCCTCATCTAAAAAAAATTCAGACAAATAATCTCATTAATTGATGCAAGGACCGTTTTAGTGATACCAGTGGATGGCAAACCAAATTATACAGTATTTGTATTTATTTATTTAATAAAATATACTAGGACCATATGACCTTTAGGCACCCCTTTTTGATCTCGATTAAGAAAGGACATGTTTTTCATTTACTCTGTCAATATCCGGTTGTTAACAGACGATTTTTAGATTTTTTTAATTATAAAACTAACCCCTAACCCTAACCTCTAACAAATAACCGGATATTGACGGTGTAAATGAAAAACATGTCCTTTCTTAATCGAGATCAAAAAGAGGTGGCTTAAGGTCATATGGTCCATATATTAAAATGAATAGATGCAATTACAATGGTCAGCTAATGTCCCCACAAAATAGGGGGGGATGATTCCAGAGAGATGAAATTTTATGCCACGGGGTTATTAAATTCATTGAAAATGTATTTAAATAGCTTTATTCTACTTTTGGCTAAAAAAGGGGGGTGACCTGGGTATTATTCAAAACTGCATCTGATAGTGAGGCTCTAGTTTGGAGCTCTGTGTAGAGTAGAGTGCCTTTTTATTGCCATTACTCCCAGGTCGACTCTGACCCGGAGTAGTATTATCTGTTAGGGTCCCATCTATGGATCAAATAGATCTGTTTAAAAATCATTCGACTTCAATAAGACCGTATGCAAAAATAAAAAATGATCCCAAGAAACAACTACACAGAAAATGTAAATACGAAAGTACAATTGAATAACTTCTCAGCATAAAATAACCTAAACGGGTTCTTATGCCGTTAAAATCAATCAACTGCGTCTAGTGGTGAAGTTCCAATTCAAGAACTCTGGAAATCAGAGTGGTAGTACCTGTTAGGGTCCCATCCATAGATATATATAAAAAATGAGTATTAAAATGAGTTTTAAAAATTGAGTATAACAAAAATTTGAATACCCGACAAGAATGAATAAAACAAAATGCCTTTGGAATAAAATAACCCTACAAAGTTGACATGCCATAAAATCCAACAAACTAAACAACCACTTTTCTCATGTTTTTTTTAAAAATAGATTTTCACGTCTATAAAATGGAAACATGCATTCATGCATTACGTTGTACGTTATCCAATGTAAAAAAAAAAAAAAAAAAAAAAGAATCCTGGATTTTCCTTGTTGCGAACAAACTAAGCGCGAGAGAGAGAGAGAGAGAGAGATGCGCGCACAGCAGGAATTGGCGAATACTCAACACGAGTCAACGAGTCACGTGCCGCCATTTTGTAAAGTAGTCGTACCTGTGTTAGACGTCATTTTGTGACCACGATTTCAGCAGAGAGAGAAAGCATCAAATTATGTGTGAAAACGTGCGGCAACGGGGACCCTTGAAATGCCGGAGCAAACCTACAATCTCTCTCTCTCTCTCTCTCTCTCTCTCTCTCTCTCTCTCTCTCTCTCTCTCTCTCTCACACACACACACACACACATATATATACACACACACACACACACACATACACTCACTCACTCTCTCTCTCTCTTTCTCTATCTCTCTCTCTCTCTCTCTCACACACACACACACTCTCTCTCTCTCTCTCTCTCTCTCTCTCTCTCTCTCTCTCTCTCTCTCTCTATGTAACGTGCGTGATTAAAACGTCCTTATTAAACACGGAAGTCAAGCCACTTTATTCCTCTTTCCGTTTGATGTTTGGAGTAACCCACTAAACTTTCGCCGGACCATAATCTTACATTTTAGGTTTTAAACTTTGTATATATATATATATAATATATATATATATATATATATATATATATGGCAACTCCATGAAGCCAAGAGGTCTAGAAGAAAGCAGCGACAACAAAGCACCGGCATATCACCATCTTCAGGGACATTGGATTTCACAGTCACAGAAGGCGCTGTAATTTCAAGGACACAAGAACTATAGTCTCCCGAGATTGCAATGCAAATGAAAATATATATATATATATATATATATATGTGTGTGTGTGTGTGTGTGTGTGTGTGTGTGGTGTGTGGCGCTTGCAGGACACCTACTATTCATTTATGGGTACTCTTTGTGGAAAACCGTCCCGGCCTCCTGTTTCAAAAACCGCAAGGCGGTAGCTGCTGAAAGAAACACCAGCTACGATTGAAGTCCGTAGCCGAAGCGGTGTCACTTCACTTTTCTGGCTCACCCTACCCGGGTTTTCAGGAAACAACCTAAGTTAGTTGTTTTTTTTTTTTTTGCTTTGTTTTTGTTTTTGTTTTTGTTTTTTTTTAAAGTGACACCGCTTCGGTTACGGACTTCAATCGTCTCCACGAAGAGTATCCATTTATGAAAAATAATTTTTCGACCGATTAAAAAGTAAAATATGCTGTAACTATAAGATTGGTACAGATTTTGTATGAGCGTCCTTCAGCGGAAACCATAGGTTGGGCGTCTCGGCGCCATCTTGAAACGAAATCTTTTCAGGGTTGAATAAAATCTTGATAGGTGTCAATTTTTATTGTTTAGGAAATTCTCTCCTTTCGTGTTAATTGCTTTTGGGGTTAGATTGTTGACTGACGTCATTGAAAGTTCAAAGGTTAAAAAAAAAACTTGCATGCTATTGTGCGATATACCCACATGCGTGCGCAGTGACAGACAGTCTCTGCACAAACCGATTTTCGAGAGAACTTGTACACCGATATTCTAACTACGCGCCAAATAAACTATTGGTCCTCTGCATTGCTCGCAAATTAGCTCACGCTCTCTAGCCGACAAGAACTCTTCTCTGGGATCTAGTATAGTGGAACTTTGAGTTACGTCATTTAATTATCTCCTGGGTGGTAATGTTTGTCAAAACCAACGCGAATCCAAACAATTTTTTCTGATGTAAATTAATGTAAATTTCAATTAATTCGATAGTCGTGAGCGACGAATGTCAAGACCCCCTCTCTATCTCTCTTCTCTTTCTCTTTCTCTCTCTCTCTCCTTCCCTCCCTCTCTCTCTCTCTCTCTCTCTCTCTCTCTCTATATATATATATATATATATATATATATATATATATATATATTCACTAACACCCGCACGAGTTTTCCTTATCCTAGACTTAACCAAGGTTAAAGTGGCCATTCTGCTTACTATTTACTCATAGCTGGAGGGAGAGAATAGTTGGATGCATGTCTTTCCCAAGGGTATTGGCACTATGTGAAATGCACACACACACACACACACACACACACACACACACACACACACATATATATATATATATATATATACATATATATATATATATATAGTGTGTGTGGGATGGTCAGTGTTTCAGCTTTTGCTGGAATGGCGTACCAAAGGCAGTATTATTGGTAGAGTGCTCAATATAAAATAGAGCTGTTATATAATATAATAAAATAAATATATAAAGGTTTTACATATCTATTTATTAGGTGACAAAGGAACATTCACGACCATATATATATATATATATATATATATATATATATATATATATATTCTCATTGGTTGCCTCATACTTTTGACGACCATGTGCCACAATTAAGCTAAGCTTATTAATTAACTACATGCTGTTAAAACTCATTTGAACGAGAATTATGAAATTATTTCAATTTTTCTTAAACATCCTGTATATCTCAAATGATATCAACTATATATATATAATATATATATATATATATATATATATATAGTTGTAGAAAAGTTATTTCCTTACCACGGTTTCGGAGTTCTTAGTACACCGTCTTCAGGGGAACTAAGTAAATCTATGTGGCTAATGAAATACATACTCTTGTTTAAGCTTATTTTTATTCTATGTCTCCTAAGAGTCAATTAACTTTAGTCTCCAAAGTGTGTTCCTTTGAAGTTAGTGCTAAGTCAAACCTATGTTGACAAGCGGAGGTGATTAATGATTCTATCTAGCCGTGCCCTCCCTATCCTATATTTTTTGTTCCCATTTCTTTACTTCTTACTTATTTTAACTTTTGAATTTCTAGTACTCTGGTGAGTCTATTGAGCTAGTTTATATATATATATATATATATATATATATATATATATATATATATATATACTTGGTGCATTTATTGTATTATATCTATATTAATTTTAGTGATACATTAGTGCGTTACGTAACCTGTGCATGCATTTCCCTAGGAATCCATACTTTTTATTCACTAATCTACAAGAAAAGTTAGAGATAATTAGCACTAACTTCAAAGGAGCAAGCTTTGGAGACTAAAGTTAATTTACTCTTAGGAGACATGGAATAAAAATAAGCTTAAACCAGAGAATATATTTCATTAGCCACATAGATTTACTTAGTTCCCCTGAAGACGGTGTACTAAAAACACCGAAACCGTGGTAGGGAAATAACTTTTCTACAACTATTAATACTCTATATTTTACAACATATATTGAGCCCTTTTGGATTAACTACTTATGCTAAACAATGTTTACATGGTAGTAACCCTTTGATGAGTATATATATATATATATATATATATATATATATATATATATATATAATAACAATATATAAAGAACATCTTTTCGTTTTTTCTTTTTTTTCTTTTTGTTTTTATTCTTTTTGTTTTTGTTTTTAGTTTTTATACGCATTGTAATTGCCTTCAAATTATTAATATATTATAACATACTTAACATACTTAACAATGCTTCAAGCAAATTACCAATTACTTTTATAATATATATATATATATATATATATATATATATATATATATATATAATATATATATATCATAAGCTTAGCTTAGTTGTGGCACATGGTCGAATGTATGAGGCACCCAATGAGAATCGAACTTACTGACAATGTTTAGCTATTTCAGCTCTCTAACAAATAGAAGCTCATGTAATGAGCACCTTGTAGATACGTTCTGGCAATGGAAGATAATGATATTTATAACAAAGTAACAATTACTGAGAATATTTATAGTAAGATTATCAATAAGTATGCACTATGATGAACTTTTTGAATAACACGCCCAGTTACTCCATGGCTTAATGAAGATATTAAAAAGAGTTAATGAATGATAAAGACAAATATAAAAATAAAATTTAATATAGACAAAAGTCGAGAATCTGAGCAAATATATAAAACTCCTTTTTAATGTTGTATTCAATGTTGTATTCCTTTGTAATGTTGTATTCCATTCAATTAAGATTTTGTAATGTTGTATTCAATTAAGATTTTGTAATGTTGTATTCATTCAATTAAGATTTGTAATGTTGTATTCTATTCAATTAAGATGGCCAAGATTAGAACCTTTAATGAAAAACAACAAAAAAAGATCAATGCAAAATTTAAAAATGCTAAACAATTTCATCAGGTCTTAAAAAATCTTTTTATTGTCATTGAATCCAGGATTTAATAATGAAAATCACTGTAATATTGATCGAAATTTGCTGAATTCTACTTTTGGGAGAATCAACAATGCTGTGATAAACGAGGACCTGGTTACTGACGAGGTTAATGAAATTCTAAAAAAATTATTGGTCCTTTTGAACTTTCTTGATCGTTTCTTTTTTTTTATTTGTTTTCGATTGAGCGGTGTTAAGTGATTTTTGTACCCGAAATTTATAGCTTGTAATAGTTTCTCTACACACTTTTCATATTTCCACATGTTTTTATACTTTTTGTATATTTTTGTGACTTTATTTTTTTTCAAAAACACTGTAATTGTTGGACCCGGTATGACTGTAAAGACCTGTTACAATTGGTGTGGCCATTTTAGGGCTGTAAGGGAAAACAGTTTTATAGTGGAGATTCCTTGTGGCATAAAATATATCCTTTCTTTAAGTAGAAAGATGTAGTATCAGTTTCAATAGTTGTTAAAGAATTGTATAATCCTCATCAACAATAATAAAATTCCGTGCTTAGAGAGTTGTATAATCCACGTTAGTTCGTCTGTACACCCGGCGAGCAGTTGAGCGACAATTTATCAACGCCTTTAAATAGTAGATTAAATATATATTCGGGTGTTTTGATTGGACGATTCAGCCAACTTTGTTTTTGAAGAGTTTATAAATACAAGTTGTAATCTTCACTACTACGAAATAACCCAACAAGACTGATGAAAGCCTTTTTGTGATGTTACATAATCATAATTAGCCCATGATTTATGTACGTACCTGTAGGTAGATTATTTAAATAAAGTTCGTTTAATTTAAAAATCGGAATTGGGGAATTTTCCAAACCCGTTGGGGTTATGAGTGACACAATGATGACCACAACTGACCTTCCGGTACAGACACGTGGAATAAGTTTTAGTTTAGTTCAGATGCGACGCAGATTTCAGAGCGGGTGGACCTGTAGGTCGCCGCTCTGCTGTCGTTTCTCCCCACCCCCGCGGCGCAATCAAATGGACAGGGTTCTGAAAATAAAGCTTTATTAAGAAACAGCCAAGTTTTATTTGTTAATTGAATTTTAAAAACAATCACCAGCCCAACAGAAAGAAGAATCAACTGAAAGAAGAAAACCAAACCTTAACAGCAGTCCACCCGATCAACAGAGAAAATGTCGACGAGCAGGAATTAGTAGAATCAGTAATTAAAAAATAAGACCATCATCATCTGTCAACTATCTATACCTCTGTCTCTCTCTGAAATAATGTTTGCCTCTCAAACCCTCTTTCATGGGACCGAAGAGAGGCAAACATTCTAGTGACGTGGAAGTGAAATCTGTTGTGAAGGAGTGGCTGAAAGAACAGTCAGCAGAATTCTACAGGGCAGGGATACATGCTCTCATTCGAAGGTGGAACATTGATACTAAGAGAAACGGTGACTAAGTGGAGAGGTAGGGATGTGATCCACAGGGACCAGCTTGATTTTGATGTATGATACATATTCCTGTGTTGGTAATTATACCTGTCCTAAACGAAATAGCATTACTTTTTTATTCACCCTTGTAGTTGACACATAATAAAGTATTTTTCAAACCCATCAATCGCTTAAATGGACTTTTTTTAAAGGTATAACAATTTACTGAACACCGCTCCAATGATACTCAACCGATTATAAATCAAAAGTGAAAGGGTCGAGAAAGTTCAAATTATTTTTTTAATGTCATTGAATCTCGGCTATAATAATGAAAACCATTCTAATGTGCATGATTCTTAATTTTTAATTGGGTATCATCACATAAACGCGTCCTGGACCACTGCCCTAAAAAAACACTAAGTGGTGCCTGCTGACAATCCATGCCTGCGGACAATCCGTACATGCACTACTATTGAACCCCCCAGTTGCTTGAAGGCATTTTTTCCGAAAAATAATGCGATATGAAAGCGATATTTTAATCCCCCCCCCCCCGGCCCAAGTTTTTTCTCGACAAGTAAATGTAAATATTCGGTCGTATTTTTTTTTAATTCAAATAAAATGAAAATACCGAAAAAATATTTTAAAGGGGGAGTAAATATTTACATTTATTTATCAATAAAGAACCTGGGTGGCGGCTTACTTTTAACGCCTTCAAACCACTAAAAAAATTATTTGTCGATAAAAACGCCTTCAAACCTCTAAAAGATATTTTATAAGAGGGGAGGGGAAATTTACATTTATTTGTCGAGAAAAGACTTGGAGGGGGGGGGAAATATCGCTTTCATATCGCATTAACTTTTCGGAGTTGATTTTCAGCTGGCACGGATTTTCAGCAGGCACCGTTTAGCTTCTTTTTTTTTTTTTAGGGCAGGAGGCCAGGGCGCATTCATGTGACATGCACCTTTTAATTTTTAGTTTTTAATCTGAAAACAGGAAAAGCTTCGGTAACGATACATTTTGTTCACACCTTGTATTTTTATTGTTGAACGATTATTTCAATTCATATTGTCTTCTCCCTAGATATCTTCTTACCATTGTTAAGTGCGGCCCCACTTTATGTGTCGAGTATTTGGCGTCAGTTGGTCTCCCAGACATTCAAAATAAAGAAAACCCCCAGCCCCTACTTTACATCTCTCAAATCCGGCCACTAACTTTACCCAGTGTGACTAGCGACAGGAATTCCTGGCAGTGTGCTTTTTGGACTTCAAAAGCTTGACTTAATAACCTTATTATAATGGCACACTTCACTGGGGGGTCAGTGTTGCTCTTAGCCAACCGGGTCTTGTTTCTTACCTCAGTCACGTGTTCACAAGTCTACCTAGTCATCAGTGGTATGGGGCGATGGTGGTAACGGTAATAAGAAGGGGGTGATGATGATGATGATGATGATGATGATGATAGCGATGGCAGGAGTTAACAAGTTTAGGTGTTTAGGTGCTGATGATGGTTTTGTTAAGGCAAATCGTGGTGGTGGGGTGGGGTGGTGTTAATAAGGCTGAGGGCGTTTTTTCATAATCAGGATGAAAACAATGTTGCTAATATATATGGATATGGATATGCATATATATATGTATATATATATATTTATCTTATATATATATATATATATATATATATATATATATATATATATATATATCATCATCATGTCGCGCTATTAGCACGGATATCCATGACAATCTCTCGCCAACCTTTCCTATCATTCATTTTCCCAGGGAGGTCCTCTGTGCAGCAACCTGCATCTTTGCTTAGTTGGTCAATGTAGGTCCTTGCTGGGCGGCCCACACTAGCATGTCCGTGTGTTGGCTTCCACAGGAGAACGTCACTTATGAGCTCATCCTTGCTTCTCCAGCAGTGCCCGGCATGTCTTGTCCGTCTCACTCGAATGGTTTGTGAGATGGGGGGCAGGTGGCCATATAGCTGTTTCCTCGTGGGGTGCTGCTTCCACGATTTATTCGGACTGCACGCAGCATTCTTGTGCAGCTCCCATCCAGCTTATTCTCAAGGCGCCTCGTTAGGGTCCATGTGGTGCATCCGTACAGCAACACTGATACAACCACCGCCTGGAAGAATTGTCGCTTTAGCTTGTCAGTGAGATCGGATTTCCATATTACTGATAATTTGTTTGTGGCCGACCACGCTTTTCCTATTCGTGTATTTACATCGCTTTCTGTGGATAGGATATTACCACCTAGGTATGTGAATTGTTCTACTGGCTTAAGGGGCTTACCGTTGAGTGTGGTTATGTCTCCTTTCCTTTTGAAACATATGTACTCTGTTTTATCGGAGTTTACATGAAGGCCAATATTATTTGCAGCCTTCTCTAGGCTATGCAGTAGTGACTCGGCCTGTGGTGGTGTATCTGCAAGGAGTGCAAGGTCATCAGCGTAGTCCGCATCTGTGATTTTCTGTGCGGGATATCGCCTGCTTCTTGCCTTTTTTAGTGTGAAGCCTTCTTCTTTTATGGTATCTAATGATGTTCGGAGTACATAGTCTAAGCATATGATAAATATATATGGTGCTAGTGTATCTCCTTGTAGGACTCCAGTTCCGATGTCGAAGAAATCTGTGTCGCCATCGGGTGAGCGTACCATTGCTTGTGTATCTTTGTAGAGCATCATTATAGCAGCAACATATATCAGGAAAAAATGAAAGTAAAATGAAAAAACAGTCGTCAATGAAACTCGTGTTTTTTT
Source organism: Doryteuthis pealeii (assembly GCA_023376005.1). Lineage (NCBI taxonomy): Eukaryota > Metazoa > Mollusca > Cephalopoda > Myopsida > Loliginidae > Doryteuthis > Doryteuthis pealeii. Next base: position 105,777,305 of record CM042137.1, on the reverse strand, counting down.
CATTTTACTCTCTCTCACACACACACACACACACACACACATATATATATATATATATATATATATATATATATATATAAAGATAAATCTAATGAGTCAGACGAACCTACTATTAGTTTCGCTTAATGCTCTTCAGGGCTAAGATCTGATATATATATATATATATATATATATATATATATATAATGAATGAATGGTTGCCTCCGCCTATTCCCCCCAAAAAGTGACCTCGGAATCGCTAAGAACAACTGCGGCATAACTCTTAAAGGCATAGCTGCTAAGATATATAATGCCCTTCTTAATCGCATCCGACCTTAGAGAGAAAAGTCTTAGGAAAAATCAAAACGGGTTTCACAGAAATCGACCCAAAACCTCCCAGATAGTGACTATTCACCGAATTGTAGAAGGAGTTTGAGCAAAGAATCTTGAGGCAACACGACAGTTTGTAGATTTCTTCAAGGCATTTGATTCCATAGACAGAGAAAAACAACTAGCATACGGCCAACCCAAAGAAACAGTTACCGCTATAATGGGGCTCTACAATGACACTAAAGCATTGGTTCGTTTGCCTGATTTGACATCGTTGCTGGAGTTTATATTATATATATATATATATATATATATATATATATATATATATATAAGTTTTTGGTACAAGAGAATTTATAGAGTATTACAAGTACTGGAATCATATGTATGCTGGGAGATCATACAAAAATGAGGGATGGAGAAATAAAACGATGTTTTATTACAAAAATGAAATATGGGGGGAGGTATGAAATACATATATATATATATATATATATATATATGATGGAGGATAGCAAATAAAAAAGTGCTCAATGCTATAATAGCAGAGCAGGTTGAAAACCTAAAATATAAGGTTATTTCCTACGTCTAACATAAACAAAAGGGAACCACTCTTGACTGATAAACTATTTATTTATTTTCCCATTAAACTAATCCTAAACCCTAACCCTAACTCTGAACCTTAACCCTAACTCTAAACCCTAACCCTAACCCTAACCCCGTCTTCTTTTTTCTAGTAGATCAATAAATCAATAAATAATTTATCAGTCAATAGTGGTTCCCCTTTGTTTATGTTAGACTTATAGGAAATAACCAAATATAAGGTTATGGGACTATATTAACGTTACTTAAGTCTTATGTGTATTACACAATCCTCAGACGGGAGAACAGTAAAAAGTGGTTGGTTAAGCGTTTGTATATTGTGGCGTGTATTCATGTGATAGCGTCTTTTTACGGAAGACTTCTACTCGAAAACATACCGTGTTTAGGTTTTAAGGCACACAGCATTCAGATGTGAAAAATGAAAATGAATGAATAAATAAATGAAATAAAATAAAGTAAAATAAAATAGAAATAAAGCTATAGAAATTTTTTTTAAAGAATGCAAAAATAATAAATTAAATAGATAAATAAATACAAAATAGAGAATTGATAAATAAATATTTAAAATTTAAATAAATTTCTCTACAGATCTCACTGTACAACCACCCTGTTTGTTCTTGTGGTGCAAACATATATATTCATACAAGGATTTATATAAATCTCTAAAACGAGCTCAATGTATAATAATCAACAAATTAAATCATATACAAAGCAATATTTAACTTTCAAAGAAAGAAAATATTAACAAACCGTCATCCTGTTATATTTTTATTTCGAGCAGAAACTCAAAAAATGAGTCTAACCTCATCAGACGGGTTTTACAAATAAGTGCATATATATATATATATATATATATATATATATATATATATATATATAAATCTAATGAGTCAGACGAACCTACTAAAAGTTTCGCTTAATGCTCTTCAGGGCTAAGATCTGACTAAAGGGACTAGGAGCAAACACATTAAATATAGTACTTACCACCGTGATTCAAATAAATCACATAAATTAGCATAAACTAAAATGACCAAAAGAAAAACAACAAAAAACAAAGAACACTATTAAATGAATATTTTATTATATATATTTAATTTCTTTATTTTTTATTTTTTTTTTATTTCATTATTTCATATTTTTATTTTTTATTTTTAAGCAAATTTGAAACTACTACATTTATTCTAATAAATACCTTAAACAACGCTAATTATCACATACAATAAACTAAGAAGCCATATCTATTAACATTCTCTAAGGAGCCATGTTTTTTATGAATATAACTATTAAGAACTTCTGATCTTTTATTTAGAAGTTCTCTATTATTAGAATATATATATATATATATTGTACTTGACATTTCTATTTACTTACTAGCAATGATCCTATATTCTAAGCAGTCAGTCTTCATGCGTACTTACCATCAATATCATCTTGGTATTTTATGTGTGTCTGTCTTAGATATTGAATTCATTTACCATGTAAAATTCTATATTGGAGGCGTGTGTGTAATGGTTATCGTCGTATGAAATTGACTCAGTGACCCGAGTTCAAATCCTGGACGAGACTGCTTGCATTTCACATAGCGCTAATACTCTTGGTGAAGGTATGCATCCAACTGTTCTCCTTCCATCTCTGGATAAATACTAGGACAGACTGAGCTTTTCAACCTTGGTTAGTGTCATATAGTACCTAAATGAGGACAATGGAATCTTCCGTTTTCTATATTCCAGACGAGAGAATCGAGCGAAACTTTCATGGACTTGTAACTGCAATCTGTCAATTACTGATTACTCGTTTACTGTATCTTGTGTAGTGTTATAGGTGATACACCCTATAAGACTAATGGAATGCTCCGACAGGTTACTATAAATAACAGGGATAATTAGGAGTAAGCCAATGCGATCAAGCCAATACTCGATTGTCGGACGTAGTTTTCCACATCTCTCTATTGTATTTGTCTAACTTTTGTTAACCGTCGTTTTGTTCTTATTTGCAACAAGTAGAAAACCTATTTCTTACCTAAAATATTCCTTGTGTTTTCCTTCCTACTTTCTCTGTAACTCGGATACACGAGTTACAACAGTTAGGCAAATCAATCTAGGAGAAGGAAAACTCCGAATTCAAACCTGTTAAGACATTGACTTTGTGTCACATTCTATTCGCGTGGTGGGTTTGGTAAATGTTGTGTCCTTAAAATCAGACATGGTTGTAGTCGGGTGGAAGAACCAGTCAACAAGTTTGTAGATTTAAGAGAGAGGGTTTTATTGCAGAGAGATACAATAAGACAGACAAGGAATAGTAAGGTACGCTACTAATTCCAGAAGCCAGGCCAGCATAATGCGGTGCTCACTCTATATATATTCAGACCACATGAGAGAGAGAGAGAGAGAGAGAAGAGAGAGAGAGTGTGTGTGTGTGTGTGGAATGTTCCATTACAATAGTATTATATATAAAATTCTATTGAACGTAAAGATCGCGAACTATGTTGTAAATAATAACCAAAAAAGCCACCAATCCTTCACATTTGAATTCCCAGAGTCTGTAGTGAAAATCGAGAGGGAAACAAAGAAATAAATCGCATTCCAGTCGACTCGATACAGACAAAAGAATAATAATAAAAAACGCACAGTTCCACACGTGATTTGTTAACTCCAAAATGCACACAAGAAATCGGATAAGTACGGCTTGAGTTTGTTTTTAAAAAATGAAACTTAATATTCGTTTAAAAACAACACTCGTAAAGGAATGTGAGTGTTACACAAAAATTATGTTGTTTTCTTTTAAATGTATTTATCTTGGTTGGTTGGTTGGTTGGTTGGTTGGATTTTGTGGGGTGGCAAGAGGTTTAATATTTTAGGTTAAAAAGGTAGCTTGTTATTCCTGATGCTTGGTCCTAGGGTTTGCTTTGAACCCCATCTTATTTGGAGGTCGTCCTGCAAACGAAATTCGGGAGAAGAAAAAAGGAAGAGACAAAGACAAAGGGTGGTTTGATGATTTAGGCTTTATTCACTAGTCATAGCCATCACCTGTCAAAGAAATATCTCCCTGGCCAGTACCAGTGTCTAGACGCAGTTAAGGCCTAAGTCAGAATGGCTGATAAATTATCTTGCGGGTCGGTAGTCGGTCCTTTTTCCCGCACATACTCGGAGGGTTTTTCCGGTTAAGGCTCATGATAGTTTGTTATTATTTTTTTAATTTTTAATTTTAATTTTATTTTAATCCCCACGGATTTTACGGTTTGTCAACCCCTGTTGGGTTATTTCACGCCAAAGTCGATTTATATGAATTCTTGATAGGTATTCATTTTTTTTCTAACTCAATTTTTTAAAAAAACATTTTAAAAACTTATCTTTTCCTATTTAACTCATAGATTGGACCCTAACAGGTACAACCACTCCAGGTCAAGGTGGACCGGAGATTAATGGCGATGAAGGGGTACTCCACACTCCCCAGAGGTCCAGAACTGGGACTTCACCATTCGATGCAATCATTATGAGTTTAGATATACAAATTAAGATTTAAAAATGTATCGACATTGAAATTTAATCTTAAACATTTTTTTTTATCTTTAAAATTTCCAAATTCAAAATTTGAATCACGCCGCGTACAGAACTGAGCAACTTATAACGTGTATATCTCTAAACGTCTAAACTGTACGAGTCAGTGAATTTAAAATGAAGCCAGTCTTGATACTTTTTTAACGAAATATTCTAGTAAAACACAAGATTGTGAAAGTGTTGCATCCTCCTTATTTATCAGACCTCTCTTTGTGGAACTTGTTTCCTAAACTAAAAATTCGTCTTAACAGTAAGACTTGAGAACATGGAGGATATTAAAAGAAATACAACGACACAGGGCTGCTTTATCCAATTGAAAACACGCTTTCAACCCGTAAGTGTTCTATTTATTGTATTGTTTTTACAATATACATATCCCCCGATGATGGTCCATGACGGGACCGAAAGTACTTGGGAAAATGTATTAGCAAATTCCGGTCGGATATGGGTCTTCCATTCGGCGACTTGAAAGAATTGAAACCAGAATATATATAGACAAAAGATGTCTACTGTTTAACCAAATATGTCTGAAAGAAGAAACGTTGTCCAATTACATACACACACACACACACACACACACACACACACACACATATATATATATATATATATTATATATATATATATATATATATTATATATAATTACTGTGTACAAAATTTTAAAATTCAAAAGAAGCGTCAACCGCTGTTTACCTGCAGTCAACTTGAGACTTGTTCTCAAATCCAAGTCAATTTTTCCATTTAATATCGACAATCAAATTTTACCCATAGAGGTCAACCAACAAAGAGTTGGGAGCATCTAAATATATAAAGGAGAGATTTTGGTATGTACATGTCGACGTATAACTCCAAAACGGGAGATCACTCAGATTCAAACACTTGCATACACATTGATATGGTTCTAACTGAGAAACACTCCAAATTTAGTTATTTATTTTTACTGATTAAGGGATATAATTAATTAATCAAACAAAAATCAAAGGATTTTTGAAAGCTATCACATAGCTGCTGCTGATGATATTCTAGCTACAATCAGCAGGTACGCCGCACCCTGCTGTCCGTTTCCTATGTCCGCTCTATTTCTACTGCGTCGTTGAATGCGTTTGTTTATATGTAAAAAAGAAAAATGAAAACCTTTTCATCAATATTTTTACGAATACTTTCATATCTCTTAGAATAAAATATATCCATTTTTAACCAGCGAATCAAATTTGAATTAATATGTGAATTAGCAATTACAAAAACTACGCACGAAAATTTTTTTGAAAAAAGATACGCACATACTATTATTTTCATATTTCTTAGAATATAATATGATTAAACATATCCAGTGAAACTCAAAACGTTTTTGAAAGAAGAATAACGAAATTCAAACGCGAAATATAATATTTAGTTGTCTTTGTTATTTTTGTTGCTCAAAAATAAATAAACAAAATAAAATGTTACATTTTATTTCTAACACAAACAAGCAATTAAAAAGTGAATTTAAAATTGTCTTACGTACAAAAAGTTAGAATATTATTCTCAATGTTGTAAACAAACAAACAAAAAAAAATTATTTACACTTGGATGTAAATGTGTCTAAAAACACTCTCTGGTGTTCCTAATTTTTTTTGTCCGGTCATGGACCGGGTTCTTTAGCTAGTATATATATATATATATATATAATATATATATGTGTGTGTGTGTGTGTGTGTGTGTGTGTGTGTGTGTGTGTGTGACAATGTTTTGGGCTTTGAGTATTCTGTACTCACTGGGAAATTATTGAAATTAAATTGCTATACTAACGTGAAAAAAGATAAATAAAATCTATCTATCTATCTATCTATCTATCTCTCTCTCTCTCTCTCTCTATATATATATATATATATATATATATATATATATATGTGTGTGTGTGTGTGTGTGTGTGTGTGTGTGTGTGTGTATGTGTGTGTATAACAATGATCTGGGCTTTGAGTATACTGTACTCACTGGGAAATAATTGAAATTAAATTGCTATACCAACGTGAAAAAAGAGATAAACCTACTATCTATCTATCTATCTATATATCTATCTATCTATCTATCTATCTATATATATATATATATATATATATATATTATATATATATATATATATATATAATTGATAATTGAATCATATTACCACGACCAGACAACTCGGCAAACACCATTTGTGACATCCGGAGCACTGGACAGCTGTTTCGACCTCCTTTGGTCTCATCAGCAGTGCATACCACAATTTCCACCCGCGGTCGAAACAGCTGTCCAGTGCTCCGGATGTCGCAAATGGTGTTTGCCGAGTTGTCTGGTCGTGGTAATATGATTCAATTATCAATTATATATAATTCCTCTATCAAATTTAATATATATATATGTGTGCGTGTGTGTGTGCGTGTGTGTGTGTAACAATGTTTTTGGCTTTGAGTATTCTGTACTCACTGGGAAATTATTGAAATTAAATTGCTATACTAACGTGAAAAAAGAGATAAACTTAATGTCTATCTCTCTCTCTCTCTCTCTTCTCCTTCTCTCTCTCTCTCTCTCTCTCTCTCTCTCTCTCTATATATATATATATATATATATATATATATATATATATATATTATGTGTGTGTGTGTGTGTGTGTGTGTGTGTGTGACAATGTTTTGGGCTTTGAGTATTCTGTACTCACTGGGAAATTATTGAAATTAAATTGCTATACTAACGTGAAAAAAAAAGAAGATAAACTTAAACTTAAGAAAAAAGAAGAGATTTACTTTGGCTTTTCGTAATAAAACAATTCTCGTGTGTAAAATAGATGAATTAATAAAGTATACAATCTATTTTAGTGAATGGACCAAGAAAAGGAAACTGCATCCAATGACTCTGTAATTTCTTATGAATGACAAAGACTCCCTTCCTGCACATCCTGTCCTGTCTGTTGTGTGTGCCGCATATCATTGGGTTTGGCGGTCGAAAAGTCTCATGAATGCTTTCTCTTGTCTTTCGGAAAGACACAGAAGGTTATTGACGCTAAGTACTTTCAATTTATTTTCCTTCCCAGTTCACGAAAAAAAAGAAAATTCGTTTCCCATCCAATAGTCCGATCAGAGGAAATGGCGTCTATAGGATTGGCTAACATTGTTCTATCATTAGAGATGATTTGCGCTAAATAAATCTACTGATAACCGCAACTTCAAATATGCGTCGGTGTCGGCGTGCAAGTGCGTGCGCACACACACACACGCACACACACACACACAGACAGACAGACAGACACACACATACATACACACACATATGTATATATATATATATTGTTGAATGAAATATCGGAATTGGTAGCAAATTCAGTTGAATTCAATAGACTTCTGACGTGTCAAAATTTCTCTCTCCCTCTTACTCTATCTCTCTCTCTGACACACACACACACACACGCACACACACACACACACACGAAATCCGACTGACTTTTCGCCAGCCCAATGGAGACAATATATTTGATAGTTTTGGATCTATCTCTTTTTAAAACTTGTAGGGGTTTCGCCAATATATATATATATAATATATATATTTTTATTATTATCTCGGCAACAAATTTCATACATACCTGCTACGGAAAATAATTAGTTTAAATATATATGTATATGTATGAAAAGTCATCCACAGACACGTGTTTCGGCGTTTCGCGCCTCTTCAGTGCGGCTAGACACAACAACTACCTCTGACCAGGGGCGAAATCCGACTGACTTTCCGCCATCCTGATTTCTTAACTTCTCGGCCATTTGACAGCAGTCGTAAAGGGGGTGGTGTTTAAACTATTAAATACATACGCTTGTTTATATATCTTACGATCACCAGAGAGATCCAGTCTGTAAACAGACGATCATTGCTTTATATATGCTGGCAGTGAATGTTAATTTGATTATATATATATATATATATATATATATATATATATATATATATATGTGTGTGTGTGTGTGTGGTGTGTGTGTATGGAGGTACTCGTAGTGTAATGGTTATCCTCGTAGGAAATAGACACAATATATCGAAATATAGCAAATCCTACTTTCAGATTCTTCACTTCCAACGGCCTTCAATTCTTCAATTGTAAATATATTTATTCAACATTTTCTTTTAGTTAAAACATTAGTTAAATATATAGGTCTTGACATTTTCATCATATATATATATATATATATATATATATATATATATATATATATATATATATATACACAAACACATGTATATACATATACACACATATACAACACACACACACACATATATATATATATATATATATATATATATAGATATATATAGATATATATATAGATATAGATATAGATAGATAGATATCTTGGCAGTCGAGGTTTCGAGTCACACACGGAGCAGTCTCTAATGTCTATAACCTTGCAGATGAGACCTAATAGGTCGAAATGTACATTCAGGGATTGACATTTTCTCGATTTGTTTAGCCTTACATTTGAACATATATGCTGGCCTAAATTCATCAATTATTAACTAATTAATTTTCAAAATTAGGTATGACTTTAATTAAGCACATATCCTCCAAAAATTGTCGGCTAAAAAAGCCATATCAAATAAACACAGTGTTTGTTTACTTACTCTCATATATATACATATTGATGACACTAATATATATATATATGTGTGTGTGTGTGTGTGTGTGTGTGTGTGTGTGTGTGTGTAACGTTAGCGCCCTCCGTACACACATTTCCAAACACATCAAAGAGCGCCATATCACCCCACAAATATTCGAAAAATTCTAGTTGAAAATACAAAAATATTCTATTGCATTGAATTTAAAAAAAGAAAGAAAGAAAAGGTCTTCAAGTATTAGAAGTGATATTTGTAAAGGAATAGACATCCCAACAAAATCACTTTTAGCCCGAAAGCGAGAGTTCTAAAAATCCATCTCATTCAGGTGCAAAATCCTCCAGCCCGTGGTTGATTCAAAATCACGTGATCTTCAGTTGCTATCTCTATACTTTCAAACCAGTACCAGTCGTCTACGCGATCACATTTGACGTCACCTACGCGTGCTGAACTTAATTAACCCAGCTAAAACATTCATTCGGTTTATTTTTATTTTTCTAACAGTCAAAATTGTGACTCGTTCGGTTTTTCTTTTCTTTTCTTTTTTTCATTTTTTTGTTCCATTGAATTCCCCCTCCCTCTCTCTCTCTCTCTCTCTCTATATTATATATATATATATATATATATATATATATATATATATATATATTGAACTTAGAAAAATGTCCGTGTTTGTGTCTGTCTCAGTGCATTTGTATAAATTCAGAAACCTTATATCACTATTAAAAAAAATCTAAGTATTAAATTACATTACTAAAGTATCTATACACATTTTAATGAAAGCAGACCAATAGTATTCTAGTTTTTTTCTCAAAAGTTTATAATCCACAAATACAAAACAATCCATCTATCTATCTATCTATCTATCTATCTATCAATTGGCAGAAAATAAATTTATAACACGTAGAATATTTATTTCAATTTGCTCAAGATTAAATGTACAGATAATAATAACTGGATTACAGGTATTTAACCAACCCAATCGCCACAGGTAGGATATGACATAAGGTCGTAAGTAGTGGGCATCCAGCGAGGATTGAACTCACTTTTCAGTAATAATGTATCTGTAAGACTAGTCTTACGTTATAGGAGGGGCCTTGGGTAATTAAGGTTTGAAAAAAGGATCAGTTTTAGTAAAAATAAAATGTGATTGAAGAAGAAGGAAATAAATATTTTGAAAACATATTTTGAACGAAATAATTTATTTGGAATGCGTTTGTTTAAAATTTTTGTTGAAATTCCGTCAGAGAATTGCTGGGGTTGAATATTTTCAGTCGAGCTAGTGGAATATCGGATTGTTTGGCTAAAATTCCATGGTATACAAAATGACAATACAATGGAATTAAAATATGACGTAAAAAAATAATCAGCTGATTCTTTTGTAATTATAAAAGATGGGGTGAATAGTCGAAAAAGGAAAAGAAAAGAACAAGAGGAGAACGATCTCAGACCACAAAGAGTCTATTAAGGCAGACACCACGACGCAGGCTGGATTAGTCTATCGAAAATAGAACCGCCTTTCTTTTCTTTCTTTCTTTCTTTCTTTCTTTCTTTCTTTTTTTCTTTCTACGCTGACAGCTGACAGGTGAAGATCACAAGCTTAACGTAGTTCAAGCGACTCTGTTATTGTAACATCCTTTCTATCTAACCGCGTCAACAACTACTAGAATTTGTCACGGCCAAAATAAACATTCGTTGACAAGAAGTTGCGGAGTTGTTTTGATCGACACGGGTTGCCGCGGATTAAGCTGAAGGAGTGTTTCGCGCAAGAAGAAACGAGCCCACACATAAGAAGAACCATTACGTAACACTAGTTTACTCAACATTACACCACGATGGGACGTCTAAGATACGTAAATTACAGTAAATGATTACGTGCACAGGAAGTATCGATGATTAAGCGAAATACAATCTATATATTGATACTCGTATTCCTTAAGAGTACGACCGTTATCATCTTGCAACACCCTCTGCTTAAAAATGAGACCGTCCAAGATGCAATGTAAAAAATATAACTCCAGATTATCTGGTGTCGCTTAATCGCATATTTCTTATTTGTCCCATTTTATTTCACCCAATGTTTAAAAAGAAACATTTCAAATGGTCTTGCATCGTTGAAATACCCAATGAATTTTTAAAAAGAATGTTTATTTTATTTGTAATATTTAAATTGTGAATTACGGAATATATTTTGGTAATTTTGGTTTTATGTCGTCCCGGTCTCCTGTCCTAATTTACGCTATGTTTTAGCGAGCTAGTATCAGGCGAATTTCTGGCCCAAATTAGATATTTTTTGAGTCGAGTTTTTATCACTTTTGTCGGCAAATTAATGTAGATATTTTACCCCCCAGATTTTTATCGGCAAAAATATTTTAAATGTAAATATTTTATAAACCCTCTTTTCAGAAAGAGTAAGAAGAAAGGTCACATCAGGATTATTATACTTTTTACGTATTGAACTATTTAGCAATAGTTCTTAAGTAAACATATCAAACGCTGTAATAATTAAATTACCATACAGTGGTATACCCACAGGCCCTACTAGTCTATATACTAATACTCATGTTCCTTAAGAGTACGACCGTTATCATTTTGAAACCCCATCCGGTTAAAAATAACACCGTCTAAATCGTCGAAGAATGCAAAATTGTAAATCCAGATTATCTGGTGGTGTTTATCCACCGAATGCTTATTTCTTATGAGTGCCGTCACCTCAGTTAAATAATGGACCATTCTGTTTTATTATATAGAAAGAAAGAGAAAAAAGGATATGCTACAAAGAAAAATATAATAAGAAAGAAAGAAAGAAAGAAAGAAAGAAAGAAGAAGGGGAAAGATAAAGAGAGGGGTGAGCATGTGGAAACGATTACGCTAATCTGTTTCAATCGAACATATTGAAAAAATAAAAAGGGGGTAAGAAAAAAAGAGTGAGAAGGAGTTAAATCAAGATTACTACACTTTTTACATTTTGAACTATTTCGCAATAGCTCTTAAGTAAACATATCACACAGTGACACATAAACACATACACACACGCAGAGAATTTGGAAGATATCACCAGGCATAAAACAGAATGGACAGATCCTAGCACCAAGGTAACAGCACTTAGTTTTCAGAAATATTCTGACGACGGGATCTTTATCCCGAAATATTAAGAATAAATCAAAAATAAGCAAACAACATCATAGTTACCTCATTTTTCTTTACACTTGGATTGTGATAGCCTTCAAAACCAATCACCAAACATCAAACGTTGTAATAATTAAATCAACATATTGTGGTATATCCACAGGTCTTGCTAGTTTGTAATTATTCTTCCATACCTTTTATCTTTACTTCAGATTTCACGTTGTTTGTTGTAATGAAATAACAATAGCGAATATAGATCATTTCAAGAATTTTCCGCAACTCTAGCCTGGTGCTGTAGAATACGCTAACCGCACCCACGTGGAGGGATAAGACCCCCTCAACCAACCAACCAACCAACCAACCAATCAACCTAAAGAATTTAAATAAATAACTCTGCTAATAGAGAAATGGTGGTGAAGAGATATAAATAAAGAGATAGAATTATGACTACAGACTGTTCTTCTGGAAGATCTGTTACGATTGTTGTGGCCATGTTTAGGCTGCAAATGAGAGCACTTTACAGTGGGGATCCATTGGTGTTACTTAATGTTAGGTAGAATCCGTTGGTTGTTCCTCGAATCCTTTGGTTGTTCATTGGTGTTTCCTTTGGTTGTTCGTTCCTTGGTGTTGGGTAGAATCCTTTTGGTTGTTCATTGGTGTTCCTTGGTGTTGGGTAGAATCCTTTGGTTGTTCATTGGTGTTCCTTGGTGTTGGGTAGAATCCTTTGGTTGTTCATTGGTGTTCCTTGGTGTTGGGTAGAATCCTTTGGCTGTTCATCGGTGTTCCCTGGTATTGTAATTGGTGCACTTGGAACGGTCCCAAAAGGATTGGAAAAGGGTTTGGAAAGTCTGGGAATCAGAGGAAGGATAGATACCATCCAGAACACTGCACTGTTGCAATCTGCCAGAATACTCAGAAGAATCCTGGAGACCTGAGGAGACTTGCTGTCACTCAGACTCCAGTGTAAGACCATCAGCTAACGCTGATGTGAAAACTCAAAAGGAGTAAATAATAATACTCAGACTCGTTTGACCCCATTTGAGAAGTGATATCTTAAAAAGTTAAGGGGTGTATCAACAATACTCAGACCCACATCCATTCTATACCGCAGCTAATTCCGAAATGAATCCATCCCTTAAAAGACTCACAAGCCGACCTTCTATCAACCCGTTCTAATTAAACAAAAGGAGCGCATGTGCATCCCCGACGCTTCACACCTCTTTCACCAATGTGAATCTTATCGTAAAATACCTCACCGTCTAAAGTTAATTAGTGCTTCGTCTTAAAATGTCTAAAGACTTGGACAATTTTATCTTGATGTCTACAACTCCCCTATCACATCCTACCTCAAGTATGTGCATTTTTTTTATCAGATCAAAGACGCTTGATGTCCAAAGGGTTAAAAATCTGCAAAGCACAAATCACTTGATAAATATGTAATAAAGGGAGATTACTCTTCAGTAAAAAATTATCATTATTCAAGGGGAATAACTTACGTTAAATTTAAAACGGATCTATCTATATCTATCAATATATCGTACAAGCTTTTACTATCCATCCATCTATCTATATATCTATCTCAAACTGTGTCTATCTATCTATCTATCTATCTATCTATCTCAAAATGTGTCTATCTATCTATCTATCCTATTTCTATCTATCTATCTATCTTCTATCTATCTATCTGCAAGATCAAATTTTCCGGAAGGAATTTCAAAACTCAAGTCACCACTATCAACAACCAAGCCCCAGCATTGATATTACCCAAGCAGTGCATCCGAGGAGCTTCCTAGCTTCTCTGGCTTCGAGAAATAACCTTGCGTGGCCCACTACATAATCACAACAGAATAAAATCCTCTCTTTACTATATATATATATATATATATATATATATATATATATTTATTGCATTTATTTTAACATTTACTTATATATTCATTACAGTTATTTTAAGATTTATTTACATACAAGAAGTGACAACCCGGCGTTGCCTTGGTGGTGGTGGGGGGTGGGGCAAAAAGTAAGTCTCGCAGATTCATTATTTTGTGAGTTGGATCCTCGCAGGATGCCCCATTAAAACCCCAACGTAAAAAAGAACTTGCGTTGATTCGTTGGGGCGCCAAGAATATAAAAGTGCACTGACACTTTGAAAAGAAAAAATGATGCCTCCTATTTAAAATATTAGGTGCAAAAAAAAAAAAATCCGCGCTGTTACTATTTCAATTTTATTTTTTTAATTATCTTCGCGAATATTTAACAATGCTTCATTATTTTTGCTCAAAAGGCAAGATCTGGTGATGCGTATGTGTATTTTCTTTGTCGTTAACTGTCTTATTTTCGTAGTTTCTTTCAGACATACATACATACACACAATTGCCCTTTATATATGTATAGATAGGTTTACTATTTGTTTTTTGACCACCAAAAATAATGTCACGTTCTAGCAGACTCTCAATCTACTGTAAATATTTACAATAGTTAGTATTCATAAATTAGAATTGATAGGGACATGGTTACTCACTCTTTTAACACTCTGTGTGTGTGTGTGTGTGTGTGTGTGTGTGTGTGTGTGTGTGTGTGTGTGTTTTAAAATAATAACAACATCGTAAAGTGAAAACTAAAAAAGCTCAATAATAAGTAATGTTCACAATACGCAAGTTTCACGAATGTTGATTCTCGGATAGGCAGCAAAAAGATCATTCATTTAATAGAATATAATAGAAAAACTTAAGTAGTAGGAAAATTTATGTGGATTTTATTTAATATTCTCTCTCCCGCCTATATATATATATATATATATATATATATATATATATATATATATATATATATATATATATATAATATTATATGATTATCAGTAAGTCAAGTCGTCGGGGCGGCCTAATGTGGGTATAAGCCGGACAACGAGGGAGCATATCCCCTTTTCACTAGCTCTAGACCAAGGAGATTATTTTGACATCTGAGGAGCAGCGCCACACCTACCATCAGCTTCTCACTTTACCGCACAGATTCCTGTGCTGCTCATACGCTGAGTTGGCCGGTATCGAACTGGGAACCTTTGGATTTCTAGCCGAACGCTCTACTGACCGACTGAGCAAAACTGGCCTCTTGATGATATAGTATGGTATATTTATAAGTAAATAGGGCACAATATCGTGGCATGTATATCGAGCATGTATATCTAAGTTAGGTTGGCGTGAACATGAAGTGAACGGTGTCCGGTTACTGATAGTTACTTGGTTATGCGATTCTCTAACCAAGTGCATAGGCGAAAAACTGTCAGTAACCAAGTTCCGTTGACTTCATGTCCACACTACGATATATATATATATATATATATATATATATATATATATATATATATATATATATATCGCAGTTAGCTAGTTCGAATTCCAGTCGCGTTCTATTACGTTCACTTTCGGACTAATGTCTTTGGGAAAGGTATAAAAACCCTCGCATACACCCCGAAAAAAATCTGCCTGTGTTACCTGCTGCTACTCATTCAAGTACTTAGGAGGCACATCGTTGCTTAACTTCGATGATCTAGCGAGAACCGAAGCTTTCAGCGGGACAGTCACTTCGATAATTTATTGATATAAAGAGATTTAATTTCACAATGTTTCTGGTCCAAGGGAGACAACTTTCTTTAACTGTGTGATTAATTCAAATGTTAATATCTTTTAAGACAAAATCCGATTCTCGCCCTTTTGGACGGGGGTCCAGTGGATTTGGCCCTGGACAGCAGAAGTTAACAACGTTGATCCCAGGGGGCCACCCTCACCCCAGGCAACACCTGCCCCCTCGATTTAAAGGGGAAGGGCTGGGTTTATTGCTTGGTGCCTGAGGCGCCCCCTTGAGGGGAATGCCGACGGAATGAACGTAGTTTTTGCACCCGCCTCCCACGAGCTTCGGTTCGTGGGTGGTCCCATATTAATAGGGCCTTGTGTCTGACACTTATACGTGGGATATGTGGTAAATATCATTTTAGATGGTGAAATCGACGTTAAAACATTTCGGTTTTTCAACCTTCACCAGGACATTAGGATCAATAACAACAAGTAATTATTCATTAAACCCAGTTTTGTTAAAACCAGTATGCAAATTAACCACACCTTATATTATGTAAACATTTGTTTTCTTAGTGATATATAACACACATTGCAGGATTTTAAAAGCACTAATAACATCGGCTGTTTTGAGGCAAATCTAACACAGATTTTCATTGAGGAATCGTGAATAAATAACATTTATTCTATGTATTAATAGTTTTGACTTAAATTAAATATTCATTAATGAACTTACGCAGTTTCTGAGGGTATTGTGAAGTGAGCAGTGACGTAGTTTCGGTTACAGACAGACAGACACCCAATCTTCATTATTATAAGATATCTTAATGATTGATTGATTGATTGATTTTAACGGTGTGTCAACCCATCTAGGGTTATTTTATGCCAGAGGTTAGGGAAACACGTTGTACGTTTATATTTACATTCTTGTGCTGTTTTTTTTTTCACATGATCTAAATGAAGACGTGTGTACCGCTGAGCAACTTATACAGTGCAGATGATGTGGAGGCGCGAGGTCTAATTGTTAGAGTCATAGGAAATGGACTCGTCGACCCGAGTTCAATTCCTGGACGAAGCTGTTTGTATTTCACATAGCGCTAATACCCTTGGGAAAGGTATGAATCCAATTCTCCCTCCAGCTATGGGCAAATAGCAGGGCAGACTGGGCTCTTTAACTATGGCTAGATAAGTAGTCTAGGAGAAGGAAAACTCTGAATTCAAACGTGTTTAACTCCGCTTAAGAAATTGACCTTGTGTCACATCCTGCTCGTGCGGAGGGGTTGGTAAATATATATACAGTGCAGGTGAATTCACAGTTGACTTGTAACGAAAAGAAGCAAACAATAACATTTTGTTTTCATTAAATTGTTTCCTGTTTTTGCAGTTGGAATTGTGGGTGTTTATAAAAACAGAAGTCATTCCCAGAAATAAGAGTGGAGAACGTTAAGGGGACTGTTTTAAAGAAAAAAAAACGTTTCATTTATGGTAATCTGAACATTAGCTACATAAATGAGAGTAACCTCCCCTTGTTTGTTTCACTTATTTGTGCTTGCGCATTATTTGAAATGAACTTAATTTTAATGAACATTTTATGATATTTTCGTGTTAAAACATGCAGTTGTATTGATTCGAACAAATTCGTATTTTCAGTGTAGATTTACGGTGAAATGAAAATGGCCGACCAAAACAGACGGTTTCTTCAAAGTGAAACAAACAAAGGGAGATTACTTTCATTTATGTAGCTATTGTTCAGATTACCTCATTTATTCTGTATTGTTAAACAGTTTCAGTTTTGAGATTTTTTTTTACCGCTCCTCATACAATGAAATAAACTTGGCGCCAAATCTTATGTTTTTTTTTTTTTGTTTGTTTTTTTTCATTGGAAATACACGAGGTCTGCCTCTTCAGTGACTATTAAAACAGAGAACAAATCTTATTTCACTATCATTTTTTTTCTGTTGAAACTACATTGAAGAATAAGCTAATGGTAGCATCTATCAATGCAGCGTTTGGGCTCATGCCTTTCCCAATCACCAATCTATACTACACGCCAATTTTCATAATGTAGTATTCATATAAAATGCAAATTTTGTTGAAACCTAATTAAGTTCAATAATTATTCTCGGGTGGTTTCAATGGTGCTGAACAACTCTCTTATGTTTTTCACGAGACTGACTATTAATGACATTCTACAATCTTTGCCCACAAAACTCACTTCTTCTATTTCAAAGATTTCCTATAAGATCACCAGCAAGATGGTTCTTGTCATGGTAACCTACAATGTCAGAGGGTAGGGTGCACTGACAACTTTCATGAGAAAATTTTAGTATTGTTTTGTGCTGAATATTTGGCAACGCCATTTTTACTGTGGCATTAAAAAAAGGAGCCGTGTAACTCGAATAATCGATATTTTTTGTAACACGGTCCAATTGAATCTTACTATAATGGAGAATTGGTGTCAGTCTGTAATCGAAACTACGTCCCTGTTTACGTCACAATACCCTACGTAAGTTTATCAATGAGTATTTGATTTATAGTCAAAATCACTAATACATTTATTAACAAGGTCTCCATGAAAGTTAGATTTGCCTCAAAACAGCCCACTTTATTAGTGATTTTAAAATTCTACAAGGTGTCTTATATATCACAAAGAAATAAAGGTTTACATTGCTTTGACAAAACCGGGTTTAATAAATAATTACTTGGTGTTATTGATCTCTAATATCATTGTTGTATTCTCCAACGTAATAAAATCAATTAATGATATAATTATAATGGGCGTAATGGCAATAAACGCGTACTATTGCAATCTCTTTTTACTTACTTATTATTACGCTTTATTATCTGTTTCTTTTTTCTAAGTCTTCTTATCTCTGGTCAGGTTGAGTTCTCTGGGCTGTCTCTCTTCATCGCGTCGGCTGTCGTCTCGGTTCGTATATTTCCGCAACAGTTTTTGTTTGTAATTATGAACGTGGAGACTTAGATTGTTCTTTATGTACGTCTTTATTACTTGAGACCCTATATTTTAACACGCACATGGAGAAGAATAAGAGGACGCCAGTATGCGTCTAGTTCCAAGGAGCTCAGTCCACAATCTGCAAACTTTCCCACAGATTCACCACGTGACATCCTCAACCAGATTAGAATATCCCGTCACATGTCAATTAGGGTTCAATGCCTGATTGTCATACCAATCTGAACTCACTGTAACTTTCCATGGTTTTAACGCTAACCGTTAAATTTAAATTATTTTGCACAACATCACAAAATGAATAGGCTAAGACATTCATTATGTAACAGTATTCCACATGCCGCAGATTTCTAGAAGTGAAGCCCAACCATCAGATGCAATTTAGTGTCATACCTCCACTCCAATCTTCATAGAGAAAATGAATATGCAAATTTTATTGAAACCTAATTGTGGGTTAAATCGAACTTAATGGACATAAATTCCCCCATCGCATGTCACCCCGCCGAAAGAAAAAAAAATACCAAAAATAAGGGAATTAACTTAATTTAATGAAATTTTCAGTGTTGATATATTAAGGAATAAAAGATATAATGCACCAGTTATTTTATTTAAAAGCTTTTACATTTTTTCAGATCAGTTAACTTTGAACCACGTATCTTTGAGGCGTAACACAGATTCTGAAAGATACGTGGTTCAAAGTTAACTGCCCTGAAAAAATGTTAAAGTTTTTAAATAAAATAACTAGTGCATTATATTTTTTATTCATTAAATATATCAACACTGAAAATTTAATTAAATTCGGTTAATTCCCTGATTTTTGGTATTTTTTTTCTTTCGGCGGGGTGACATACGATGTTGGAATTTAGGTCCGTTAAGTTCGATTTAACTTAATTGTGTTTTGTTTGGGTTCTTTGTTTAATGGCATATCAACCTTCAAGGGTTATTATTCAATGTAAAGCCATCATTGTAGAAAAACAGTAGTGGTACTATTTAACCCATAGCTAGTTCTAAATTTATACAATAATTGTTCACGGATGAACTTTTTTTCCTTGGATATGTCCATGAAGACTGCCTCTTCAGTGATTAATTGTGATATTCCAAAATCCTTGCCTACAAAACTCAATTCTTCCATTAAAAAAATAATTCTATATAACAACCATCAAGATGTTTCTCGTCGTGGCTACCTTCAATGTCAGTACGGGTCGGGTACACTGATAACTTTCATGAGAAAACTTTAGTCCAAGTACAGAACACGGTACAAGTGCTGATCTTATCAAGTGTGTCTCAGAGACTCTTTATCTACAGATAGCTAATGGATTCTGTACGCCTTGGTGTCGCTGTTTTGGTGAAGACTATTTGGCACCGCCATTTTTGGTGTGGAACTGTTTTAGCACTAAACAGTTTTGGTGACTTTCGTATATATTTAATCGATTGATTAGATTGTAAGTAAAGACCAAATCTTATTATAATGGAGATTGTGTGTTTTTCTGTCTGTAACCGAAACTATATTACTACTCAAGTCACAATTCCCTTAATTATTTACGTCAAATTCTCCATGATTTCATAACCTTCAGTTATTAATAAAAATTGTTTTACATTATTAATACTGTTGACCATATCTACTTACTAATAACATGCAATTGTATTTATATATACAACAAAATAGCGGTTTACAGTTTGAACGAGAAGGCTAATTTGCATATTGATATTTAAAATTTTATTTTAATAAAAATGTGCTTGGTATTATTGATTTCTAATTGTTTGGTTTTATCTTAAAAAATATAAACAAAAATCTCGTGGATAAATCTTAAAAGAAATTTATTTACAAGAAGAAATAACTGTAATATTATCCTTTACTTCCTATTTTAACTAAATAGTTAAATTAGGAAAATTTACCAATGAAAGAGGGGAGTAATGGAAAATGATGTAATAGTTAGTTTCAAAGTTGTTCTATTTTTCGATTATACCCCTCTGTTGTTAAGTAAGTCTTCAAATTCATTAAAGGATTAAAAAATAAAAAATTTGAATGTCTTTAATATGTATTAAAATAAAACAACTATATAAGATATATAATATCAGTCATGTATTTATTAAAACTTGTTTTACGTCTAATCAAATTTTAAGTGTACTTATTGCACCCTCCGGGGTGCAGTTTTTAGTTAAATTTTATAATAAAATATCATTTAAATCAGAAAGGCTAATGAAAAATAAGATAAAAAGATTTTTGAAAGATGATATGACTTTGAAATAAACTCTTCCAGTTCCGACTCCCGTTTCATTGGAATTTTCTAATTAAAATGTTTAGTTAAAATAGGAAGAATAATATAACAGTTATTTCTTCTTGTTAAGGGATTTCTTTAAGATTTACTCCGAGATTTTGCTCATATTCAATAAGATAAAAAAACAATTCAGAAATCAATATACTAAGCATATATTTATCAAACATTTTTTAAGATCATATGCAAATTAGTACCCTTCACACTGTAAACCGCTATTTTGTTGTATATATTACAATTGCATGTTATTAGTATGTAGTATGGTTCTGGACCATTGTATAATTAACGGCGTCGAATCCCCCAAACACCTGCCCCGATTTAAAAATTTATTGCCACCTGAGGCGCCCCCTTTGAGGGAAATGCCGACGGGATCGACGCAATTTTTCACCTGCATGAGCTTCGGTTTGTGGTGGTCCCAAGTTAATAAACCTGTACAAGTGGGGTTAAATACAGTATGTAGATAAAACAGTGTAAAATGTAAACTTTATTAATAATGTTTAAATAAAAATAAAATCATAGATATGATGTAAATAACAGGAATTGTGATTGTATAGTAATTGTTTTTACAGACAACAAACCACAATCTCCATTATAAAAGATTTATTCTATATTATGACGATTTGGGTAATGTGACCTAAGCAGTGACGTAATTTTGTTACAGACAAAACCGAAGCGAATCTCCATTATTAATAGATTTATCCGAACCTTATAGCAAATGCATTAAGTGCATCATCACAATATCGAAGGATCGAGCCTGTTCATTTTCACAAGGAATATTAGCGAACCAGCATTTAACTTTAATAACATTAATAAATATTTATTAGTTTTAGTCTATGACTGCTGAAAACCCTTCCTTCCAGGGCTAACAAGTCGGGTGTTCGGAGGTGGTTAGTGCCACCACTGGTACTAAGGAACAGTCTTACGGTCATAATAACCAGATACCATACTAATCTTGACCACTTATCCGACGTAGACGTTTACCTCAGCTAGTTTATTTAATAAAGGTCCAAAAATATCTTAAAAATTCTATTCCAAATTTCTGAGATTCTTTTTCACCAGATTACACCTCCATGAATTAAGTTGAAAGCGGTTCATGCCTTTGTTAGTTGTATTGACATTAGTAATAAAGTATATGTATTATTTTTCACTGTTTCGAAAAATCACACATTCACCTGTCTGGCCTCACGTTTGCCGGAATAATGAATATATATATATATATATATATATATATATATATATATAACGAAACGTTTAACGCGATGAACACATACGTGTAGTCGACTGTAATTAATCGGTATCTCGATTATTTCAGTGGATTTAACCCTGAAGATCCCTATGGTGAAACACGAGTAGGTTATTACTTGTACCTATATTGTAATAAATTTGCACTACTAACGTATTGAATACTTTGTATTTGTTCTATCGCTGACTTATCTCACTGAATTTTGCATCATCTAACCATCGTGACCATATTCACCGGTAAGTCACCTTTTCCATTATATATATATATATATATATATATATATATGTGTGTGTGTGTGTGTGTGTGTGTGTGTGTGGAGAAAGGTAGACAAACACGGGATGTTGTAGAAAATGGATGTTTATTGTAGGTAATGATGTCGACGATGCAACGCTTCAGTCTATTAGACCTTCTTCAGGACTTTAGAATAGAGTTCTTGCTTCAGTGGTGAACATTTTCCTTCTAATAAATTGAGGAGGCCGTGAATAAGGGGGGGGGTTCGTTTGATGGTATCAGAAGAGGTTGGAGGTGGACTCTCCCTCTCTCTAATAGGGAGTGTATCATGGTGGACTTCGATAGTGCCACAGGTGTTAAGTGTTTGGATTAGGATTTTTTTTGGGGGGGGGGAGATGGATTTACAATTAACATTCTGTTTGTTGGAATATTTGTGTAAATTTTGGTTGTAGGTGTTAGAGAGGATGGGGTGATAGTGAGATTTGTTATAATTGTATGTGTGTGTATGTATGTTTATTATTTACACCTTTTGAGCTTTCACATCAGCATTAGCTGATGGTCTTTTACTGGAGTCTGAGTGACAGCAAGTCTCCTCAGGTCTCCAGGAGTATTCTGACAGATTGCAGCAGTGCAGTGTTCTGGATGGTTTCAATCCTTTTTCTGATTTCCAAACTTTCCAAACCCTTTTCCAATCCCTTTGGGACCGTTCCAAGTGCACCAACCACAATTGGTATCACTTTGACTTTCATATTCCATAACTTTTTTAGTTCTCTGGCAAGGTCCAGATATTTGTCCATTTTTTTCATTTTCCTTTAGCTTCACCCTGTGATCTGCTGGAACTGCAAAATCCACCAGTTGACAAGTTCTTTCTTTTTTGTTTATCAACACTAGGTCTGGTCTTCTTGCTGGGATAAGGTGATCCGTTTTTATTTCAAAGTCCCAGAGAATTTTATGCGTTTCGTTCTCAAGAACAGATTCTGGTTTATGCATATACCATTTTGTTGTATAGTCAAAATTTAATTTTTTGCATAAATCCCACTGGATCACCTTCCCAATCCAGTCGTGTCTAGTTTTGTACTCCCGTTGTGCTAGTTTGCTACATTCGCAGAGTACATGGTTTACAGTCTCATCTCTATTACTGCAAAGTCTACATTTACTATTTTGTTGGGTTTATCAATTTTCGCTTTGATATAGTTTGTCCTTATGGCATTATTTTGTGCAGCAATTATTAGTGATTCAGTTTTTCTTTTGAGATTTCTTTTTCTTAACCATGTCCATGTCTTTTCATGTGCAACCTCTTCGATTTGTCGTTTGAAGTGTCCATATAATTGTTTTTCTTCCTATTTTTGTTTTCTAGTCTTTGTTTTTTTCTGTTTGTCCATCTGTCACATCTACTATATTGGCCGCCATAAGTAATCTGTCTTTGCTCTTTCTTGTGTAATCCTCAAGTTGTTGGATTGTGGTTTCTACGCAGTCATCTATGTTGGCAAGA
The DNA here is from genome assembly GCA_023376005.1 of Doryteuthis pealeii. NCBI lineage: Eukaryota > Metazoa > Mollusca > Cephalopoda > Myopsida > Loliginidae > Doryteuthis > Doryteuthis pealeii. Next base: position 105,753,306 of record CM042137.1, on the reverse strand, counting down.
CCTCTTCCCCCTTTCTTTCTTGACACATATAATCTATCTCTATCGTCTCTAGGGTGGAGAGCCTTGTGCATGGTCATTAACTTTCTCGTCATTTGGTCAATCTGAGTTCTTCTTTTGTCCATTTTAAGAATGGTCCTGAGTATCTTATAATGGGGACGGCCCAGGTATTGATTCCATTGATTAGATTTCTGCTGTTAAGTTTGGTTTCTAGAAGTTTTCTAGTTCTCCTGAGATATTCTTTTTTTTTAACTTTTCCTTTCATTTCTGTTTGCTTGATATTGCCCGCTTCTAAAATTCCTAAATATTTGTAACTTTCATTTTCATCAAGTGATTTTATAGTGTCCCGATTTGGCAGTTGTATTCCATCCATTAATTATTTTTCACCCTGTTTCATTACTAGCATAGCACATTTTTCAATTCCAAATTCCATTCCTATATCTTTGCTATATATTCTAATAGTTTGTACCAGAGTTTCTAATTCTTTTTCATTTTTTACAATTTTTTTATGTCATCCATGTACATAAGGTGGTTTATCTTTTCTTGTGCGTTAATGAATTTGTATCCCCCTGTACATTTTTTTAAGTATATGATTGAGTGGCATCATTGCTATAATAAACAGTAGTGGTGATAATGAGTCATCTTGGAAGATACCTCTCTGGATTTTTACTTCTGCCAGGAATTGCTTTCCGGCTTTTAATTGAACTCGCCAGTTTCCCATGGCTTTTTCAATGAAATTTATGATGGTGTTGGAAATTTTGTACATCGTTTATTATTATTACATTGTTTATTATTATTATTTTATTATTATTACATTATCTTCTTTTTCTTCTTCTTCTTCTTCTTCTTCTTCTTCTTCTTATTCTTCTTCTTATTATTATTATTATTATTATTATTATTATTATTATGTACATTGTATTATATTACTGTTATTATCTTATGATATGACATGTGATGGCACTATTGAATTCCACCATGATACACTCCCTATTATCCACAGACACCGTGTCATCAGTGTGGCTAGACACACCAACTAACTCCGACCAGAAGTGAACCCCAACTGACTTTACGTCCTTCCGATCCGTTAACCTCTAGGTCATTCCCAGCTGCTGTTTAAGGAGCGGTGTTTTAACTGTTTTAAATACATACATCTGTGTATATACTTTACGATCACCAGAGAGATCAAATCTGTAAACAGATGATCATTGCATTATGTTTTTTGGCGGTGAAAGTTTATTAAAGTCGCTCCTAAAGAGCCTTCCGGGTTACGGGTATATATATATATATATATATATATATATATATATTATATATGTGTGTGTGTGTGTGTGTGTGTGTGTGTGTGTGTGTAGGAAATAGGAAACAAAGTATTCAAAAAAACATGAGTTTATTCTTGTTGGTGAAGTCAGCGTTTATTAAACCTTCATATACACACACACACACACACACACACACACACACACACACATATATATATATATATATATATATATATTATATATATATATATATTCCAAAAGTCCAGAGATGAAATCTTCCTTACGACACAAGAGTTTTTTTAAAACCTGTCGTAGTTTGAGAGCTCAATGTGTGCTCTTAATGTTAGAGTCACAGAGCAAATTTATAAATAAAGAAATAACAAAAGACTTAGAGATGTTGCATTATAGTCTATTTCAGGGAGCTTAGACAAATAGTCTAAATCTCCTGATTCATCAGATGCGAATGATGAATGATTTATTACTTTAAAGGTATTTGAAAACAGATTTTTTAAAATTTTTTAATTTTTTAAAATTTATAGTCCTGTGAAGCCTTTAATGTAATAAAGAATTCATCATTCGCATCTGATGAGTCGGGAGAGTTAGACCTTTGTCTAAGCTCCTGAAATAGACTATAATGAAATCTCTAAGCCTTTTGTTATTTCTTACTTATATATATATATATATATATATATATATATATATATATATATATATATATATACTGCTCAAAAAATAAAAAAACACCTAATTTAATTAATTCTTTACAAAATCCAAAATAAAATAAAACAGATTTATTAATTACACCCGTACAAACACAAACTTAATTCAGATACAAAACTACGATATTCCCTCTAAGAGACCCAAGTCTTTTTTTCTATAAACGTCTCGAGATAACACGCATATAACAAGACTGCTCTCGGAATATATAAAAAAGGAAATGAAATGGTTACTTTTTGGATGCAGTTCACAACCCAGATATCACCAAACAGCAACAAAGACAAAATCTCAGAACAAATTTACTTCCTGTTTGAAACGACCGTTTTGATTTTGATTTGATTTTCTTCGTCAATGAAGGAGTAAGGATCATTCCGAAATAGAGCATGTATCGACATTTGGACCATATAACCTTAAGGCACCCCTTTTCAATTTCGTGTCATTAGGTCATTTTTTTAAATTTGCACCGTCAATATCCGATTGTTTGTTAGGGGTTAGGGTTAGGGGCTAGGGTTAGGGTTAGGGGTTCTAACTGAAAATTGAAAAGGGGTGCCTTAAGGTAATATGGTCCCTACATTTATTCTTTATCATGCTTCATCATCCACTGCGCTCAATATTCATTACTTAAAATTTTTTCAACACTTTCTTTCATTTACATAAGTCAAGTTTATAGGCCATTCAATTGTCATATATATATATATATATATATATATATATAAAATATATAAGTATTTTAAAAGAATGTGGTGATGGTGGGTGATTTTCGAAATGTTCTGCAAGTCAACCGCCATCTCCACGCAAGATTTCATCTCGCATCCCGATGAAGGTTGCAAAAACAGAAACGTTATAGCGTTGACATTACCATCAAGGATAAACTCATCTTTTGGAATACTTTGTGTTTTTCTAATATGTCTACATATTGTCGGATTTAATTCATCATTTTACACACACACACACACACACATATATATATATACCGGTCCTCGCCAACTCAGCGTATGAGTAGCCCAGAGACCTGTGCGGTAAAGTAAGGAGCTGATGGTAGGTGTGGCGCTCCACCTCAGATGCTAAAAAACAATCTCCTTAGTCTAGCACTATTGAAAGGGGGATAGACTCCCTCGCTGACTAGCTGATACCGACTTTAGGTCGCCCCGTCGACTTTACTTTTACCTTTTATATATATATATATATATATATATATTATATATATATATATATGTGTGTGTGTGTGTGTGTGTGTGTGTGTGTGTGTGTTTTATGATTTGCTTTAAGTATGTGTTTATATTGGTTTGGTGGTTGGTTTTGAAGGCTATCACAAAGCAAGTGTAAAGAAAGATAAGCCAACTATGGTATTATTTGTTTATCTTTGATTTATTCTTAATATTTCGAGATAAAGATCTCTTCGTCAGAAGATTTCTGAAAGTCTGAAGTTGTTGCTAGTAATTGTTCATTCTGTTTTGTCTCTTATATCTTCCAAATCTCTCTCTCTCTCTCTCTCTCTCTCTCTCTCTCTCTCTCTCTCTCTCTCTCTCTCTCTCTCTGTGTGTGTGTGTGTGTGTGTGTGTGTGTGTGTGTGTGAGTCTGTCTGTCTGTCTGTCTGTCTCTCTCTCTCTGTGTTCTTCAGACCCAGTTGATATCATATATATATATATATATATAATATATATATATATATATATATATATTCTCGGGTCAACACAAAAGCAACCACGCGTTCAAATCACATATTGTTTATTCACTTCTTGTTTAACATGTTAACATTTCAATTCTCCCACCATCGCGTTAGACTTCCACATGACTTGTCACCAATGGCTAGAGTCGCTTGGCGTTCGAGCGACGTAGCTAATCAATACCACTCTAACAGTGATCTAATCATAATAATAATAATAATAATAATAATATAAAAGGGTGTGCGAAGTGGAAGGGCTGTTTATTGATCTGATGACAGTATAATTGCGAGTATGTACATACTTGTAGGCTTTTTTTTCTTTCCTCTTTTTTTTTTTTTAAACTCTCGCCTACTTTCTTGTTTTTCTCCTTCCATTTTTTTTAGTTGGAGTTAAGTTACGGACTGGTAAGCGTGATAGCATCTATTTTAAAAAAATCGTATGCACGGGTAGCGGACAGTTAACGCTAAATGTCATAAGAGACCGGTAGATGACCACTCGTGGATGTTAAGTTTCCGACGTTTCGTTGTTCCGTGGATACATTACAAAAGGAAGCTTTTTTTTTCTTTTTTTTTCAAAATCTAAACAACAACAAACAAACAATCTAACGGTTGGATACGTATATTAATGTCAGTGCTATTTAACGCTATGACAGGGAAATAACCGGACTTCTGGTAAATATAAGAGAATTGGATTCTATTATTTTATTTTTAATTCTCTATCAATCCATTCTCAGTTGAAGAGAAAATGTTTCAGTATACATTCAAAGAGAGCTTTCTACTAGCTTTTATAAGAACTTCGTTGGAATCTATCTAGGATTCGTGAGTTCAATCCCTGGGCTCAGTTTCTGCAAAATAACCAAGAAGGCAAATTAACTGATACAAAATATTCCAAGGATTCCATATCGGGATGAGAACGTTTGATCCTTGATTTAAAATTTTTTTTTTCTATATCAACACATTTTCAGTTGAGGAAAAATGTTTCAAAACACATTGTCGATAATTGTTGGATAGAAGGAGAGAAAGAAAAGAGGCACCAAAAAGATATTTTGGTTCGCTAAAAAAAAAAAAAAAAAAAAAAAAAAGAACAAAAAAAATGAAATACTATTTCAAATATATAAAGATATTTTGCTTCACTAAAAACAAAAAAAATTGTTTAAAATGTCCACTATACAAATTATAACAACCAACATCTTAGAAACTTTCGGTATTGTGTCGTAAATCGTGCAGTCGTTAAGCGGATGGTTGCTGATACTGCTGATACGCTTTATTTAAGATAATCTGAATATTTAAAAATTTAGAAAAATATTTTTGTTTGTTTAACATTTCATTTTTTCAAATATTTTTACCCTTAAATCAGTCTGTTTATTGAAAGCAATTTATTAATTTGATTATGAAAAAGTCATTGATTTTATTGAATTTTTAAATTCTATTGAGAAAAATCTATTCATTTTTTTAGTTTCAGTTTTCTTTAACTTTTATCATTCCCCTTCTTTACACCCAGGCACACTCACGCACACACACACACACACACACACACACACACACACACACACACACACATATATATACATTATATATATATATATATATATATATATATATATATATATATAATCTTTTTTCTTTAAGACGGTTATGAGTGTGAACAAGACTCAGTGTTGTAATGGCTTTAAAAACATATCATGATGAAATTAACGGTACCGGACATTTGACCGTCATTAATCCAGCTCCATTTGTAGATAGGTGACCACTTATCAGTTTGCAGGTTCCCTAAGCAAACTGAGTCCTGATTGACAGATTAAACAAACCTTAGTAAATAACAGAAGAATTATGCAATTGGAAAATTCAATAGAAATTGTCTTTAAAAGAAATGCATATGGAATCAAGTACCATTTTATTTAATGTGGATATTTTCCAAATTCCTAAAATACAAGAATTTACTTGAATTTATTGCACATTGCTTGTGCAGATCAGTTATTACCGAATAGCGAGTCAATTCCTCACTGAATGCCCTGTACATGCGACCTTGTGTCACATCCTACCCGAGGCGAACTGTCTGTTCAATCATCTCTAAGATAATAAAAGAATATATATTTTTACAGATCTATTATCATCATAGACGGAAAAGTGTTTAAAATGTCCACCATACAAATTTTAACAACCAGCATCTTAGAAACTTTCGGTATTGTGTCGTAAATCGTGCTGTCAATAAGTGGATGTTTGCCGATACTGTTTATTATATTAAATTATCTACGCTTTATCTATTATTAAAATTAATCGCCGCGGTACGATAGGGACACCGACAACTTCGAAGAAAAAAGTAAACTCGTTATTTAACAACAACAACAACAACAACAACATTACTCTTCAGCAGAAATAAAATCACATCAAGAAATCAACTGAAAAGCGGTTTTACACAATTTTGAAAATCTAGGATTTGAGCCAAAGATTCCATTTTGTCTCGGCTAGATAATAATATAATATAAACATTGAATATAAAAACTCGAAATGAGTATAGTAATACCGTTACATATACATCAATAAATAAATATGATACATTTCCCTTTTGTTAGTATTAGCAGACCGAAAATTGTGAATTTTATTTGAAGCAAAGTATAAATAATTTTTGTTTTTTAAATGAAAAGATTTCAGCGCCGAAGAGAAGATTCCTCTTGTAATCAGACTGTCCGCCATGTTGAAATGCGCCGGTTAAAAAATGAAGGGATAATATGTCCCGCGCGTTGGATTACAATAAGAAGACTTTTTTTTTCAAACTTCGTAAATTTCTGTATAAGGTAAAAATTTGAACCATAAATTCATCTTCGACTTTTGTTCATGATAGTCAATATAAATTAACATTAATTCGTATATAGTTTCCGATATCCCAACTACGGATTTATCAGTTACCCATTTAATACTGGCCACCGAACGTTGTTAAGGAAGAACAGTATTTCAACGCAAATAATAAGCGTTTATCTCTCTCAGTATTTACTCGGTGGATTATATATCTTTATAAGAAGCCATTTTATATTTCAACTAAATACACCAGTGACTTTCGGTGGGAGACACACTGATTTATCAAGACTCCATAAATACCAGATTTTATAAAAGTTTCTATGGAATCTATCAAGAATTCGTGAGTTCAATCCCTGGGCTCAGTTTGTCCAAAATAACCAAAAGGCGAATTAAAAGATACAAGATATTCCAAGGTATAGACATCGGAATGAGAACGTTCGATTCCTGTTTTATTTTCTTAATATCCACCCATTCCGAGCTGAGGTAAAAAAAAAAAGGTTTCAAAACATTGACGATAATTATTGGATAGAAATAAATGAAGAAAAGACGCACCAAAAGGAAATTCTTGTTTCACTTAAAAGAAAAAAAAAGAAAAGATGAATATTCTATTTTAAATATATAAAAAATATTTTGCTTCACTAAAAACAAAAATTTTATTCATGATAATCGGAATATCTAAAAACCTGCAAAAATATTTTTGTTTGTTTCTAGTTTATTAAAAAAAAAAACTTTTTAATAACATTTCATTTTTTAAAAAAGATGAATATTCTGTTTCAAAAATATACAAATATTTTGCTTCACTAAAACAAAACAAAAAAAACATAAGTTTATTTTAAAAGAACTGTTTCAAAAATATAAAAATATTTTGCTTCATTAAAAACAAAAAAAACAACATAAGTTTATTTAAAAGAACTGTTTCAAAAATATAAAAATATTTTGCTTCACTAAAAAACAAAAAAAAACAACATAAGTTTATTTAAAAGAACTGTTTCAAAAATATAAAATATTTTGCTTCACTAAAAACAAAAACAAAAATGTACATAAGTTTATTTAAAAGAACTGTTTCAAAAATATAGAAATATTTTGCTTCACTAAAAACAAAAAACAAAAATAAACAACATAAGTTTATTTAAAAGAACTGTTTCAAAAATATAGAAATATTTTGCTTCACTAAAAACAAAAAAAAAATGTACATAAGTTTATTTAAAAGAACATTTTAATAACATTTCATTTTTTTTAAAAAGATGAATATCCTATTTCAAATATATAAATATATTTTGCTTGACTAAAAAAGAGAAATTGTTAATAATAAAATTAATGATACAATAAACATTAATTGAAATGGAAACGAAGAAAAGCATTAGAAAACCCGTCCGCCGGATAAGTAACCAAAGTGCGGCTGAAGAAGACAATGCTAAAGAAACTGGAAATACCAACACACCGGAGAGTTCATCTCCGGCTGAGAATTTGAAGACCAGCCGACCCGGGGTGAGCAATACTAATGAGCCGCTGATAACCTTGTGCCTAAAGAAGGAGTGGTTAGCAGCCGAAACACGGATAAAAGTTTTAAAAAAAGGTCACCCGGAAATCAACCAAACAGATGAGGTAAATTTTTATTTATTTATTTATTTGTATGCGTGAGTTTTTGTCTCCCTCAGTTCAGAAAGTGGGTCCCCAAAGTGGTTCCTCAAAGTGGGTTCTCAAAGTGGGTTCTCAAAGTGCAGACCCAATTTTGTTCAGTGAGTCAAAAAGTTTTGCAATATTTTTGTTGTGTCTGAGTTATCAAATAACAACATTGAAATCCGGAAGAAAAGGTTAACATAGGTTTATAAACCTTTGGTACAAAAGATATAAAGCAGATAGAATCCAATGTGCAGTTCTTTAACAACTGTAATTAAATCTGTGTAGCAAGAGTAGCTATTACTCGATAACTCTCTTGTGTAGTCTGTATTATTCAGTCGTTTCGTTGGACGAGTCCAACTTTCTCGTAAGGGAAATATTTTCCCTTACAACAATTTTATCATCGTGAGACACAATTCGGCTGCTCCGACTGCTTTTGCCGAGGTCCTGAGGGTAGTGAACCGCAGTGGATTGTGAGTTGCCGAATGTTACTCGCTGAATTTGCCTCTATGACTTGGGCACGGCCTCGGAATGGTTCGATGCCTACCTGACGTTGCCTGATTGGAATTTTTGCAAACCGAACTAAAATTTGTTTAACCATCTGGTTACTGTACTGTGATGAACCGTGTCTTCACCTTTCGAACAACAAATGCTTTTGAATGTTTCTGTAACATTGTGGCCCATTTCGAACTCGTAAAGCATAAGTTTCCGAATTAGATTATATTGCACGTTCATCTATGCGGCTTTCAAATCATAAATAGAGCGAAGCAATAAACAATTTGTCAGTGCACCAACTTAAAAAAAAACATCCTGTACATATACGGTGTCGCTTATAAATAAGTAGATCTCAAACAATTTTTTATGAAATATTAATTTTCTTCTAAACAAGGATTTTTAAAAAAACTTGTGGAACATTATACAATCAAAAAACAGTTACTATTAAGTATAATTCATCATAAAAACACTATACAGCATTGAAACTCTATAGCCAAAAGTAATCCAAAAATAACTACGCCTTTTATATACAAGGTGTGTCAAAAAGTATCGAGATTTTTTGTACTTTTTGACACACCTTGTATTCTGAAAGAAAATAACGTTCCATTCATTTATTTTATTCGGAATACAAGGTGTGTCAAAAAAGTACCAAGTTTAAAGCTGTATTTACTAAGAAGAATGAATGGAACGTTATTTTTTTCAGAATACAAGGTGTGTCCAAAAGCACAAAAAATCTTGATACATTTTTGACACACTTTGTATATATATACAATTTCATTTTTGTTAAGAGAGTTTCGAGAGGTGCTAGTTTTGTAATGGTTATCGTCATAGAAAATGCGCACGGGGGTACATGTAATGGTTAGAGTTGTAGGAAATGGACTCGTCGACCCGAGTTCAAATCCTGAACTAAGCTACAGTTCATATACCGCTAATACCCTTGGGAAAAGTATAAATCCAACTACTCTCCCTCCAGCTATGGTTAAAATAGTAGGCAGACTGGGCTCTTTAACCTTGGTTAGGCAACCAGTCTAGGAGAAGGAAAAATTTGAATTCAAACCTGTTAAATCCGGTTGGGGTGGTCACTACTAGAATAGGCCCAGTCCTAATTAGTGATCTATTTCACTAATTAATTTGAAACAAGTCCAAATGGCCTGCTTGCATTTCTCATAGCGCTAATGTCCTTATGGAACGTATTCATCCATCTGTCTCAACCTCTATATATAATTAGTGGGACAGACTGGGATCTTTAACCTCGGTGTGGTAACCGATATGGGAGAAGGAAAACTCTGAATTCACACCATTTGTACTCCGCTTAAAAACTGACTTTGTATTGCATAATGAAGGGTTGGATTAATGCGTACAGAGATTCAATGCTGCAGAGTTTGGTAATAAATAATACCTAATAATATCCGTTTTTAATTTATCCTATTCTATTAAAATAAGAACATCCACATATCTTTGATTTAGAAGGAAATTATTGGGTGGATACTTATTTATGGACGACTTTGTATTTATAATAAACAGCTTTATTTTTATTTTTGTTTCTTTTGTTCAACTGTCAGAGTGTAGTATCTGTTCGATCTGCTTGGGATTGAAGTGACATTCTCTGGCATCTCTGCCTAAAATCAGAGTGTAGTAGTAACTTACTAAGCTGAACTCATTTTGGCTCAAATCCAGATACATGAGGCACTCAGTGAGAATCGAACTCTCTTACAATGGTCTACTCTCTTAGCTAACTAACCATTACACCACAAGTGGTGTCCAACTCTGGTTTTGTTGTCATTTACTCTGTTCTACCTAGTTTGGTACAAGACCAGAAGTATGAGGCACCCAGTGAGAATCGAATTCACTAACAATGGTCTACTTGCCGAATTATCTAATCATTACATTACACACACGAGATGCCGTAGGATCAGAGTGCGGAGATGCTGATACGCGTCCTGCATCACTAACTCACGCTGTAAAATCACATCCATTCGTCCGAGTGTTTTTCTTTTTTCCTCCCTCACCATTTCAAGTAAATACATTTCTACAGTTTCTTAGAAATAAATTACACAGGATAGGTTACAAGGTAGGTATTAGAAGGCTTTAGTTGGGACCCATAAATTTTCCTGTAGACTCATTCAAAGCAAATATGTGCGTCCCTGGACACACTAAATCAAAAAGCTATCAGCATCAGTGAGAGTGTGTCTTGCCAACCTTCAAACTTGGATTTAGATACAAAATATGTTCATCTTTAGCTATATTCTTATCTACTGGTTGGGCAGAGAGAGAGAGAGAGAGAGAGAGAGAGAGAGAGAGAGAGAGAGAGAGAGGGTAGTAGTAGTAGTAGTAGTAGAGGAAAAGGGTTAAGGGTCTACCATGGTTTCAATCCAAATGATTTCATCAGGACCCTACCCCACACTTAACTAAGTCGATGTAATTCTTTAGTTAAACTGAGATACATTTCAAAAGAAATAAAATGTATTTCAGTTTAACTAAGGAATTACATAGAGAGAGACAGACAGACAGACAGACAGAGACAGAGAGAGACAGAGACAGAGACAGGGACAGAGACAGAGAGACAGACAGACAGACAGATAGACAGACTGACAGACATGAAGCGTACCCAGACCATAGGATTCCGATACCACACCTTTGCATTATACTATAAGCGAACATTCTGATTCATTCATGACACTAGCCGTGATGTGTTGAAAATATTTGTCCTACACATGTGGACACATGTTTCATATTCGACCCATGGATCAGAGTGTTGAATCTGTACCAATGGAAATCTTATTAAATGTTACAAAAGAAAATTGAAATTATATTTTTGAAAATTCAAAGTATTCATAAACTTATACGTCTATTGTATTTTCTTTTTTCTTTTTTTTCCGTATATTCATTTATGAAGAAGTATTCAATTTTTCCGTATATTCATTTATGAAGAAGTATTCAATTGGCCTTTTGCATTTTTTATGGCGCTAACCGACGCTCCAATAGCGAACTCCAGCTTTGTTTAAAAACAAACAAGTAAAAAAACTAGTTTAAAGATTATAAGTTTAAAAAGAGAAATCAGATTTCTTTTTTGTTTTTAGTTCCTAGATTTCGTTTCGTTTGTCTTGTTTTAAAGTGTCCTGGGTATGACGTTAAGCTGTATCTAATGGTGAATTTCTAATTCTGGAGCTCTAGGGAATGGGGAGTACCCCGTTATTGTCATTACTCCCAGGCCCTCTTTGAGTGGTAGTAACTGCAAGGGACCCATCTATGGGTAAAATAGAAAAAATTATTCTAAAAATGTGTTTGGAATTTCTAATTCTGGAGCTCTGGGGAATGGGGAGTACCCCCTTATTGCCATTGCTCCCAGGTCCTCTCTGAGTGATAGTACCTGTAAGCGTTAAATAGAAAAAAAAATGATTCTTAAAATGTGTGTTTCAAAAATTGAGTTTAAAGAAATTTGAATACCCATTAAAAATTAACAAAACAAAACGTCTTTGCCATAAAATAACCCAACAAGGGGTCAAGGTTTATGTACCAGACATATATGCCGAAAAAATGGGGGAGGGTCCCTTAATGAAAAAATCTGATATTGTGAGAAGTACCTGGTACCTATTACTTAAGCATAACATTTATTATCTAGACTTGCAAATATATGCACCCTCCGGGTGCAAGTATTTAAGTTTTAATATAATAAAATATTATATTAAATTAGAAAGGCTAATGAGGCTAAATAAGGATGCAGATAAAAAGATTTGAAACAGAGGGGGCATAATCAAAAAATAGAACAACTGAAACTTACTCTTCCATCACTCTCGTCTTTCATTGTTATTTTTTCTAATTTAAGTATTTAGTCAAAAGAGGAAGTAAAGAATAAAAATTACAGTTATTTCTTCTTGTTAATGGATTTCATATAAGATTCATTGGAGAGATTTTTGCTTATATTCATTAAAATAAAGCCAAACAGTTAGAAATCAATAATACCTAGCACATATTTATTAAATTCGATTTTTTAATATCAATATGCAAATTAGCCTTCCCGTTCACACTGCAAACCGCTATTTTGTTGTATATATAAATATAATTGCATGTTATTAGTATGTAGATATGGTTAACAGTATTAATAATTTAAAAACAATTTTATTTATAATTGAGGTTAAGATAAAATAAAATCATTGAGAATGTGATGTCAATAACTAAGGGAATTGTGACTTGAGTAGTAATATAGTTTCGGTTACAGACAGAAAAACACACAATCTCCATTATAATAAGAGATGTAGATATAATATAAATAATTCATGTATATATCTAGATGATAAATTGAAATAATTCATAACAAACTATTTCAGTTTTTTAATGCATGCCATGATGTGCTTGTTTCTATTAACTTAACTTTTTAAATAAATTAATCGAGTCATTCTATAATTTGATAAATATATATAGTTCATTCTACTGTGGCATATGGAAATCTAATAAATTACAATGGAATTATCAGAATGATAATTGATTAGATTTGGTTTGTTTTGTTTTACGGCATATCAACCTCAGTGGGTCATTTAATGCCGATAAAGTTGTGAAATAAATCAATTCTTAATGGATAATACAATTTTTTTATAAATACAATTTTCTATTTAACCCATAGATGGGACCCTAACAGGTACTACCACTCCGGGTCAGAGTGGACCAGGGAGCAATGGTGATGAAAGGGTGCTCCACATTCCCCAAACCTCCAGAACTGGAACCTCACCATCAGATAGAGTTTAACGTCATTCCCAGGACATGTAGACCCGCAGCCACCGCCTTCTAGCACCCATATGATAAAAAGGGGTTGGGGCTTGCCATAAGAGCAATAGGGTTGGGAAAATCATATAGGTGCTAGGGCTTGACGTGACCAGCCGATTGATCGGAGGGGGCCTCTCCGACCGCCCGTCTAGCCCAAGATAGGGCCAAAGTGGAGTATTGCATGTCATATAATTGATTAGAATAATTGTATTAATTTGGTTAATGTCAAAAAGAACTGCAATGGTTAAATTACGAAAACACTAATAGTACCATACTTGCTTAGTTACCTCATTTCAGGAATGAAGCCACCTCCTTTAGAGATACCAGATACTTTTTACATTGTCACAATTTTTTAAGGGGGCGCCTTTTTCACCATACATATAGAGTACCTAAACTTTACCCCCCCCCCCGCCTGGTTGACATGCCTGTAAAATCCAACCAACCAATTTTGTTTTAAAAAGCAATTGAAACGTTCGCACAAAATGACTATATAATCTTAATCTTCTTCTTAATCTATATATTAGTTCGCTTGTTCCTAAATCTTCCGTCCGTTATCATCCTGTAACAAACACCCTCTGGTTAAAAATGAGATTGTCCAAATCATCCAAAAATGTTAATGCAGATCATCTGGTGTCGCTTAATCGCAGATTTCTTATTTGTCCCATTTTTATTTCACTCAATTTTAAAAATGAAACATTCCAAATGGTCTTGTGTCGCTTAAATGCCCAATGTAAAATTACACTGAATTGAAACAAAAAATGAAGTTACATGTTTGTTTTATTTGTAATATTGAAATTGTGAATTACGGAATATATTTTGGTAATTTCCGGTTTGACTTTGTCATGTTCCTGTCACCTTTTGTCGACTAATTAATATATATATTCTAAACGCCTCTCCACAGATTTTTATCGGCAAATCAATGTAGATATTTTACGAACCCCATTTTAAGAAAGAGCGAAAGAGGGTTAAAAGAAGATTATTATACTTTTTACATATTGAATTATTTTGCAAATAGCTCTTAAGTAAACATATCAAACGTTGTAATAATTAAATTATCATACTGTGGTATATCCACAGCTCCTGCTAGTTTGTAATAACTTGTGTTAATCTATAGTGATTGTTTTTTTTTAATCAATTAATATCAGAAGACTTACAAGGTTTGTCAAAAAAGTATCGAGATTTTCGGTACTTTTTGACACA
>CM042137.1:105666295-105736295 GCA_023376005.1 Doryteuthis pealeii | reverse complement strand
CTACAAGCCTAACTTACTCGCTAGACTACACCACGCCTGCTCGGAAGACGTACTGCTATTCGACGCACCAGCTACTACTGCGATAATATACCAAATACCAACTTCAGAATATATCCCTTAATCCGGATATATCAGGGGGTCATACCTTTATCAAGGGTATTAATCCAAAAGTGAATGTAATATCGCGACTGGAGGTCGAACTCACTACGATGCCTCAGTCCATCACGTTAGCCACTACGCCACGGGGACTCCCCTTAATAATAACATGTACAATGATATAAGTGATGTCAATACATTGGCAGTATCAGTTGTAACCTACCCTTCCGATAGAATTGATTGGCACATACCTGAACTAAAAGAAAATAGATATTTAAAAAAAACAAAAAAACAGGGAAGATCACGACAAGTAAAGACATGCGCCACCCTAAGGCGGCTGTTCACTGGTTATGTCTACCTAGAATTGAAGCTGGCAGAGCATTACCGCAAAACGACTATGAGTTTTATCAATGTTGTAGAGTAGCTAACACCCCTTCAACACTCTACCAGATGGACTGGCTCATGGCTGTAGGGGATTATCTCCCCTTTGCCTGGAAGAGTTATCTTCCCGATGTGTTGCCGTTTGTGGCCACCAGGGGGCCTCTGGTATATAAGCGGCTGATTCAAATGCTTCTCTCTCTCTCTCTCTCTCTCTCTCTCTCTCTCTCTCTCTCTCTCTCTCTCTCTCCCTTACTGCCTCTGAACGAGCACATGGGTTAGACCATGTCTACCCACTTCTCAGAGGGGTTTTGCCCCCCCCTTACATTACTGTGAGTCTTTTATACAGCATGGACTATCCTTTAGTTCCATGTCTGTAACATTTATATTTTATGTACATTTGGGTATCTCGTTTATACCTAAATATTGTATCTTGTATTTACCATTCATGAATGTGTCCTTTTATCTCTACTCTTATATCTTATTTGTATCTTATGTATCTATGTACTTTATGTATCTTATCGTTACCATGTGCTGTACACCTATTAAATGTTTTGTCTCACAACGTGTCGGAGCTGATGTTCAATTATTAACTTTGAATCTTACATGGCTATAAAATAGCCTACGAAAGTAGATTAACTAGCTGAATAATATTCAGACTGACTTTGCTGCGTTGGCTATACCGAACTGGCCCTCCTCTATTTAGTGTAAGTTTGTCTTGTTAATTGTTTATACTTATTTATTCCATGTTTGTATGTATCCGTTTAGAACCGTATGATGGTGCTTAATAAATATACCTGCTTTATGAATATACACCATACTTCCGTGTATCTTCCCCCCTCGCGATACAACAATCAGGCTCCAACTTAGACACAAAAGTACATGGAGGCACTCGTTGTGTAATGATTATCGTCGTAGAAAATTGACACGGTGGTCCGAGTTCAAATCTTGGACGAGGCTGTTTGCATTTTCAAATAGCGCTAATACCATTGAAAAAAGTAGGTATTTACCAAAGAAGGACTCGACAAAAGGTTGCAAGTATGGGACATCTAGCGAGGACCGAACTCACTATTTAGTAGTAACGGATCTGCGAGACTAGCTTGCTAACCATTACACATCTATTGGACGCCCTGTGTATTTACACAACCCGTTTACCACGGATAGGATGTGACAGAAAGTTGCAAGTATGGGACATCTAGCGAGGATTGAACTCACTATTTAGTAGTAATGGATCTGCAAGACTAGCTTGCTAACCATTATACCACGATGGGGCGCCCAGTCGTAGAGATAAGTAAGAATTTACCTAACCCGTTCGTCACGAGTAGGATGCGACACCAAGTCAGAAGTATGAAGCATCCACCGAGAATCGAACTCGCTATTCTTGCGAGGCAAGATTAACCATTACATCACGATGGGACGCCAAACCCATGGGGAAGGTACGCGTCCAACTATTCTCCCTCCAGCTATGGGTAAATAAAAAGTCAGACTAGACTCTTTAACCTCGGTATGGTAACCGGTCTTGGAGAAGGAAAACTCTGAATTCAAACCTGTTAAACTCCGCTTAAAAATTGACATTGTGTCACATCCTGCATATAGTGGTGGGGTTGGGTAAAAACATAGACAGGGAAAGGTACAATAAAAATATCGAATCACCTAAGCAGCATCTATCTCAGTAGTTGTAGGTTCTCTTTTGTTTCTCAATGAATAGGCATAGCCTATCATTTTTGTAATGAAGTGTAGTTAGAATTTAAAAATCAACGGTATACTGTGGAAAATTAGAGTACCGGAAATGTTTAGTTTAGAGGTTGGTTCTTTAACTGTATTAATGTGGTGGTATGAATATAAGTAAAAGTAAAGTCGATAAGGTGGCCTAAACTCGGTATCAGCCAGACAGCGAAGGAGTTGATCCCCTTTTCACTAGCGCTAGACAAGGGAGATTGTTTTTAGTGTCTGAGACGGAGCGCTACACCTGCCATCAGATCCTCACTTTACCGCACCGATCCCTGTGCCACTTATACGCTGAGTTGGTGAGGGCCGGTATTGAACTCGGGGCCTTGTGGTTCCTAGTCGGACGCTCTACCGACTGAGCTAAACCGGCTCATTGAAATTCAAACTTATGACCTTGTTAACTCTTGGAAATTCCGTGTCAATTATCAACCAGTACTTTAGTTTACTTCTAAAATCTACGATCCATCACTAATTTTATTGGTATTAAAGTGCTCAATTTAAGGGTTTAATCTCAACCCTATCGGTGAGTATCTACAATTTACAGTGGCTTTTTACATCTTCGTTGACAAGCCTCAACCCCAGGGTCATTCGATCGGTCCTCTCTAATTTGCTAAGGAGTCACATGATCGGATGGGAAATTTAGTTAACACTAGGTCTGGTCTCCTAGCCAGGATAAGGCGATCTGTCTGTAATTCAAAGCTCCATACAATTTTATGCATCTAATTCTCTTGGTCCACGCGCCTCCACTCTAGTAAGGTCTAAGTATTTGTCTATCTTTTCGTTTTCTTTAATATTGACTCCGTCGTCTGCCGGTACGGCAAAATCCACTAGATGATAAGTTCGTTTTTCTTGTTAATAACGCTAACTCTGATCTTCTCGCTGGCATTAGGTGATCCGTTTGCATATCAAAATCTCATTCTCTAGACGTATTCTGGTTTGTGAATTCTCAAAATCCCAGAGAATTGTATGAGTCTCATTCTCTATACAGGTTCTGGTTTGTGAATTCTCAAAATCCAAGAGGATTTTATGAGTCTCATTCTCTAGACGGGTTCTGGTTTGTGAATTCTCAAAATCCCAGAGAATTGTATGAGTCTCATTCTCTATACGGTTCTGGTTTGTGAATTCTCAAAATCCAAGAGGATTTTATGAGTCTCATTCTCTAGACGTATTCTGGTTTGTGAATTCTCAAAATCCCAGAGAATTGTATGAGTCTCATTCTCTAGAATGTATTTTAGTTTGTGCATCTGTTTGTATCTCAAAATTGAAGAAAATTGTATGTGTCTTATCTGTTTTGTGCATATATCACATTGATGTATACTCAAAGTTTAGTTTCTTGCACAATTCCCAGTAGACCACTTTTTCCACCCAATCATGCTCCTTTTGCGCTAGCTTGCCGACTCACTTAATGTGTGATCAAGAGTTTTGTCTTTGTCAACATTCACTTAATACATGGTTTGCAGTCTCATCTCTGTCACCGCACAGTTTACTGTTTAGTTGCGTCTTATCAATTTTTGCTTTGATATAATTTGTTCTTATTGCATTATTTTGTGCAGCTATTATTACTGATTCAGTTTCTCTCTTGAGGTTTCCTCTTCTTAACCATGTCCAAGTCTCCGATTTGTCGTTTGAAGTATCCATATAATTGTTTTTCTTCCTACCTTTGTTTTCTAGTTTTCATTGTTTTTCTGTTTGTCCATATATTACATCTGCTGTTGTTGGCTGCCATAAGTAATCTTTCTTTGCTCTTTTTTGTATATTCTTCTAGTCCTTGTGACATCTACACAGTCCTCTATGTTGGCAAGACCTCTTCCACCTTCTTTTCTTGAAACATTATTATTATTATTATTATTTGCTCTTTTTGAGTTTTCACATCAGCATTAGCTGATGGTCTTTCACTGGAGTCTGAGTGACAGCAAGTCTCCTCAGGTCTCCAGGACTCTTCTGAGTATTTTGGAAGATTGCAGCAGTACAGTGTTCTGAATGGTTTCAATCCTTCCTCTGATTTCCAAAATTTCCAAACCCTTTTCTAATCCTTTTGGGACTGTTCCAAGTGCACCAACCACAATTGGTATCGCTTTCACTTTCATGTTCCATAACTTTTTCAGTTCTCTGGCAAGGTCCAGATATTTGTCCATTTTCTCATTTTCCTTTAGCTTCACCCTGTGATCTGCTGGCACTGCAAAATCCACCAGTTGACAAGTTCTTTCTTTTTTTGTTTATCAACACTAGGTCTGGTCTTCTTGCTGGGATAAGGTGATCCGTTTTTATTTCAAAGTCTCAGAGAATTTTATGCGTTTCGTTCTCAAGAACAGATTCTGGTTTATGCATATACCATTTTGTTGTGTGGTCAAAATTTAATTTTTTGCAAAATTCCCAGTGGATCACCTTCCCAACCCAGTCGTGTCTAGTTTTGTATTCTCGTTGTGCCAGTTTGCTAAATTCGCAGAGTATATGATTTATTATTATTATTATTATTATTATTATTATTATTATTATTATTATTATTATTATCAGCAGCAGCAGTAGTAGAAACTAAAATGCAATATAAGAGGATTTGAGAGACCAACATTCTTTGAAGTGGAGAGAAAGAGGAAATTCTTTGGAGCCCGAGACAAAAAAAATAATAAGATTAATTAATTTCCTATTTTAGCCTTTCAATTATTCGTTGAGCAAACGACAAAATTAAACAGGGATACGGGAAATGAGCGAAACTTGGCTGCTGGGGTGACACGTCGATTCCGTTCGTTCAGCGAGGGGTCGGGGTAGACATCATCTAAAAATAAAACTCCAGTTACAAGTGATGTGGAGACTGAGCGTTGAAAGAAGAAATCAAATCGGAAACGTAATTAAAATAATGGCGAAAAGGGAAAGACAAGGCGAAGGCGAAAATAGATTTTAGCAGTCTAAGAAACTCATTATACGAACTGTAATTAAAATTTAATGAAACTTCACACACGTTATTTCCGTATTATCACGCACACACACACACACACACACACACACACACATATATATATATATATATATATATATATATATATATATATATAATATATCAAACAGAATGAGAGTGAGAGAGCGAAAGAAAGAGACAGGTACTTGCGTGTGCACATATGTGTATATCTATATATCCAAATACACACACACACACACACACACACATATATATATATATACCAACGCCTTCACACGAGTAGGATGTGACACAATAACAATTTCTTAAGCGGAGTTCAACAGGTTTGAATTCAGACTTTTCATTATATATATATAATATATATATATATATATATATATATATGTGTGTGTGTGTGTGTGTGTGTGTGTGTGTGTGTGTGGAATATATTGATATTTACGTACGCACATACACTAATATCTATATATGCATATACATACACTCACACGTACACACACACACACACACACACACACATATATATATATATATATATATATATATATATATATATATATATATCACCCTGTTGTTGGGGCTTAGAATACACCAACTGTATCGTCTGCAATACGCCTAAACTAAAAATTAAAAGTGGGTGCCCTATGTATGAAACTAAGCTGCATTCGGCAGTAGTACCTGTTAGAGACCTATCTATTGGTTAAATAGGTCCGTTTGAAAATTATTAGTATTAGATAGGAATACGCGAAACAATATAACTGTAAGCAAATTATTTATAATGAGAATAGTCAGATGAACCTATAATTGTTTGCTAATGATTATTATTACTTACATTAAATTGTTCGCAAATTATTGGTGTTAGATAGGAATACTTGATACCAGATAACTGCGTACAAACAAATGATTATAATAAAAAGGGAATACATACTCAAAACTATATAATTGTCTAAATTCTGAGCGGGGATATAAAGTCAATGACGCTTGGTAACTGTTAGTTTCTCGCCTATGCAATTTTCAAACCAACTCATAGGCGAGAAACTGACAGTTACTAAGCACTGTTCACTTTATCTATGAATGATATTGAGCACTCTTTATTTATAAATATAGAAAAGGCTCATAACCATATTATTTTCAAAACATAATTATGAGCCTTTTGTCTGCTCTAAAATCTTATCAACAAAGGGAAATAAAAACAAGATTACTAATTGAAATTAGTTGACCTGTACATATACCTCATATACCTCGGTAGCAATATCTCATCTGTCAACATACGCATAAGGAAAGCAACGACGGCTATTGACGTTAACGGACATATAGAAATCCGGTCCTTCTGATGGAATAACACAGGACTTTTAACCGAGCTGTAGACATGTCACTACTACAGTATGGTTGCACCACTTTAACGAAACGCATGGAGAAAAAAAAAATAGAGGACTACACAAGAATGCTTGTGTTTTTAATAAATCCTGTTGCTACACCTAACAAAGTAGAAGCTGTCCAGCCACTTTCCTCTCGGGTAAATTCCATGTCAAATCATCCAGGGCATATCACCCACCCACTTCAATTTTTCTGAAATTTTGTGCAGGTGTGGACTATGTTAAAGTTAGGCAATCCCCAACATTTGAGTTTCCAATTCTAAGAATTGGCGGAGTTATATCGATTTTTAGCTCTCCAAATTGGAGAGGGGGTCGCGAATCTATTTTTGTTTATAAAATGAGTTCTAGAGCTTCCCTACTACTAAAAATTGGTTTATAAAAGCATTTCTGCCCGAGGAATCCAAAAAATGCTATCTTAAAGTTAACCAATTTTAAGTTATTGATAATTTTTATTTTTTCATAGCAAGATCAATATCCCGATGTGGTACTGCATCTATGACAAAGATTTTTTTCCATTATTATTCCATATTGAACATTATTTGTACCAAAAACATAGTTTGGTTTTTGGTCAGAACCGAAATTTTGGTCAGAAATTGAATGGGGTGGGTGACAATTTTACTTTTTTCTGCATGATTCGACATGGAATTACCTTCTCATCTCACAAATCATCCAAGTAAGAGGAATTAGACATTCTGGGCACTGCTGGAGAAGTAAGGACAAACTTATAAATGACGTTCATCTATGGACTCCTACACCTAGATACACCAGTGTTGGCGGACCAGCAAAAAATGACATTGCAGACACTGCATGTCGTCTAGAGCAGCGGTCCTCAACCACCGGGTCGTGACGCGGTATCGGGCCGCGGGCCATTAGGTACCGGGCCGCACAGAACGTTTGAATTTTTTTATTTTCTTTTTATTGTTTATCAGTCTAAATGATGTTTTATTTTGAAAAGTGACTTCTGCGCCTCTTGACGAGTTTTTTTTATTATAATTATTTCTTATCAGAAAGGATTTTCGTTCTAAAATAAATATTTTCGTTTACAGAGATGTTGTTGATTATTAATTTACGAACAAAAGGTTGTTTATTGTCTGTTGATGTTTGCATTTGACATAAGATTACTGCAGATGATTTAATATTAGATTACGTCATTAACGATTATCGAGCAAATGTAGGCTGGAGCATATGAAGGCCGGTCCGTGAAAATATTGTCTTAGATGAAACCGGTCCGTGGCGCAAAAAAAGGTTGGGGACCGCTGGTCTAGAGGATATGCTAAGGACGATGGATGATAGGGATGGATAGCGAGCGAGCGCCAGACCAAGGAGATTGTTTTCCCGTCAGAGGTGGAGCGCCACACCTACCATCAGCTCCTTAACTTTACCGCACATATCCCTGTGCTACTCATACGCTGAGTTGGCGAGGGCCGGTATCGAACTAGGAACCTTGTGGTTTATAGCCGAACGCTCTACCGACTGAGCTAACCCGGTCCCTAAAACACAATTTATAACAACATCTCAATATTAATACTCGTCTTCCTAAATTGTATGACCGTTATCATCTTGCAACACCCTCTGGTTAAAAATGATAGCGTCCAAGATTAATTGCAAAAATGTAAACTCTGATTATCTAGTGTTGCTTATTCGCCGAATTCTTTTTCATTATGAGTGTCGTCACTGTTGAAATAGCTCTTAAGTAAACATATCAAACGTTGTAATAATCAAATTATAATACTGTGGTATATCCACAGGTCCTGCTATTTATCCCTATAAACGGAACTATTCATTGGCTTGTGGAGCTGATAATTGTAGTAGTACCAATTGATCTAGGCCTAGTCTTTGCTTACTATTTACACACACAAAGTTTGTATCTTACGTAGGATGCGACCCCTTGATATTAGGCTAAAATTTAGGTCTCAGAAAATTGCGTGAGGTTATTATCGCATAAATGCGTCCTGGCCTCCTGCCCAAAAAAACGCTAAGCGGTGCCTGCTGAAAATCCGACCCGTGCCCCGTGCTATGAACTCCCTATCTGTTTGAAGGCGTTTTTTTTCCCGCGTGACAGTTGTTTTGAATTAAAATGAAATTAAAATACCGAAAAAATATTTTAAAGGGGGGTGTAAAATATTTATATTTACTTGTCGATAAAAAACCAAAACCTGACGGTGGTTTACTTTTAACGCCTTCAAACCACTAAAAAAAGTTATTTATCAATAAAAACGCCTTCAAACCGCTAAAAAATATTTTAAAGAGGAGCGGGTTAAAATATTCAGATTTACTCGTCAAGACAAGACTTGGGAGGCGGGGGTAAAATATCGCTTTCATATCACATTAACTTTTCGGGAAAAACGCTTTCAAACAGCTAAGAAGTTCATAGCACGGGTCGGATTTTGAGCAGGTACTGCTTAGCGTTTTTTAGGGCAGGGGGGGGGACAGGACGCATTGATGCTATATGAACCTCGCATGATACGCTAGTATGTTATTTCCCGGAATTTTTTTTAGATGAGGCTTGATTCTTAGTATCATTTGGATTATTTTGGATTATTCGGACTATTGTCCTCATCTTCATTGTTATCTGTAACAATGAAGATGACAATAGTCCGAATAATCCAAATAATACTACGCTAGTATGTATTTACCAATTCCTCCGCACGAACAACACGTGACACAGGGTCAGTTTTTACGCGGGGTTTAACAGGTTTGAATTCAGTTTCCCCCCTCTCCTATATCGGTTGCCATACCAAGGTTAAAGCGCCAAGTTTGTCTCACTATTCACCCCTAGCTGGAGAGAGAATAGTTTCCCAAGGATATTAGCATAAAATATTGTAAAATGCAACTAGCCTCGTTCAGAATTTGAACTCGTGTCGCTCTGTCCATTTCCTACGACGAATAACCATTTCACAACAGGCGCCTCCCTAAAATCGCATGATACGTTAGTATATATGGTAATTTGCACCTGCAATGTCCGCCACTGCCTGACATTCAACCTTTCTTGCCGATTCCTAATTAACTTCCTTTTTAATAACAAAACTTTTGGCCGTGTGCCATAATCTATTTGGCCGCCAGGGTGCGCTATTTCTAAGTTTAGATTAATCTAAGAAAAGACTAGAATTATAGTCACCTATAGAGAATCGAACTTGCAAATAATTATTTGTAAGCATATTCCAGCTATGGGTAAAAATAGTACCACTACTGTTCTTCTACAAGGATGGCTTTGGCGCTAAATAACCACGAAGGTTAATATACCATTAAAAGAAAAGAATAACCAAAACCAAAGCAAACCTAAAGAAATTACCTTGTACTTCACATTATGTTTTTAATATATATATATATATATATATATATATATATATATATATATATATATATATATATGAAAATATAATGTTAAAGAGGTGGATGATATCGAGCGTTTCCGTGATTGAAAACGTACATGTAAAGATTTGCGTATATACATACACGGAGTATTATAAATAAATGAATAAATGGATACCTTGTTACAGATATAAATTTATTCGGCATTTCTTTGCCTCCCCAATCTGACTTTTAATTATTCGAAGACCTCACATATTGGTATGATCTTCTGTTTCAAAGAAATGCCGAAATGAATTTATATCTGTGCCAAGGTATTATATATATATATATATATATATATAATATATATAAATTTTTACTTGAAGGCACTTACAACGCATGTATCGCATAAAATTCGATACTTTTTCTTATAGAAAATGAACTTGACATGTGTAATCCCGGCAAAGGATCGCTCGGTGTGTAGAATACCGTACAGACTGTTTCTACTTATTAAGTCTCATCAGCGATATATACTAACGATTTCCCTCCGACAGAAATCGAAACCGGGACCTCAGCAAGCGTAGTGAAACACTATATCGCTTCGACCACAGCACACAGCTAACAATCCCAGTGAAATTAAGCTTGTCAAATGATACTACACTCCTCTACCATAATAGGTAAGGGAGGCGTTTTTGAGAGAATAATAACAACAAACAGACCGTATGCCCTTCAGCGAAGTGAATAAGATTTTTGGATGTTTGTTTATTTTTTAGAAGCATTGCTGAATAAAGTATATATTAAATTTTTACTTGAAGGCTCTTACAACGCATGTATCGCATAAAATTCGATACTTTTTTTTATAGAAAATGAACTTGACAAGTGTAATCCCGGCAAAGGATCGCTCGTGTGTAGAATATCGTACAGACTGTTTCGACTTTATTAAGTCTATATATATATATATATATATATATATATATATATATATATATATTTTCGTTAAACTGTACTGACGATTCTTGTCGGACGAGTTTTTGTTTGGTCCTTTTTTAATTTTCTGGCTATCTTTTCAATGTCATGGTGAAACTGGTGTAGCAATCCACCAAAGGTTTCGTTACGAGCGCTTTCGGCATGTCCACCTGCCATCTTCAGATATGAAACTGATGGAATGTTTCAGGTGTCTCGTTTTTAAAACAACGAGCAGTAACGTAGGAATTGGTAGTGGGAGGTAGTTAGAATTGGTAGTGGGAGGTAGTAGGAATTGGTAGTAGGTTCAAACAATGATAGCAGTAGAGATTTTTGTAGGAGGGGGGTCACAAGTTTGTGAGAATGAAAGGGCAATAGTGGAAGGAGAATAGGCGGGAAAATTAGAAAGGATCGAACAAAAACTCGTCCGACAAGAATGTCAGCACAGTTTAACGAAACATGTTTAAAAGAAAAAATGTTGACAAAATACACTATATATATATATATATTAATATAAATATATATATATATATATATATATATGTATATATATATATATATATATATATATATATATATTATATATATATATTATTGCTGTAAATAGACCTCTTAACAAATTCATTATAAGGAGAAAAATAAGAACTAAATATTTTTCTTCTTTGTTATACTATAGAAGGGGGTAAAGGGAGAGTAAAAACGAGTTGTCAGCTGACATGTTTCGATCCTCACTCAACAGAGCTAAATATCGAGGATTATAAAAAGTAAATGGTTCACGTATGGTTCCTCTATAGGCGAGCATCTAATAAATAATCCTAATTGTGCCAACTTATTTAGTGTTGACTGGTTCTCGATTGAGAGCAGATCACACTCTTTCTATCACCTCAAAATATTGGAGACACTATATATTCTAACCAGTAAGCCTTCTCTTTGCAAGCAAAGGGAGGGCTTACTCGGTTTGAATATCATCAACATTTAGATCTTCTCCCCCTGTTTTGAGGTAAGAAAAAGGAGAAAGAAAGAAGAAAAGAGAAATTGTCTTATTCTTTTTTGCCTTTTTTTTTTTTGTACTTGACCTATTCTATTTTATTTTTTATAATCCTCGATATTTAGCTCTGTTGAGTGAGGATCGAAACATGTCAGCTGACAACTCGTTTTTACTCTCCCTTTACCCCCTTCTATAGTATAACAAAGAAGAAAAATATTTAGTTCTTATTTTTCTCCTTATAATGAATTTGTTAAGAGGTCTATTTACAGCAATAATAAAATTTTGTACCCCCCAAAAAAATTATATATATATATATATATATATATATATATATATATATATCACTGACAAGTTAAAGCGACAAATCTTCCAAGCCATAGTTGTATCACTGCTAATGTATGGCTGCACCTCCCGAACTCTAAAAACCGCCTAGAGAATAAGCTAGATTGGAGCTGCACAAGAATGTTGCGTGCGATATTAAACAACACACAACAAGGAAGCAAACAGAAACAGATTAATACATGAGACTTATTAATAAAGAATTAGTTAACGATTTCTTGTCTGAAATGTATTTATTGCTCTACATTTTTAACGATGGTTTATCAATAGGATACGTGAATTAATTGATTGATAAGTAATCGATTACGATCTGTTCCCCGTGGTAATTTTTCGATTTCCTTTTGTTTTGGACTCTTTGATTTGAATGTATTATATCTCATGCATATAACAGTTAAATCGAACTTAACGAACCTAAATTCCACCACCGTACGTCACCCCGCCGAAAGAAAAAAAAAATACTAAAAATCAGGGAATTAACAGAATTTAATGAAATTTTCAGTATATATTATGAAGTATATAATGCACCAGTTATTTTATTTAAAAACTTTACATTTTTTCAGGTCAGTTAATTTTTTACCACGTATTTTTGATAATCTGTGTTACGCCTCAAAGATACGTGGTTCATAGTTAACTGACCTGAAAATATCTAAAAGGTTTTAAATAAAATAACTGGTGCATTATATCTTTTATTCATTAATATATCAACACTGGAAACTTCATTAATTTCGGTTAATTCCCTGATTTTTGTAAAAAAAAATGTTCTTTCGGCGGAGTGACATACGATTGTGGAATTTAGGTCCGTTAAGTTCGATTTAACCGCATATAACTCTGTTTAAAAATTCGAAAAGTCTCTATACAAGAAGACAGACTGATATAACCCACTCGGTGATTGAGATAGTTACAAATTGAGTTAGTTACAAATTGAGATAGTTACAAATTTCTCATCTTGTGCCTTGACAAATGGTGGCGAAAAGAAATGTCTGGTATTAAAGTGTTTCACGTATTGTGGTGGCGATCCGCCCCAGCAAAATGAATTTAAAAAAACAAAACACCTCCCTGGTCAAGCGCTAGCGAAAAGGAGATAGACTCCCTCGCCGCCTGGGTGATACTGACAATAGACCTCTCCAGGTTTCACATAGAATTTGGATTATATATCCGGGTTGATTTTAACGGCATGTCAACCCGACTAGAGTTACACATTTCTCACTACTCACTCGTCTTGTGCGTTGTGAAATGACGGCAAATGAAATTGTCTGGTATTAAGGCAAATGTTTCACATATTGTTGAGGCACTTCACCTCAGAAAAAAAAAAAAAAAAAAAAAAAAAAAAAAAAAAAAGAAGAAAAAAATCCCTCCTTGGTCTAGCGCTAGCGAAAAGAGGAGAGACTCTCTCGCTCTCTGGCTGATACTGACAATAGGCCTCTCCAGGTTTTACATTGAATTCAGTTATACAATAATGAAATGTATTGTGTACAGTGCTCAGATGCACCACAACTCATCAAAGTCTCATGTCAAGTACACAGAATAATGTTGTGTCAGGAACATGAACAGTTCACAGTAGTAATATGCATGTATGTGTGTGCATGTGTATGTGGAGAGTGGCATCAGGTATAGTGTTGGCGGACTACAGGAAGCATGGAGGCTTTGAAAGATTCAGTGCTCCGGCAGCCTACAACAGATGCAGGCAGTTTATTCCATGTCTCCGCAATTCTGAGCGTGAAAAAATGTTTCCGAAAGTTACGTGAACAGTGCTGTTTTCTGACTTTGTAGGCATGCCCGCGTGTATTGGAGAGATGGAGATCAAAAAGGTGCTCCGGATTGATTGATTATTTAATGCTTAGATGTTAGGGAATCGCGTTCACTTTCCGTTTTTTTTTACATTTTCTTAGTAGTTGTTTAAGATCTTTTTTTTTTTTTTTTTTTTTTCATACGCTCCTATCGAATTGGAATTACAAGGAATAGGCAATAGGTCGACCATTATAAAGTAGATAATAACGGATACATTAATATATTAATCTATATATTAATACTCGTGTGCCTTAAAATTATGGCCGTTATCATCTTGCAACACCCTCTGATTAAAAATGAGACCGTCCAAATCGTCCAAGATGTATTCCAAAAATGTAAATCCTGATTATCTGGTGTTACTTATTCGCCGAATTCTTATTTCTCATGAGTGTCGTCACCTCAGCTAAATAATGGACCATTCCGTTTTCATTATAAAAAAAGGGAAGATATAAGACATGCTACACAGAAAAAATATAAGAAAGAAAGAAAGAAAAAGAGTAGATGTAAGACAGAGATAGGGTGAGTGTGCGGAAGCGATAATGCTAACTATTTCTGGTCGAACAATAAAGGAAGAGAAAGAAAAAAGAGTGAGGGAGAGTTAAATCAAGAATATTATACGTTTTACATATTTATTTACTATATTATAGCTATTATAGCTATTTAGCAATAGCCCTTAAGTAAACATATGAAACGTTGTAAGAATTAAATTAACATACTGTGGTATATCTACAGGTCCCGATAGTATTATATTAATGTATTATATCAATAACTATATATCAATAAAGTAAAGTCGTCGGGGGGGGGGCTAGAGTCGGTATCAGCCATACAGCGAGGGAGTCTATCCCCTTTTCACTAGCGATAGACCAAGGAGATTGTTTTTAGCGTCTGAGGCGAGGCGCCATATCTACCGTCAGCTCCTCACTTTACCGCACAGATCCGTGTGCTACTCATACGCTAAGTTGGCGAGGGTCGGTATTGAATCAGGAACCTTGAGATTCCCAGCCGAATACTCTACCGACTGAGCTAAACCGGTCCTAACCTAACAAGCAAAGGTTGATAAATAATCTATCTGCATAATTCAATGTATGCGTTTACTTGAGTAATGCTAATATCCAACTATTCTCCTTTCAGATATGGGTAAAAAAATGTTTGAATACATAGCAATCCAAAAATAGGTATACACCTTATAAACATTTTAGGCGCATGATATACTGGCCATCATCGTATGTAATGGAATCGGCAACTGGAGTTCAAATCCGGGACGTTATTATATACTTTATAATGGTCGACCTATTGCCTATTCCTTGTAATTCGATAGGAGCGTATGAAAAAAAAAAAAAAAGATCTTAAACAACTACAAAGAAAATGTAAATAAAAACGGAAAGTGAACGCGATTCCCTAACATCTAAGCATTAAATAATCAATCAATCCGGAGCACCTTTCACACACACGAACAGAATGCGACACAAGGTCAGTTTTTGAAGAGAGATTTAACAGGTTAGAATTAAGAATTTTCCTTTGCCTAGATCCCTTGCCATAATGAGATTAAAGAGCCCAGTCTGTCCTACTATTTACCCATAGCCGGAAATAGAACAGCTGGATATATAACTACACAACGAGCGCCCCCATTTCTTCTCCATTGGTGAAATAGTTAAAATCCTGTATGAGGCTGTTTGCATTACACATAGCGCTAATACCCTTGGAAAAGATAAGTATCCAACTATTCTCCTTTCAGATATGGGTAAAAAAATGTTTGAATACATAGCAATCCAAACATAGGTATACACCTTATAAACATTTTAGGCGCATGATATACTGGCCATCATCGTATGTAATGGAATCGGGAACTCGAGTTCAAATCCGGGACGAGGCTATTTGTATTTCACATAGTGCTAATTCCTTTGGAAAAGGTATGCATCGAACTATTTTCCCTCCGGCTATGGGTAAATAATAGGACAGACTGGGCTCTTTAACCTTGATACGGATAAGAGAAGGAAAACTCAGTATTCAAACCTGGTAAACTCCGTTTAAAAATTGACCATATTTCACATCCTACTCGTGCAGAGTATATATATATATATATATATATATATATATATATATATAAATGTTATATATATAATATATAATATATATATTATATATATATATATACCATTTTGCATCTGCTCTGATCCGTCACCAAGCCAAAACTGACTTTCTAAACTAACTTTATATTCTCATTGGTCACCCAGAGCTGAGGTCAATTAAAAAGTTAAGTTTTGTCACTCACTTATACTGTATCTTTCACTGGTTCAGAAATTACCGTTATTTTCAATTTTTACACCATCATACATAATTCATAGACAACCTATCAATTATATAACATATAAGTAAAGATAAATCCTTGTAGGAATCAAATAAGTTAACATTTTATACAAAAATTTTAGTTTTGGTTATAAACGTGTTGCGATTTTGTTTTTGGTTACAGAGGTGTTGCGATTTTAGTTTTGCTTACAAAATTTCACTGCTGTAGCTTCTGGCAATAGATAATACCTAATGATACCCGTTTTGATTGTACAACGTTCCACTAGAAATAATAGACAGTCTTGTTAGACATCGCCGAAATGCACTAAAGGAGGTTATCAGTGATGTTATTCCAGTATTCTGACAGATTTTGGGTTTTGCAACAATATATCTGTTCAACCGGTAACCCTGACTTGATATTAGGTCGCCTCCTTTCCAGATTCGCTCTGTGTATTTTACGAATAGTTTATGAATTCTTATATATTGGCCCAGATAGATAATATCTAATGATACCCATTTTGATTGAACAATGTTCCTCTAGAAATAATAGACATTATTATTTAGATAAATGGTGCTCTTTCAAAACTTAAGGTTTCGTGTTTGTATTTGTCTTTGGTTTTTTTTTTTTTTGGGGGGGGGCGTCATCATCGTAGGAAATAGAATAGGCGATTCGAATTTAAATCCTGGGCGAGGCTATTGCATAAATGGCACCCTTTCAAAACTTAAGGTTTCGTGTATCTTGTTTTTTTTTTGCGGGGTGGGGGTCACTATAGACGAAATTAAGCTTTTTATACTAATCTGCATCGTTTTTTTGTTTGTTTGTTTGTTTGTTTGTTTGTTTGTTTTACCCGCCATCCTTCTGATGCCCATAAGCATTCCATTGATCCCATGGAATATGACTTCCGGTACCAATGACAAAAAAAAAAAGCAAGAGTGAAAGTAGCTCGCCATTTACTGTTTCCAACGCGACAGAGCAAGATCTGACATGTTTTTTGTTTACGTTTTTTTGTTTTAATTTTGTTTGTTTGTTTTTTGTTTTTTTTGTTTTTTTGTATCCCTGATTAATATCAACCAGCCATTCAAACTATCCCAACTATCCCCACCCCCACACACTTCTACTCATTTTTTTTTTTTTTACCTGAACAGTCGTTACAAACTGTTCTCTTGTAATTTACCTGCTCACTTTGCACTGTTGTAATGTAATATGACCCGGCCAGAAAACAATTACAACAACAACAACAAAAAATACCTTTTAGAAAAACAATAGTCAGAAAGGGCGAGTCAAATGATAAATAAATAAATAAATAAAATCGACCATTACATCGCTACTTATAAGATAAGCATTAACATTAAAGTATATTTTCGTTGTATCTCTGCTAGATTAGTTTGGTTTGGTTTCTTTTGTTTAATAGCGCTAGCGAAAAGGGGATATACTCCCTCGATGCCCGGCTGATACTAACAATAGGCCATTCCGCTAACCTTACTTGCTACTTACATTTTTCAGTTAGTATTACTAGCAAATATATGCACCCTCCCGGTGCAAGTATTTTAGTTTTAATGTAATGAAACATTATATTAAATTAGAAAGGCTAATAAAACTAAATAAGAATGCAGATAGAAAGATTTGAAACAGAGGTGGATATTATCGAAAAATAGAACAACTGAAACTTACTCTTCCATCATTCCCGTCTTTCATTGCTGAATTTTCCTAATTTAACTATTTAGTTGAATTCGGAAGTAAAGAATAAAAGTACAGTTATTTCTTCTTGTTAATGGATTTCTTTTAAAATCTATCCTCGAGATTTTTGCTCATATTCATGAGATAAAACCAAACAGTTAGAAATCAATAATGCTAAGCACTATTTTATTAAAATCAAATTGTTAATATCAATATGCAAATTAGCCTTCCAGCTCACACTGTAAAGCGCTATTTTGTTGTATATATAAATACAACTGCATGTTATTCGTATGTTGATACGGTTAACAATATTAATAATGTAAAACAATTTTATTAATAATTGAGGTTTATATAGAACTAGTGACTACCCGGCGAAGCACGGTTAATGGAGATAAAAATGGCTTAATTATCGTTTGCAGATCTATTACTACTGAATAGCGAGTTCGGTCCTCGCAGGATGACCCATAAAAATCACCACGTAAAAACGATCTTAGTTTAATTCTACCTGGTGGAAGGTCAGGGAATTTTCTTTTCGTCAGATTTGAGGGAATGACATCATATGGCTAAACTTGCAAATCCGTCGAAAAATTAAAATATATTACAGCCGGGTTAGCTCAGTCGGTAGAGCGTTCGGCTAGAAATCACAAGGTTCCTAGTTCGATACCGGTCCTCGCCAACTCAGCGTTATGAGTAGCACAGGGATATGTGAGGCAAAGTAAGGAGCTGATGGTAGGTGTGGCGATCCACCTAAGATGCAAACACAATTTCCTTGGTCTAGCGTTAGTGAAAAGGGGATACACTCCCTCGCTGACTGGCTGATACCGACATTAGGCCGCCCGACAACTTTACTTACTTACAGGTGACCTAAAAAAACAGAACCCAAATTATTTATTTTCCCATTAAACTAACTCTAAACCCTAGTTAAAATTAACAGTTTTATTGCAAAATTTATGCGTTCTGTTTTTTTTCTGGGTCAACCTAAATTTTCCGACCAATTTGCAAGTTTAGCCCATCACATAATGATATAGTAAGAAATTTTAATTCAATGATTAACTATATTTTTTAAATAAAATATAAATGACGCGATTTGCTAAATTTCAAATTAATATTTGAAAAAGAAAAAATAATTAAATAAAGTAATCAGATTTATGTAAAACGATAAATAATCTTATAACATTACTAATTCAAAAACGTAGTCGATCGAATGTCAAATTATTATAGTAAAGTATACTATATTATAAATTTGATAAACAATTTGAGTTTTCGGGTATTTCCGTGAAATGTATTAGGTACTCTAATGGTTTTATCTCTTGCACAGATATTCTATAAAAAAAGGTTCGCAAAAAGGATTTTTTTTTTTTTTTTTTTATTATTATCTTACATATGTGACACGTGTTTCAGATCTTCTGTTATCTTCTTCAGGCATTAATTAACCATATTTTGGCAGAATGTTAATATTTACAAGTGTGATTTCTGATATTTGATAGGTTGTGTATGTTTTTGTAACTTACTTTTTTGTTTATAACGATTGTATAATAACGGTTGAACGCTACGTTATTCTTCTCAATCCTTGCGTGCGGTTTGCGCGCGAAAATTGAGAAAAAACGATGTAACGTTTCACACGTGCACTCATTCCTCAATTCTCCCTTCTTGTTGCTATCAATTTAATTATAGTTATAAATAATGTTTAGTAAAAGCAGTTACTGTTCTGTATTTTTAATATATTGAGCACTTTTGGATTATTTACTGATGCCACCGCGACGGAAAAGTTAAAGCGGTAATTGGATACTATGTATACATACATGCATATATATGCATACATATACATATATATATATATATCATATTACATAATTTGCGTATTTCATTTCAAGGAAGTCTAGAAAGGAACAAGTCATTGTATTTCGATTACGCATTGGTCATACAAGACTAACGCACTCCAATATACTCAAACAAGAACAACAACCACAATGTGAAATATGTCAAACACCTTTGACAGTTAAACACTTATTCATGGAATGCAGGTCTCTTGCCCACATCAAAAAAACGTTATTTTAAAGCAAACAATATGAAAGATCTGTTTGAAAATGTCAACATGGAGGATATTCTCCCTTTTTGGAGAGAAATAAAATTATACCATAGAATATAGACATGAAACAAATCAATACCATACAACATAATCCCCAATAATGCTAACACATTTTTAAAACCAATTACTAAGAAGTATAAATATAAATACACGATATGTATAACTTCCTAACCGTTAGGCATGACATAACCCCAGATGGGTTCATATGCCGTTAAAATCAATAAACAAACAAACAAACATTCATTATGTGGTTCATATGTTTGTGTAGTAAAGTTGTTATTCTTGTGTGTGTATGTATATGTGTGTTTGGTTAAGTTCAGTTTAGTTGTGTGTTCTGGTGTGTTTGTGTGTGTTTGTGTGTGTTCTTATGTACCTGTGTCTCTGTTTATGGTTGTGTTGGGTGTGTTTTGTATGTATTTACATACACTACATAGTTGTGTGTTCTATTATGTAGATCATATTGTCATTGAATTAAAATTTCTTACTATATCATTATGTGATGTCATTCCATCAAGTCTGACGAAAAGAAAATTCCATGATCTCCCACCAGGCCGGATTGAATTAAGATCTTTTTTACGTGGTGATTTTTATGGGTCATCCTGTGAGGATCGAACTCGCTATTCAGTAGTAATAAATCTGCAAACGATTATTAAACCATTTTTTATCTCCTCTACCCGGGCTTCACTGGGTAGCCGCTGCTAGTATATATATATATATATATATATATATATATATATGTATGTGTGTGTGTGTGTGTGTGTGTACATATATATGTATATGTATATACATATATATGTATATATATACATATATATGTATATATATATACATATATATATATATATACATATATATATATATATATACATATATATGTATATATATACTTATATATGTATATGTATACATATATATGTATATATATACATATATATGTATATATATATACAGATGTATATATATACACATATATATATATATATATATATATATATATATATATATATATATATATATATATATATATATATATATGCATTGAAGGAAGAAACGTAAATATTTTTGAACTTTGTTTTCCTTTCAATTTCTATTATTTCTAATAAATTTGAATTACATCAGCACGTTTTGAAATTTTTTGATTTATCATAATTACATTTTTGTTTGAGAAGAAGGACTTGTTGTCTCATGACGCGACATACTAGTATTTCTATTTTTTCTAAATTTTATAAACTTTTTTTTAGTATTTCCTTTCAATTTCTATTAAAATTTTCTAATAAATTTGAATTACACCAGCAAGTTTTGAAATATATGTGCGAAAAGTGAGTATACTCTTTTTGTGATTTTTTTCTTAATCATTACGTAAAAAATATTGAGCCATCTTTTACATCCGACAAAACTGAACGAAAATCGCATTGGGACTGTGGCCTGACGCAATCTCCATTATAATAAGACATCAACCTTCGCAGGTTATTTAATACCAAAGCCATCCTTTTTAGAAGAACAGTAAAGTACGTATGCGGATGCTCCACCGATTGAGCTAAACCGGCATCAGAGAACAGTAGCCGTAGAATTTAACCCATAGCTGAATGTAAACGTAATAGACTGGAGTTCGAACTCGCTTCTCAGCTCTAGGGTTATTTATTCCTAGAGGGCCAGCATCATTTTTTAATGAACTAATAACAGAATAATGGTGCATCAATGTACCACAAATCCTCCCAAAAAAATTCCTTAGGCTTCTGATTTCAGATGTTTTCCTTCTCCTAGACTAGTTGCCACTACGAGAAGGATGTGGCACAAGGTCACTTTTTAAGCAGAGTTTAACAGGATTGAATACAGAGTGTTGATTCTACTATACCAGTTGGCATACCGAGGTTTAAGTACCCAGTCTGTCCTTCTATTTACCCATAGCTGGGAGGGGAATAGAGAGGGGAATAATCTTGTCAGACGAATGCCACTCCTTCATTCATTGTCCGTTCGTGCGCTCGTTGATGACTTTTCAGTCTTGCCAGCGACTTTCATATCTTAGAGCAAATTTGGCACTCATGACAATCGGTGTTTACTAAGACGACAGGCATAGTGTACGCATCACTGTGAACTCTCATCTGACGCCTGAGACCACCAGCTAAGTAAGAGCATGGAAAGTTTTCATGCTGGGAATCAACGTGTAGCGTGAGAGAGACAACAATTGCAGTCGGGTTGCTCTCATGTGATTTCATGTGATTAACCAGGCCTGCCTTCAGCAACAGGGCCCGGCAACACACCTCACAGATCCACACATCTACAAAGTTGGCTGGCAGAGTTTCCCGTTTTCTTCATGCTCTCTTTATTCATACATATGAATGCCCATACATATATATATTTACCAACCCCTCCGCACGAGCAGGATTGACACAAGGTCAATTTCTTAAACGGAGTTCAACTGGTTTGAATTCAGAGTTTTCC
This sequence comes from Doryteuthis pealeii, assembly GCA_023376005.1. NCBI lineage: Eukaryota > Metazoa > Mollusca > Cephalopoda > Myopsida > Loliginidae > Doryteuthis > Doryteuthis pealeii. Next base: position 105,713,942 of record CM042137.1, on the reverse strand, counting down.
TTGTAGACCGGTTGCCTAACCAAGGTTAAAGAGCTCAGTCTGCCATACTATTTATCCATAGCTGGTGGAGGAGTAGGATTCATACCTTTCCCAAGGGTATTAGCGCTAAGTGAAATGCAATTACCATACCCAGGATTTGAACTTGAATATACATATATGCTCGCACATTCATATGCATTATTGCACCAAAATATATGCATTTTGGAACAGAGTAGCTTACAGCTTCACAAATTAAATATCAAGCTTTATCCCGCATAAAAGTTGATCCTGTGTCACATCCTGCATGTGGCAGAGGGTTTAGGTAAACACCTACATGGCAACACTAGCGCAACACAGTATTCTTCCACCCACCCCACACATCTACCCCCTGTAGCGTTATTTAACTCTTTAAAAATCTATTTGATACTTGTCTACAGAGGCTGATAGAAATATCAATACATCTGGAAAAATATCTAAAAAAGGAACAAAAAATACAACAAAAAAAAAATAAAAATAAAACCAGAATCAATACCTTTCGGAGGTTAACGATTTACTTAAATGTGCAGGTTGTGTTCAAAAGGGGCAAACAAAGGCAAACGTGCATTGTTCATTGTTTTATTGTTTTTTGTTTTTTTGTTTTTGTTTCAATGCGTAAACTTTTGTTACATCTTAAACAGGATGGAACTGTTGGACACAGTTCATCAATATTTCACTTTGATCCATCCCATTAGAATTCATTTGTTGTGTATGGTTCAACGGTCGGCAAACGATAATATTTGATACGATGTAGAATCGACCTCTGCTGACCTCAGACTGTAATGTAAGATCGCAACAAATAATTTCAGCAGAAGGTGGATATAGCTTATCTCAGAGTAGCTAAACTATATATCGGCCGCCGGATTTACAACTAAGTCGGGCCTGTCTCTTGGGCCCCTCAATAGCGGAGTGTGACCTTCCTCAACATTAAGTAGAGTAGTCAGCCGCCGGGTTTGAAACTAAGTCGGGTCCATCTCTGAGGTCACTCAACAGCGGAGAGTGGTCATCAAGGGACACCCCACCAACACCAGACATGGACACCTGCAATAGAAGCCAGATAGCGAGGGAGTCTATGTCCTTTTCACTAGCGCTAGACCAAGAGATTTTGGCGTCTGAGGTGTAGCACCACGCCTATCACAGCTCCTTACTTTATCGCACAGATACCTGTGCTACTCATACGCTGAGTTGACGAGAGCCGGTATCGAACCCGGAACCTTGTGGTTCCTAGTCGGACGCTCTACCAACTGACCATCTTGGAAGCCTATATATATTTACCAACCCCTCCGCACGAGTAGGATGTGACACACGGTCAACTTATTAAGCGGGTTTAACAGGTTTGAATTCAGAGTTTTCCTTCTCCTAGACTGGTTACTTAGCCAAAGTTAAAGAGCCCAGTCTGCCCTGCTATTTACCCATAACTGGAGGGAGAGTAGGATTCATACCTTTCCAAAGGGTATTAGCGTTAAGTGAAATGCAATTACCATGTCCAGGATTTGAACTCGGGTCGACGAGTCCATTTCCCATGACTTTAACCATTACACACTCTTGGAAGCCTATATACGTCAACAGGACCTTAGCAGAGATATATATTGGCGGGAGGGGCGGTGGTGAAGAAAATGTAGAATTTGGTCTTAAGTTATCAAAGGCCGCCAACATGGTTAGCCACAAGTACATTTGAAATTATCAATATTTTTCTTTCGTATATTTCTTTCTATATTGTATTTTGTTGAAATAAAACCCTATAAAAATATTACAAATCGTCACATTTTTATGGTGGCAAGGGGTCATCTCCTCCCCGTCTGCTACGGCCCTGGTTAACCAAATGTCCCGGGAGCATAGACTATCCCTCTAAATACAAAGAATACATTGATGGGAACGTATAACCAGACCCCAAAGTTCTGTGCCAGGGTAGTTAGTTAGCAGCATGGCCTCAGGTGTGCTGTTAAAAAAATCGTGATGAAGGCTTAGTCTTTATTTACAAATTAGACAGGAAATTTCTTTATTTTACAAGTAAGAGAATCTTAAGTGTATTGCCCTAATGAACATTTCGTTATTATGTGCCGTTTTTGCTTACCCATAACAGGTACTTGCTTAACTATACCAGTTATAGCCACTCTGGGTCAAAGCGGATCAGAGAGTAATGATAATGAAGGGGTGATTCTATATTTATCTGAGCTCCAGAATTGAATCTTCATTACCGGGTACAATTTAGTGTCATATTCAGGATACCTATTTAGGGAGGAGATGAGAGTTCTGTCCCTCTACTTAGGATGCAATTGGTTTATTCTAAGCCCCGCCGACAGAGATCGAATGAAATAGGAAAACTAACGATTTCAAATCACGGATGCGCGCTGATTGAAATAAGTCACATGACCTGAACGAAGAAAAAACAAAAAAACAAATGTGAATTTCAGGGAGAGGGTGAAAATCACAGAAATAGTAGGGTGTGTTTTCAGGGTGTTGATTGTTACGTTATTAGGGGGCCTTGGATAACTAACATTCGAAAAAAGGATCAGTTTTAGTAAAAAAAAAAAATATAATATGAGCGAAGAAGAAGGAATGAAATATTTTTAAAAAATATTTTGAAAGTAAGAATTAATTTGGAATGCGTTTTTTTTTTTTAAAGTTTGTTGAAATTCCATCAGAGAATTGCTGGGGTTGACTATTTTCGGGAGAATTATAAACACTGGCCAGAGGAATGTCGGATTGTTTGGGCTAAAATTCAGTGTAGTAATTTGACAATATACAATGGAATTAAATATGACGTAAGAAAATAATCACATGATTATCGGTAAATTATTTTTAAAAAAAGGCGATTATGGTAGAAGGAGAACAAGAGGAGAGCGAGCGAACTTCAGCCCATGAACGGTGTATAGAAGAGACACACGACGCGGTTGAATTAGCATATAGAAACAAAAACAGTTCTTTCTTTATTCCTCTTCCAAGCTGACAGGCGAATGTCACAAGCTTAGCCTATCTAATTTAAGCGACTCTGTTATTGTAACATTCTTTCTATCTCTCTGCGTCAATGACTACTACTAGAATTTGTCATCGTCAAAATAAACATTTGTTGACAAAAAGGTCGCGGACTTGTTTTTAATCGACACGGGTTGCCACGGACTTAGTTGAAGGGACGTTTTCACGCAAGAACAAACGAGCCCACACATATGCAAGAACGAAAAGATCCATAACGTCACATTGACGTCGAGAAGCTTCTTTGAGGGGTTTCAACAGAAACGAAAGAAATGTAAACAATTTTCTCCTTCCAATACATTTTTAAATGACGGTTGGAAACTCATATAAAATGCTGGTCTACTCTTATTAAAATACCAAGTAACAAACGTGGGAAACAAATTATGAATGCGTGTTTGTCAACTTGTGTCGTTACCTGAACAGGAATGACGATCGATGACTTTTGAGTCCTGTTCGGGAAGAGTGTTGCATACCCTTTCTTTATTCTTACTTCTAGTCGCCTTTTCTATTCTGTCCGGCTGCTATTCTGATCGTCTTTGGTATATCTTCTAACATCTTGACTTGGTCTGGTCTAGCGTCTCGGATCTACTAAGGTCTGGTTTTCTATTGCTATGTTCCTGCTGGCTGGTCGTCCTGGATTCATTTCTTAGTCTTGTTACCAAGACATTCATCAACCACAAGAACATATTACTTATACAAACTTTTATTTCCTTAACGATACATTTCATGTAACTAAATATCTGACTAACATAGCCGCGCGAGAGTCCAGTTTTAGGCAGGACCTAAAATGGTCGATTTCTCTGCCTGACGTCTAACTGCAAACTGGGGACCGAACAGGTCCCACGTGACTTCATGTATTTTGGCGGGCTTCTGTAATTTACCATTGAAGGGCCCGGCCATGGTATGAAAAGGGTCATCCCTTCAGAATTACAGGGGACCGACAATAATCTTATGCAACCGCATAGATTATGTAACAAGAGTGCTGTTACAAAATAAAAATTACAGATTAAATTACGGACATGTAATATGAGATAATTAATAATGAAAATATGAGCTGTATATTCATCAGTTGAAGATAGTTTACATTGTAGACCCTGTGGGTGTTTGTTTATTAGGGTTTTCTTATCACGTCTTATCTGATTTTACTAAACACGCGTATCTAAGGTAAATACTTAAACCCTTTTCAATATTTCAAAACTTACGGTAAATGATATTAAGCTGATATTGTTTACACTGACACATAATACTTAACTGGCACAGGTGCGTGAGAAATAATATAGCCGGGTTCCCCAAGGCAGCACTTGCCCACCTCGCCTTAAAAAGGTAAGGGTTGGTTTTAGAACAGTACCTGTGCCGATGGAATCATAACTTTGAAGAGTTCCACAAACAATGAAAATGTTTCAAATCAGGGGCCACCCTTTTAAAATACTATTTTAAATATAAACAAAAAACAAAAAAAGATATTGTAATACGAAAAATGTTTAATTCTAAGCTTCTTTTTATTGTAAGGACACATCTTTATTTCTTAGCTTCTTTTTATTATAGATACATATAGAGCAAACAGAATAAATGAATACTTGATTTTTAGTATATAATATATATATATATATATATATATATATATATATATATATGATAGAAAATGTATAGAAAAAACAAATGATAATATTAGTATGCTGACAGATATCTGATTCGACCTTTTTAATAAAGCGGTCATCCTCAAGATCAACTATATTTATGAAAGGAAAGAGGGAATAATTAACCGTTTGGCACGAGGGGCACAAACAACGCTCTCGTTCTGGGCCGGAATGTCTTAAAAATTTTATAAAAATACGTATTTTTATATATATTTATATATTATATACATTTTCTATCGGATTCATTTCCATTATATATATATATATATATATAATATATATATAATATATATATATATATATATATATATATATATATATTTTCTATCGATTCATTTCCATTTATATATATATATTACATTTATAATATTACATTTATATAATAAAAAGAAACTAAGAATATATATATATATATATATACCAAACTTGTTGGTAAACCTTGCGGTAAGAAAAAAACCTGGCAAATAGTTTGATTGTAAAAATACACAACCAAACATTACTGGGGAGAAAAAAAATTTTGAAAAAAAAAGAAAAGACCAAGATAGTCGTACCAATCGAAAATAATCGGTTGATACTATAATACTTGGCCAAAAGTCATATCTTAACCCTGAAGAACACTAAGCGAAACTTTTAGTAGGTATATCTGACTCATTAGGTTTATTTTATATATATATATATATATATATATATATATATATATATATATATATTATGTAATTGTTTCTTAAGTGTTTTTTCTGCGCTCAGTTATATGATATCATGTAAGTATATCTAATACAAATAATTTGCACACAGTTGCATGATTCCTATCTAATGCTAATGATCTATACACTTTTAGATGGTCTCAAGTAAATATTTCTATTCGATAATAATTATTTGTTTGCAAAAGGTTATATGCTTTCAAGTAACTATTTTCTATTTAATGTTGGTTGGTTGGATTTTACGGATTGTCAACTCCCGTTGGGTTATTTTCTGCCGAAGATATTTGTTTTAGTCATTCTTGATTTTTTTCTTTTTAAACACATTTTTGTTAACTCATTTTTTGTATTTGACCCATAGGTGGGACCCTAACAGATACTACCACTTCGGGTTAGGGTGATGAATGGGCACTCTACATTCCCCGGAGCTCCAGAATTGGAACTTCACCATTATATGCAGTTTAAAGTCATACCAGGTCACTAATACCCTCAGCCACCGCCTTCTAGCACATATATGACAAAAAAGGTTGGGGGTTTGCCATAAGGTCAATTGGGTCGGGACAATCATATAGGTGCTAGGGCTTCACATGACCAGCCAATTGGTCATAGGGGCCTCTCCAACTAAGTAATGGCCAAAGTAGAATTTTGCATGTCATGGACTGATCAGTCAACAGGATTCCGTCCTTAAGCATCTCGGGTCGCCACCCACGGCTAACAGGTGGCCTATTGGGGCGATTTCTCCTTCAATAAAAGTCATTTTCTACTCATAGTTATATGATTTAAAGTAAATATTTCTATTTGATAATAGTCTTTTGGTTTGCAAACAGTTATATAGTTTCAAGTAACGACTTATAAGAATCCTTAGTAGTTATAATAGTACTTAGTAACTATTCTTTATACAAATCTATTAATAATGGAGATTTGCTTCCGGTTTTTGTCTGTAACAAAAATTACGTCACTGCTTGCGTCACATTACCCAAAATCGTCATAACATAGAATAAATACACTCAAAATTTGAACATGCAACATTAGACAGTCCTCATTGTTTTTTAAAACAAGTTTTAATAAATACATGGCTGTTATTATATATCTATATATAGTTTATTTTATTTTAATACATATTTAAAGTTTACACTTCAAATTGTTTTATTTTTTTAATCCTTTAATGAATTTGAAGATTTTACTTACTTGGGGTACAAACTCGCTGACATTGAATTTTTTACTCCCACCCCTCAGGCAATATGTTTCAAAAAACAATTTTTACATCGCCCGGAGGGTGTTTTTTTAATTTTGTACTTGTAATTATAATAACTATTCTTAATTTTAATACAAATTATAGTAACTATGCTTACTTACGTACAGTTATATGGAATACGTCTAATTTTCAAACACACCTATTTGTTCCATAGATGGAACCCTAACAGGTACTACCACTCCAAGTCAGAGTAGTCCTTGTAGTAATGGCAGTGAAGAGGTATTTCACACTCACTAGCGCTCCAGAACTGGAGCCTCACCATCATATGCAGTTTGGTGTCATATGCAGAAGGCCCCTCGGCAAGGAATACAATCAGCGATATGATTAAGACATGAGAAACGAACTCATTATATTAAAGTTGTTTACGAAATTATATTGGTACTAACAGGACCAGGATATACAAGGTGTGTCAAAAAATTATTGAGATTTTTTGTACTTTTTGACACACCTTGTATTCTTAAAAAAATAACGTTCCATTCATTCTTCATTTCTATCTTGGTAAATACAGCTTTAAACTTGATACTTTTTTTGACATTGGTATGTTTACTTAAGAGTTATTGCAATTACTTCAATATGTAAAAAGTATAATAATCTTGATTTAACTCTCTCTCTCTCTCTCTCTCTCTCTTTCTTTTCTTCATTTCATCTTTTCATTATGTTCGATTGAAATGGATTAGCGTTATTGCTTCCGCGCACTCACCTTACTTTCTGTCTTTACTCTCTTTTTCTTTCTTTCTTTCTTTCTTTCTTTTACTTATTATATTGTTTTAGCACTATAAAACGCCAAGGAAGCATCAAATATCTATATATTAATACTCGCGTTCCTTAATCTCCCGACCGTTATCATCTTGCAACACTCTCTGGTTAAAAAAATGAGACCATATAAATCGTCCAAGATGAAATGCAAAAATGTAAATCCTGATTATCTAGTGTTGCCTATCCGCCGAATTCTTATTTCTTATGAGTGTCGTCACCTCAGGTCTGATTCTTTAAAATCAAATTGTGGTTAAAATTGGACTCTAAACTAAATCTGGGGAGTGTAGAGTACTCATTCATTGCTTTTACTTCCAGGTTCACTCGGGTCAGGATTGGTAGTATGTGTTAGGGCCCCATTTCTAGGTAAAATAGAGGAGTTTAAAAAATATTTGCATTCGATATGACCGTGTTGCAAAGAAAAAGCTATTAAGAAAACAACTAACAAAAATATAAATGTGAACGTACAATGAACGCGATCTCCTAACCTTTAGGTATAAAATATCCCTAGACGGGTTGAAATGCCGTTAAAATGAATCAATTAATTAATTAGTAAAATAGATCACTAATTAGGACTGAGCCTATTTAGTAATGACCACCCCAAGCAGAGTTTTAACATATTGAATTCAGAGATTTCCTTCTCCTAGTCTGGTTGCCTAACCAAGGTTAAAGAGCCCAGTACGCCCTACTATATACCCATAGCTGGAGGGAGAGTAATTAGATTCATACCTTTCCCAAGGTATTTGCGCTATGTGAACTGTAGCTTCGTCCAGGATTTGAACTCGGGTCGACGAGTCCATTTCCTACGACGCTAACCATTTGACCACGTGCCTCCATTAACGAAATATAACATCAGTAGTTGCATTTCTAATCGATAAAAGAAAAAGAAAAAAGTAAAATTTAATATTGTTTTTGTTTTTTTAGGCTTCCGTACTATCAAATTATGTACGTTAGCTTTTGATGAGGACTAACGAAAAAGCCCTTCAACTTAAAATAACTTCCGCCCAACGATTGGCGCATGCGCAAACAGGGAAGTTATATATCCCCCATCGAAATCATATGGCTTCGGCATTCCCTTTACGAGTGGTCAGCAAACAAATCATCTGTTTTTTTATTAACCAACTGTACATAAGCATGTTTACGTTGACCACAAGTAGCCAATACCAGCTGCTGTAATTGACTTTCACTATGCATTAGCCATAAAATTGCCAGTGAGGAGGACTGACGATAACGTAATGAAACTCTATTAGAAATTATCTCCAACCCTAATTATAAATCGACTTCGTAGCCTTCACAAATCGTTTTCTGTGGAAATCACACTGACAAATACATTATTCTCCCGGACATCACTGCTGGAAGTCTTCAAGTGACACTGCTTTCAGATGATTCGTAATCTAATACACGTTATCGACAGTTCTCAAATAATTACCACGCAGTCTGGTTTTGATATTTGCGAACAGGATGTACTCCAAATTACTCTTTCAATGAATTGATCTCGAAACTTTTAAAATAATAGAATCCCTAATTATCGTAGGCATGTTTTTGGTTAAATCGAACTTAACGGACCTAAATTACACCGTCGAAAGAAAAAAAATCAGATAATTAACCGAATTTAATGAAATTTTCGGTGTTGATATATTAATGAATAAAAGATATAATACACTAGTTATTTTATTCAAAAACTTTTACATTTTTTCAGGTCAGTTAACTTTAAACCATCTTTGAGGTGTAACACAGATTCTCAAAGATACGTGGTTCAAAATTAACTGTCCTGAAAAATGTAAAAGTTTTTGAATAAAATAATTCATTAAAATTATTCATTAATATATCAATACTGAATATTTCATTAAATTCGGTTAATTCCCTGATTTTTTGGTATTTTTTCTTTCGGTGGGGTGACATACGATGGTGGAATTTAGGTCCGTTAAGTTCGATTTAACCCATGTTTTTATATATTTCTCTTCAAATTGGAAATTTATCGGCAGATTTCAAAAACTAGGTCTTTCAACCAATTGAATTTTTTGGCTATATATTTTTTTAATAATAAAAACTCTCCGCACGAGCTAGTCGTGACGCATGGTCAATTTCTTATGCGACGTTTAACAGGTTCCAGTTCAGAGTTTTCTTTCTCATAGACTGGTTGCATTATTAAGGTTAAAGAGCCTAGTCCGCCATACCCTTTCAATAAATTGATCTGAAACTTTTTTAAAATAATGGAATCCCTAATTATCGTAGACATATTTTAATATATTACTCTTTAAACTGGAAATTTACTGTCAATGCAAATTTCAAAAATTAAGTCTATTAACCAATTGATTTTTTTATTTCATAATAAGGTTGGTATTTATCAAACATTGCCCTCCTGCTCGAACAAGTCGCGACACATGGTTAATGTTTTAGTGGTGTTAAACGGGTTTCAGTTCAGAGTTTTCCTTCTCATAGACTGGTTGCCAATATATGAATATTTACCAACCCCTCGAGCAGGATGCGACACAAGGTCAATTTATTAAGCGGAGTTTTTCACAGGTTTGAATTCAGAGTTTTCCTTCTCCTAGACTGGTTACCTAGCCATGGTTAAAGAGCCCAGTCTACCCTGCTATTTACCCATAGCTGGAGGGAGAATTGGATTCATACCTTTCCCAAGGGTATTAGCGCTATATGAAATGCAAACATCTTCGTCCAGGAATTGAACTCGGATCGACAAGTCCATTTCCTTTGACTCTAACCATTAGACCACGCGCCTTCGTATGAGCGCTATATGAATTGCAAACAACTTCGTCGATAATTTGAACTCGTGTCACCGAGTCCATTTACCCATAGCTGGAGGGAGAATTGGATTCATACCTTTCCCAAAGGTATTAGTGCTATGGGAAATGCAAACAGCTTCGTCCAGGAATTGAACTCGGATCGACGAGTTCAATTCATGTGACTCTAACCATTAGACCACGCGCCTCCGTACGAGCGCTATATGAATTGCAAACAACCTCGTCGATAATTTGAACTCGTGTCACCGAGTCCATTTCCTATGACGATAACCATTACACCACGTAATTCTACTTTGCTAACAGAGTAATATATTTTTGGAACAAATTGCTTAACCATTGAATTAGATGATTTTAGAATTAATAGTAAGAAAATTCATCTTTGGAAAAGTGCAGACCCCACCCGTTGCAACAACTTCTCAAATGAAAATAAAATTGCATAGATATATAAAAAGGGGTATACTGTTTTGGGTTTTTTTGTTTTTGTTTTTTTACTGCAATATATTCATATTTTTGTTGACAGAGCATCAATGCTGCATAGTTTGGTGATAAATAATACCTAATAATATCCGTTTTTACTGTATAATGTTCAACTAAAAGAATTTGCTATCTTTGGTGTAGAAGAAAATTAATATCCTTTTTTTTAAATTGAACTCGGCTTGCCATGACTGTTTTCCGCGTGGACATCTATAACAAGATAAAGTACAATGCTTGATATTGTAGCGATTTAAGCGAGTGCTCTTGTGGTGCGGATAGATATTTTTTTTAAAAAGCCAGCAGCCGAAAAAGAAACGAGTTGACAAAGTTCAAAATTTTCTTCAGTAGGCTAAATGCAATTTGCTTTATCTGACACCAGACTTGAAAATGAAAAATAACGCAAAGTTATGTTACACTCCATTAACCATCTAAGTATTTGCGAGGGCTAATCGAGCCATGCCACCTACTCAGACCGTCCTTCGGGACGGGGGTCCAGTGTGCCTCGGCCATTGGACCGATTTATTAGCGTCGATCCCAGAGGGCCATCCCTCCAGGCAATACCTGTCCTTTATGGGCAGGGCTGGGTTTATTGCTCAGCGCATGAGGCGCCCCCATTGAGGAGGAATGCCGAAGGGATCGATGCAATTTTTGTTCTCTCCCACCCATTAGCTTCGGCTTGTGGGTGGGCCCACGTTAAAACGATGCCTTGTGCCCAGTCCATACAGGTGGGGTATGAGACAAATATACCTACGCAGGCAGGAGTCGACGGTTCAGTGTTCTTATTTCTGTTTGCATTTTTTTTACGAAAGATCGTGGCAAAACACCCTTTTACGTAATTTTGGACGTCGATAAAATCGAGATAAAAAATTTTAAAAGTATTTTTTTTTTTGCAAAAGAATTAAAATATTCGTTCAATTTTAATAAAATTTTGTAGAATTACGTAAAAGTGGGTGTATTTAAAAAAACCAAAAAAAAAAAACCTTATCGTCCGTCGTAAAACAAAAAAACAAACAAACAAACAAAAAACTCCGCCCGATGGGGAGTTTTTTGTATTATTTTTTTTATTTATGTATTTTTTTTTGCTAGTCCCTATAAAAGGGGTTATGTTTTCGATTTGTCATCTTATGTAACTTCGATCACTACAATGTAGCAGTCCAGTACGTTATCCGATTCGCCGCGTGGATTCCAGTTTAGTGTTATAACAAGGACGCGTGCGTATGCACGTAAGTATGTGTGCGCGTGTGTGTGGGGGGGGGGGGGTGCGTGTGTGCGCGCGTGCGTGTGTGTGTGTGTGTGTGTGTGTGTGTGTGTGTGTGTGTGTGCGTGTGTGTGTGTTGTTTGGGATTTAGTATGAAGCATTAGGTGTGAAATATAAGAAACTCAGTTTTTGAATGTTAAGTGTCGTTTTATTTCGTAATATTTCGCGGATGTTTATTCCCCTTCTTCGGAACGAATACAATGGCTGATCTGTCCTTTTTGACATCTATATATACTCCTTGCTGATGTTGATGGTATTTTCTCAGTGACCTCCTTGGACACACACACACATATATATATATATATATATATATATATATATATATCACGGATATCCATGACAATCTCTCGCCAACCTCCCTAACATTCATTGTGCCAGAGAGGTCCTCTGCGCAGCATCCAGTATCCTTGTATGGTTGGTCAATGTAGGTCCTTGGTGGCCGGCCCACACTAGTATGTCCATGTGTTGGCTTCCACAGGAGAACGTCGCTTAGGAGCTCGTCCTTGCTTCTCCAGCAGTGTCCGGCATGCCTTGTCCGTCTCACTCGGATTGTTTGTGAGATGAGATATTACTACCTAGGTATGTGAATGGATCTACTTGCTTAAGAGGCTTACCGTCGAGTGTGGAGATGTCTCCTTTCTTTTTGAAACTCATGAACTCAGTTTTATCAGAGTTCACGTAGAGGCCGATATTCTTTGCTGCCTTCTTCATGCTATGCAATAGTAACTCGGTCTATGCCGGTGTATCTGCAAGAAGTGCAAGGTCATCAGCGTAGTCTACATCTGTGACAGTCTGCACGGGATATCGCCTGCTTCTTGCCTTTTTAGCGTGAAACCTTTTTCTTTTATGCTATCTAGGGATGTTTCGTATATATATATATATATATATATATATATATATATATATATAATGTGTTGTTATGGGTCCAACGGGAGAAAATTAAATATTTTATAAAAAAAAAAAAGGTCCGCAAAATGGATTATATTTTTTAATTATTATGCGACACGTGTTTCAGATTTTCTGATATCTTCTTCAGGCGTTAATTACCCCCCCCCCATAATATATATATATATATATATATATATATATATATATATATATTTACCAATGCATATGTGCATGTGTTTATATAGATAAACCTGCGTTCCACACGTGAACAAAAACTATGCCAATCGTTAACTTTACTGCTGTAATGTTCTTTTGGTATTGCACGATAAACAAAGATATAAGAAACATTGGTCAATGTAGGAATCTACAGAAAACATGGGCGTGTCATCCGGTTAATCTCTCTAATTTGTTAAAGCTCAATATTAAGTGGTCTTGGAATTATTATTATTATTATTATTATTATTTGTTTTTCACACCTGCCGTAGCTGATGGTTCACTGGAGGCTGATTGACAGCAAGTCTCCTCAGGTCTCCAGGACTCTTCTGAGTATTCTAGCAGATCCCAACAGTGCCGTAGTTTATTATTATTATTATTACTAGCAAATATATGCACCCTCCGGGTGCAAGTATTTAAGTTTTAATGTAATGAAATATCGTATTAAATTAGAGGCAGACAAAAAGATATGTAACAGAGAGGGGGCATAATAGAAAAATAGAAATGAAACTTACTCTTCCATCACTCCCGTCTTTCATTGCTGAATTTTACTTATTTAACTATTTAGTTAAATTAGGAAATAAAGAATAAAATGACAGTTATTTTTTCTTGTTAATGGATTTCATTTAAGATTCATTGAAGAGATTTTTGCTTATATCATTAAATAAAAACCAAACAATTAGAAATCAATAATACTAAGCACATATTTAATAAAATCACATTTTTAATATCAATATGCAAATTAGCCTTCCCATTCACACTGCAAACCGCTATTTTTTGTATATATAAATACAATTGCATGTTATTTGTATGTAGATATGGAAAACACTAATAAAAAGGTGAAGAAATTTTATTAATAATTGAGGTTTAAATATAAATAAAATCATGAAGAATGTGATGTAAATAACTATGTTAATTGTGACTCGATTAGTAATATAGTTTCGGTTACAGACAGAAAAACACACAATCTCCATTATAATAAGATTATTATTATTATTATTATTATTATTTTCACTCCTTTTGAGTTTTTCACATCAGCGTCGGCTGATGGTATTTCACTGGAGTCTGAGTGAGAACAAGTCTCCTCAGGTCTCTAGGACTCTTCTGATTACTCTAGCCGATTGCATCAATGCAGTAATCTGGATGGTCTAAATTCTTCCTCTGACTTCCAGATCCTCCAGTCTTTTTACCAAGCTTTTTGGGGCCGTTCAAAGTGCACCAACTACAATTGGTATCACTTTGACCCTCATATTCCACAGCTTTTTCAATTCTCTGGCAAGGTCCAGGTATTTGTCTATCTTTTCGTTTTTCCTTCATCTTCACCCTGTGATCTGCTGGAACCGCATTGTCCATCAGTTGACAAGTTCTCTTTTTTTTGTGAATCAACAATAGATGTGGTCTCCCCATGAGAGTTTTTCACACCCGCCACACAGCAGTTTCCACAGGCCTGAGTATTCTAGCTGATTTTGATAATGCTGTTGTTTGGATGGTCTCGACTCTTCCTCGGATTTCCAGTTCATCCATACACTTTTTCAAACCCTTTGGGACTGTTCCCAGGGCCCCGATTACGATTGGTACGACATGTTCCACAGTTGTTGCTTTTTTTTTCAGCTCACTGGCAAGGTCCAAATATTTGTCTATCTTTTTGTTTTTCTTCATCTTCACTCTGTGATCGAACGGGACGGCAAAAACCTCCGTATAAATATTTACATGATCTAAAATACTGTTTTGTTTCTTTTACTTCTCTAGGAAACTGGTATAACCCCACTGATTGTAGCTGCCCAAGAATGCAAATATATAATCGCCGAACGCCTCATCGAAATGGGTGCTGATATCAACGCACAGATGAACGTGAGTAACCTTCGATATATCTACTAGTAATCTGTATGTATTTACCCAACCCCTCCGATCGGGCAGGATGAGACACAAGATCAATTTTTAAGCGGCATCTAACGGGTTTTGTTACACGATGAATAGGCATAGCCTATCATTTTTGTAATGTAATATATTTAGGATTTTGAATTTAATCGAAAACTCATGGAAGATTATCTAGAGTTTGACAGACAAATTTTAACACCAGGCTCAATTGAAACGAGCGCTTTGATTGGCCTAGTGAGTCGCGTGGTCCTATGAGCATGGGAAAGTAAGGTTTAGAGTTAACTTAAGATCGAGCCAAGACGTCTTTCGTCTTTGCTGCTGCTGATTCTCCTGTGCGCGGGGAAACGAATGAAATTATTTGTACACACAATATATGTACGTGTTCATAATTGATGGCAGTAAGATGGGACCCCAAACTGCAGAGAAATACAACCCCGAAACAAAATAACACCTAGAGAACTCGATGCGCCCCGAAATGAAGAGTAGACATTAGAAAAATAGAAGAAACCATTGAATATTTTAAGAAGACTATGCAAGAGTTTTAATTCGGGGTTTTCCTTCTCCTAGACTAGTTACAAACTCGCTAACAATGGCCTAACAATTTTATGAGAAATAACACATCTTACTTGCAAATGATTTTTAAAACATTTTCACAATGCTTAGATTTAACAGAAAGACAAAAAAGAATGCCATTTGTGAAAGTAACCATCTAAATAATATTCTCAACTTGATAAAGACAAAAAGACTATCTATCACCTATATATCATACCAGTTAAATTAATCTACAACCAACTTGATATTGCAACTTTCATTTCATGAATAAATCAATGCCTATGAAATTACTAAATTCATTAAAATATCTAAAAAAAAAAAAATGAAACGAATAAAGATAAATGAAAGAGTCACAATAGGTGAGAATATCTTATTATAATGGAGATTCGGTATCTAATCGAAACTATGTCACTGCTTGCGTCATAATACCCTCAGGAATTGTGCAAGTTTATCAATGAGTATATGATTTATAGTCAAAATCATTAATACATAGATTAACACACAAAGCCAAAGCGAATATTTACTAAAGTTATCTTTGGAACAAGACCTGAAGTACAGAGCGCCAAGTGAGAATCAAACTCACTAACAATGGTCTATTAGCCTAGCTACATAACGATTATACATATTTACCAAACCCCTTCACATGAGTAGTGTGCAGTATCAGGCCATTTTTAAGCAGAGTGTAAGTAAAGTCGTCGGGGCGGCCTAATGTCGGTATCAGCCAATCAGCGAGGGAGTCTATCCCCTTTTCAATAGCGCTAGACCAAGGAGATTGTTTTTTTTAGCATCTGAGGTGGAGCGCCACACCTACCATCAGCTCCTTACTTTACCGCACAGATTCCTGTGCTACTCATACGCTGAGTTGGCGAGGACCGGTATCGAACTAGGAACCTTGTGGTCTCTAGCCGAAGCAGAGTGTACCAGGTTTGAATTCAGAGCTTTCCTTCTTCTAGACAGGTTGTCTTGCCAATGTCAAAGAACAGTTTGCTCAACTATTTACCTATAGCTGCAGGGAGAATAGTTGGATTCATACCTTTCTCAAGGGCTATGTGAAACAGCCTCAACTAGGATTTGAACTCGGGTTACCGTATGCATTTCTACATCGATAACCATTACACAACAAACGCCTCCATATAACGATTAATATTGTCATAACATTTGACTGAAAACAATGATGAACACACAGAATAATTTTAGCTTGCTCTCTCCCCGCAAGATATATAGATAGTGATAAATAAAGGAAACACCCATTTCACATCATGTTGTTTGGGGTGCGCATCCTCCGACATGGCCTCGGACTCAACACGGAGGCCCACATCAAGTGTCTGAAGGATGTATTGCTGCCCTGGATCGATCGAGAGGATGGCTGCTGGAAAACCCTATTTCTTGCAACAGGACTCTTCACCATATCACACAATCGTGTTGGCTGGTTGGATTTTACGGCATGTCAACCCTTGTTGGGCTATTTTATGCCGAGGACGTTTTGTTTTATTCATTCTTTATGGGTATTCAACATTTTTCAAACTCAATTTTTTAAACACATTTCTAAAACTCATTTTTCTATTTAAGCCATAGATGGGGCCCTAACAGGTACTGCCACTCCGGGTCAGAGTGGACCTGGGAGTAATGGGGATGAAGGGTACTCCCCATTCCCCAGATCTCCAGAATTGGAACTTCACCATCAGATAGATTTTAATGTCATACCCAGGACACTAAGACCTTCAGCCACCACCTGCTAACATGTGCTAAAAATTGAGTTTGAAAAATGTTGAATATGATAAAAAGGGTTGGGGGTTTTCCATAAGAGAAATAGAGTTGGGACAATCATATAGGTGCTAGAGCTTGGCGATTGATCGGACGGGGCTTCTCCGACCACCAGTCTAGCCTAAGTAAGTGTTAAAGTTGAGTGTTGCATGTCATGGCACACGAGCAGAAGAACCCAGAAAATTATGTGACCACATCATGCGCCTAAGTACCAAGATTGCAATCCCCTTGATTATTATTCCTCAACACGGAGACCTAAATAAAGGTCCTGGATCGAGAGGCTGGCTGCTGGAAGAACCTACGTCTACGTCAAACATGTTTTGGTTTTTCACAGATGAGAAAAACTTCAGCCAGGATCAATGATGAACTTGCACTGTCCCCACAAGATATACCAATAGGTATTAAAATCAAACATCCAAGGGGTTTGGAGGGGTCGCTAACAATAGTAACGTTATGACTCCGTTCATTTTCCCACTTGGCTTGACACTCAACACGCAGGCCGACTTCAAGATCCTCGAGAATGTAGCGCTGTGTTGGATCGAGAGGGTGTCTGCTAGAAGACCCTACGTCTTAAAACAAGACTCTTCTCAATACTCACTTCCGTGACCCCATCACCCCTAAAACCTGGTCGCTTAACTACCCAGTAGGTTATTATGTGTGCATCGCGGTTGAACGAGACAGCAACACAACTTCCTTCACTACTAATCCGTAACCGTTATCTTATAATGGAAACAAGAGAATAATTACATGCTATTTGATCTTATGAAACATGAGTGTTTTTTGGTAAGCAGATCTATATATGATATTAAATTCGACTTATCTATCAGGGCTGAAATTCATGCCGGTGAGGCTGAGCGGATGAGGCAGGGGTAAAGTTATTCTTTGTTTCCCTTCGTTTAACAAGTAACTAATTACTTTGACTGGTTGTCAAAACAGTAATGCCACTCGGAGTGCTGTTGTTTTCACGAAAAATTAAACGGTCCATTAAATGTTACCAAATAGTTACCGTTCTTGTTCATTGTTTCCCTCCCCCGTAAGACGATTTATCTTTCATCCAGCGGGTAAAATGGATGAGAAAAAAGAAAGAAAAAGAACTGTTGAGAGAAAATAATAGCAATCATATCAAATTGATTTGTGTTATGAACTCACTCTCGACGAATTTTTCCTTAAATCTTGCTATCTCTGGTCATTTCTATCTATCTATCAATAGTTCATATGTCCTCGCTCTCTCTCTCTCTCTATCTCATCTCTTATGTCTCTCTCTCTCTCTCTCTCTTATGTCTCTCTCTCTCTCTTATGTCTCTCTCTCTCTCTATATATATATATATATATATATATATATATATAGTCATCCACAGACACCGTGTTTCGACGTTTAAGTCTCATCAGTGTGGTTAGCTACTTCTAGTCGGGGCGAAACCTGACTGACTATTCATCATATATACACACTCATATATATATATATATATATACATACATACACATACACACTTAGATAACAGTAGAATACGCCGACAGCACATCTGCAGAAGGGTAAGATCCAACCCCATTTGGGTCACTTGTTAGCCGTGGGTGGTGAGCCGTAATGGTTAAGGGTGGAAAACTGGTGGATGAGCAGTCCATGACATGCAACCTCGACTTTGGCACTTACTTAGGCTAGACGGTCGGTCGGCGTGCTCCCCTCCGATCAATTGACTGGTCACATCAATCCCTAGCACCTATGTGATTGTCCCGAACCTATCGCTCTTATGGCAAACCCCAACTTATTTTATCAGATATGTGCAAGAAGGCGGTGGTTGAGGGTCTTCGTGTCCTCGGTATGATGTTAAACGGCATATAGTGCTGAAGCTCCAATTCTGCTGTTTTAGGGAGCGTGAAGTTCCCCATCATCACGATTACTCACAGGTCCACTCAGATCCGGGGTGATAGTACATGTTAGGGTCTCATTTATGGTTTAAATAGATCAAAATGTGTTTGAAAATGAGTTTTTAAAAATTGAATATTCCAAAAAGAATGAATAATTCAAAACGTCTTCGGCATAAAATAACCCAAGGATTGACATGCCGTAAAATCCAACCAGCCATCCGCTCAATGTATTTATCTCTTTCTCTCTGTGAATCTATCTCAGTCTGTTAATGTTTAGGTTTGGTTAGGTATAGGGTTGCAGATAATATGCCTGCTGGAACTTAGCTGTTGTTGAAGTCCAGGTAACTCGTTCACACGTGCGATTATGTTGTCTGTTCTCTCCACCCCCCCTTTTGGTGGTAGAGGAAGACAATGCTTTCGTCTTAGGCCGTATCACGAAGCGAAGTTTTACCGTGTTGTCCGATGAGCTAAGGGACAATGAGATCCATGTTGGCCGAGGCCAAGGGACGAAGAGGGCGAACCTTCAGGGATTCTTGCTTTTATAACTGGCCTCAACTGACCTCCAGGAGGGTCGTGATTGCCCTATTTGACCATTCGTTGTGTTTTCAAAATAAATTTCAATAAACTCTCATGTCTTATATCTGGCACAAAACTCCGTTGGATCTTTCAGCCGAATCTTTCCACTGTAAAGTAATACTCGCTCGTCAGTCGATTCGAAAACGTAAGTCCAACCGTGTCTCTCCCCTGTAAAAGACAATCGCCCAAGGGGCTCAAGAAAGAAATAAGAAATTTATTTATCAATAGTAGGTACACTAATAGCTAAATTAATATACTTTTAGTCCGTGCTATTTGAAAATAGTATTCGTCCTTAAAATAAGGTTAGACCCCTGAAGCTTGCTATTGACAATGAACTTACCTCATATCTTATTATAATGGAGATTGTGTGTTTTGCTGTCTGTAACCGAAACTATATTACTACTCAAGTCACAATTCCCTTAATTATTTATGTCAAATTCTCCATGATTTCATTCTTTTAAACCTTCAGTTATTAATAAAAATTGTTTTACATTATTAATACTGTTGACCATATCTACGTACTAATAACATGCAATTGTATTTATATATACAACAAAATAGCGGTTTACAATTTGAACGAGAAGGCTAATTTGCATATTGATATTTAAAATTTTATTTTAATAAATATGTGCTTGGTATTATTGATTTCTAATTGTTTGGTTTTATCTTAAGAAATATAAACAAAAATCTCGTGGATAAATCTTAAAAGAAATTTATTTACAAGAGGAAATAACTGTTATTATTCTTTACTTCCTATTTTAACTAAATAGTTAAATTAGGAAAATTTACCAATGAAAGAGGGGAGTAATGGAAAATGATGGAATAGTTAGTTTCAAAGTTGTTCTATTTTTCGATTATACACCCTCTGTTGCAGATCTTTTTATCTGCATTCTTAGTCAGTTTCATTAGCCTTTCTAATTTAATATGATATTTTATTATATCAAAACTTAAATACTTGCACCCGGAGGGTGCATATATTTGCTAGTTTAGATAATGTACAACTGGACACAAAGACATTTATTTAGGTTTTTTTCCGGTTTGTGTATGAATAAGTAATAAAGAAATAGAATTATATTTGTCATTTAAGACGTAAACTTATTATGTATTGATTGTAGTTAATTCAAGGCGTGGAAGAAAACGATACGGATTTGACTATGGAGCAAGCAATTAAATAATATATAAACATAAATACAAATGGAATATCTACACAGTAGTGAGAAAGCTTCTGACTATTACGGTTAATTGGTTCATTGAAAAGATACATTCTCATAAAACTATGCTAATTGAACAATGCAAAGAATAAATAAAAGAAAAACTTTATTTTTGTTAAACTACTATTGAAGGGAGGCCATGCCTAATAGCGTGAAGCTAAGCCCATGGACATGACCACCCTTGGACGCTCACAGGAAATGATACAAAACACACCAGACAACACAAACATATAGATATATATCATGAGACAAATTAGCCGTGTGAGAATCCAAATGAAAATCTGTTGTTTATAAGAGGCAATAAAATGCTTTTTCAAAAGTTTTTAAGGACAAAATAATTTACCGAAACAAGCTTCACCTTTTCCTTCTTTTCTTCATCAAACAATACCGACTGAATAGTGTTCCAAGAATTAAGTGCATTAAAACGAATCGAATTATGCCCAAAACTAACCGTGTTGATGATAGGAAAATTAAACAAACCAGTTTGGTCAGCACGAGTGACCTGAGCATGGGTGAAATCAACTGCAAAAGCATTCTGAACAGAAACAGGTTTATTTTCCCAGTACCCCACTCGTACCGAGTCAGGCACGAAGGCCCTATTTATGTGGGACCACCCACAAGCCGAGACTCATGGGTGGCGGGTAGAAAAATTGCGTCGATCCCGTCGGCATTCCCCCTCAAGGGGGGCGCCTCAGGCGCTGGGCAATAAACCCAGCCCTGCCCCTTTAAGTCAAGGGGGCAGGTATTGCCTGGAGGGATGGCCCTCTGGGATCGACGCTATTAATTTACCATCTCACCGGTCCAGTGGCCGAAGCGCACTGGAATTCTGAACAGAAACAGGCATTTTATCGTGGAACACTTTGCTTTTATGTCTGTAAACACTTTTCGTATGCAAATAATAATGTCACCCAATCAAATGCGACCTACAATAATCAGGAGTTTGCGCCGTGACTGCCCGTCCTCGTAGTCAAATGTATCAGAGTTCGTGCCTGACTAGACGCCGTCTACATATGTAGCACGCGACTCGCTGTCTCTTTGAACGACGAAGACGGACCTACTCATCGACGACAGCAGGCTGCTCGCCATGTCGGTAATTTCCGCTACATGTCTAAGTTCTGTTCGATCACTGTGGACGTAGTAAATTAGTCGAGTGTGCACGAATACGAGAAACGGTGTGTTTGGAAGCGATTTTCGGTGTTAGACGATAGCTTGTCCCTTGCGGACTGGTGTTCCAGCTTTTCAGCGTTGGACTTGTAAGGAGACACTCGGGTTTAACTATAACTACATTCGGTGGTGGGGCTCCAGTTCGGGAGTTCTTTGGAATATTAAGTCATCCCTTCATTGCTATTACTCCTGCGTCCACTTTGCCCTGAAGTGGTTGTATCTGTTTCAACTAATGCCAGTAAATACTTATCATTTAGTAAGTAATTAAATACAAAAGAATACAGCATTTTTTGAATTGAAAACAAATATTAGAAAATGTGACAATACCCGGTCTGCACATGAGCACCTTCGTTGCACAATGTCTATGACCCCAACGTTGTGATATTCTGTGCTGGCCGATTCGAAGGGCGCGAGTCAGAGACAGGTTCACAAGGATTAAAAAAACACAAAGCCTGATAACAGGACGCTGATGGAAGATGAAGTTGGGACACTATGTCCAATTTATGGTGGAATAGTGTATACTTAGGTTTGTCAACTGGCAAGAAAGTTGTTTTAAGTCTAAGTCGATCACTGGCTTCACGGATGTGGGTCCCTGGCTATTTTCTATTTCTGCTGCTACTAAGACGACACAATCACCCCGACTGCTGGTCTGAAACTAACTCAAGGGCTGGAGCTTGGCTGAATATATGTAAATCCCACCCCTACACATACCCATGAATTCGACCACCCAGATGCTCGGTATTAATTTTAATTTCGGACTTTTTGTCTGCGATTTCCCTTAAAATTAAAGCAATTACTTTTTTTCTCAATCTGAACGTCCCCACTATTCAGACCATTAATTCACTCAAAAGATATTTTCTCATAAAAACAGCTTCTTTTTCTTAAAACATAGATACCTAAAGATATGATTTCTAACTAGCTTAACTTCATGGTGGCCGTTCAATTCTCTTCAAGTTTACTGCCCAATCCTGTGTATCCTTAAAGGACAACCACTCACCCATATACATATGCCTGGGTTTAACACATTCTTTTTTTTTTCTCTGACCATGTTCTCACTTAACCATAGTGTCACAAAAATAACGTTTATGATTTGGGTTGGACAACAATATCGTAGTTAGTGAGTTCGAACTCCAGTCGAGATATTACGTTTACTTTCCGACTACTACCATTGGGAAAGGTATGAATCCCATCATCCCCCCCAGCTATAGGTTAAATAGTCCCATTCAGTCGGTAGAACATCCGTTTAGGAATTGCAAGGTTCCGGGGTCGATACTGGCCCTCATCAACTCACATGGGTAGCACACCTTGGGTAATCTGATCTGTGCAGCAATATAAGGAGTTGGTGGTATGTGGCGCTCCACCTCAGAAAAACAATCTCCCTGGTCTAATGCTAACAAGGAGATGGACCCCCTCGCTCTCCAGCCGATACCGACAACTTAACTTACTACTGTTTTTCTACAATGATGGCTTTGGCATTAAATAACCCGCGAAGCTTGATATGCCATTAAACGAAGAAACCAAAGAATTTGGAGTAGGTTTCCAAACTTCTGCAAGATACAGTAATCTTAGTAAATTACAGGGTGACCCCCCCCCCAAAAAAAAACAAACAAATAAACAGAACCCAAATAAATAGATTTTATACTATAAAATTCCAACTTCAGTCTTTGTACGTACAATCATTCCTCAAAGTTCCAGTTACCTTGGTTGATTTGCTTTAAAGGCATTCTCTGTCTAAAATATGCTCCAAATGGGCACCGCGGCATTGGAGACAAACTTGCGCACGTCGCACAAAATTGTCAATCACGCGAACACATTCCTCTTTTGGGATTTCTCTGATTTCGCACAGTTCCTAACTTTCTGAATTTCTGGACCCAATCAAAAATCTTGCTTTTTGATGGAGCACGGCGACATCGAAACTTTCTCCGAAAATTGACTTGCACTATAATGTTTGATTTTTTGGTGAAATAGGCCTCCAAGCAAAATGTTTTTTCCTTAGTTGGCCATGAATATTGGGGAAAATTATTTTTACAATATTTTAAGCGCCAAGTTGACTATATATTCTGAAAGAAAAAAAAACAAGATTAGAATTAAAATAAACAGTTTTATTACAAAATTTGTGGGTTCTGTTTTTGTTTTTTGTTTGTTTGTTTTTTTTTTTGGGGGGGGGTCACCCTGTATTAATCATTAATCCAGTGGAAGTTAAATTGCCCAGGGTGCCCAATTCGTGTGAAATCCCCCGTCCTAATTACCGTAAACATTACTCTCCGACGTTCCCTCTACCGAAATCGATTAGCGCAAAACAAGCATCGACATTCAAAAACCAACTGCACACAACCACTCCAGTCAGGCAAATAGTTACCGTAACGACCACTACGTGTCGCTAACACTGTTTAAACTTTGTCCGAGTAAATACTATTGATATTTCGTAAAGTAGCGAGTAAGCCACAAGGCTAATTGGGGGTTGGAGTAAATGTATGTTGGAAAATTGTGCTGGGCCAATCTAAATAGACGTGGGTGTTGTATCCTATGTACAGGGTGATTGTAAAGTATCTCCCTTCCCTATTTTAAAAATCTCATAATTTATTTCTAAATCATTATTTTTACAACAAATGAATATGGGAAGAACACACATAAAATGGATTTTTATTTAAAATTCTATATGAGCACCAGCATTCGCCTCCAGCCTCTCAAGCTGTTCGGGAATCGTATCAACTGATCTTCCTAGGAACTCTTGTGGAATGGCAGAAATAAATTCCCGTATTTGTCCTTCAAGTTCTTCCAAAGTCGTTGGTTTTGTATAGACTTGCTCCTTCAAACAACCACAAAAAATGTCACCGGATGTTAAATGAAGGCTTCTGGTCGGCCACTTATGCGGACCACGTCTACCCATCCTTCTTTCAGGAAAATGGAGATTCAGTTTTTTCACGAACAGTAGCAAAATGTGGAGGAGCACCATCTTGCCCTACACATAGCCTTTAATTGCCATATATTAAGGAACATAGGTGGGAAGCGTGTGGTGTAATGGTTAAAGTCATGGGAAATGGACTCGTCGCCTCGAGTTCAAATCCTGGATGTGGCAGTTGCATTTCACTTAGCGCTAATACCTCTGGGAAAGGTATGAATCCTACTCTCCCTCCAGCTATGGATAAATAGTAGGGCAGACTGGGCTCTTTAACCTTGGTTAGGCAACTGGTCTAGGAGAAGGAAAACTCTGAATTCAAACCTGTTGAACCCCGCTTAAGAAATTGACCTTGTGTCACATCCTGTTCGTGCAGAGGGGTTGGTATCGTCCCTATCATTCATTGCGCCTGGGAGGTCAACAAGACACTGCTGGAGAAGCAAGGTTGAACTCATAAGCGACGTTCTCCTGTGGAAGCCATCACATGGGCACGCCAGAGTAGGACGTACATAGACTCACTCTGTACGGATAATGGATGCTGCGCAAAGGAACAGTATATAAAAGATTATGAATAGTTTAGAATAGGGATTTACTTTTCAATCAACCTGTATATTAATAGTTCCTAAATGTTTTAAAGCTGACGTCTCCTTGTCTTCTAAAATCGAATGTCACTTTCTAGAAAACCGATTCCACCGAACATCATCATTATGCTGAAATAATCATTTTCACCAAAGGATCGTTTCCCCGAAAAATCAGCAAGCCGAATTCAAAGAAAGATAACTTTTATATATGAATCGGAATGTTTAAAATTCTGTATAATTTTACGATCACACCAGTTAATTCAATTGTAAATAGTATCTTTTTTTTTACGTTTATGCTTTCGGGCAAGCGATATTCGGTATTATGAACCAGTCCCCCTAAAACCGTATCCCTGGCGCCCTCTCTTCTATTGACATACAGCAAAAACACATTTTATACTTGTTATTAGGCCTGCTTTCTATATTTATATATATATGTGTATTTATGGAATAACATTCTTATGTTTTTTTGTTAGGTGTTGGCGTAGTGAGGGCCCAGAGTGGGCTAGTTGGATATCTAGTCCCTCTTTATAAATAGCCCGGCGTATTTCTTTGGTGATTGTCTCACTGGGCCCTCACTACGCCAACACCTAACAAAAAAAAAACATAAGAATGTTATTACAGCATGCACACTAGCCAACTGCCCAATAAGAGATCCAAATATATGTCACAAAACTTACACCATTTATCGTTTAACTTGCTCTAAATGTCTTAATTTCTGTATAGGAAGTACAATCAGACCCCTCCACATTAGAATTAAAGAACATATCCACACACGTGCATCCTCATTTCATAAACATTTAATCAAATGCAAAAATAAGAACAATAATTTCTCCATTAAAATAGAGACAATAATACGCAACGTTGGTAATCTCAGAATTAGAGAAAGTTTATTAATAGCTAAGTTACACCCTCGCACAAACAGTGGGTTAGAATTAAACACTGAATTAGTTAACATACACATTCCATAAATACACACACACACACATATATATATATATATAAATATATATATATATATAAATAAATAAATAAAAGGAATGAAATTGAAATTGATTAAACAACGGATATCACGGCTCTTCCGCGTGGTGTTATAACAACCCACAAGACGCGTGTTTATAACGTCCAAAACAAAAAACACACAAGACCGCGTCCATTTCAAAAACAGTCTCTAAAGATAAAGTTTCTTCGAAATTGATTAGACACTGGACATTATTTTATTTTATTTTTTTATCCGCGTTGTAATTGCCTTCTTAATATAAATGAATAATAATATACTTAACAATGCTTCAATTAAATTATCAAATACTATTATATATATATATATATATATATATATATGTGTGTGTGTGTGTGTGTGTGTGTGTGTGTGTGTGTGTGTAAAAGCATAGAAAACGTATGGACTGCTATAGACAAATATCAATCATATGGAAATCTGATCTCTCTAGGATAAAGCGAAAAATCTTCCAAACTGTTGGCGTGTCAGGGCTACTGTATGGTTCCACGACTTGGACTCTAAAGAGACGTTTAGAGAAAAAGCTAGATAGGAAACTATAAAAGAATGCTACTTGCTTTCTTGAACAAATCCGTGAAGCAATATCCCCCCAAAAAAACGCTTGGGGGGCAATTACCTCCAATCATACAAAGCACCCGAGTAAGACGAACAAGACATGCTGGACACTGCCAGAGAAGCAAAAACGAACTCCTTAGTGACCTTATCTTGTAGATACCTACACATGGACACAACGATGTAGGCTAACTAACAAAAACCTACATCAACCAGCACTGTGCGCATTCTGGATGCTGTGTGGAAGACCTGCCAGGAGCAATGGCCAATAGGGACCAATAAGAATCCGTGAGTAAAAAAGAGACAGACATCATCAATAAAATATTTTCCATGTATCGAATGTAAAAGAATTGAGAAGAAAAATTTGCATCTAAAAAGTTCCTTATTTTTAATTTTTAAAAGAGGAATTTGTAATTCTGAGATTACGTGAAAAGGGTAATCTATAAAGTCATCTATCCCATTATATATATATATATATATATATATATATATATATATATATTATTATTATTATTATTATTATTATTAATTGATTGATTGATTGGTTGATTGATTGATTTTAACGGCATGTCCGCCAGTTAAGAGGTTAGGGAAGGGTGTTCTTTGTGCGTTCAATTCAAAAAGACGTTCTACCGATCTTTGAACAAAGCTTACTAATTTATAAATTTCATTGCTGGTGTGATGTCAAGTATATTGGAAGGACGACGCAGAGGTTGGGTGTAAGAATAAACCAACATGTCCCTAAAGGAATAAGAAGTATTCCTCAAACAACATCCGGGCTCTCACAGGTGCGGGACTCGGCCATTGGTGATCCCCTGTACAGTTTAAATAGCTGCAGAATCAACTAGAGAGATCAGCAATTTTCTGTGCTATACAAGGCTATGACAAATCACCATCTGCATGTCCTTGAGGCAGTTGCAATATTTCTTCACTGCCAGGTCTTGTGTAGGCAACGGCGTTTAAAGCATTCACTGGTAATATTTGCTGGGGATGTTGTTGTTGAAGTTGGGGTGACGTGAAGTTTTTTTCTCCCCTTCTTGCTCCAACCTTGATATTGTCCTATTCCCCTTTTACCCAATTTATACACTTTGACTTTTAAACCATCTACCGGTTGTAGAACTTTTGAAAATGCACCGGTCGAAAGGGCCCTTAAGTTTCTCTATCTTCTTTCTCCTCCTTTTAAAACAATTCGTTTAATTTGCTGACCACCAAATAAAGTATAATATTATTTCAACTTATATATATATATATATATATATATATATAAGGTATGTCAAAAAAAGTATCGAGAGTTTTTGTACTTTTTGACACACCCTGTATTCTGAAAAAAAATGTTCCATTCATTCTTCATTTCTATCTTGGTAAATACAGCTTTAAACTTAGTCTGAAAAAAATTGATGAATGGAACTTTTTTTTTCAGAATACAAGGTGTGTCAAAAGTACAAAAGATCTCGATAGTTTTTTGACACACCTTGTATATATATATATATATATATATATATATATATATATATATATATATATACAGAGAGAGAGAGAGGGGGAGGGAGGAGGAGAGAGAGAGAATGAGTCAATTGAGTGTGTTTGTGATAGACGAGTGGAGGAGGTTATAATTCGTTTAATACAATCTTTTGTTTTAGTGTTCCGGTCGCCATTACTGTCAGCCGTTGGTTTCACACAAGACTCAAACATTTCCTAATCGACACTCCACTCTTCGATTGACATCTCTTCTCGATCGCCATTCTCTCATCCCGCGCGTTTTGTTTGACTTTACCATTGGCGTTTATTATTCTTTCGCGAAGACCTATAATTGTTTTCTTTAGGGAAGAGCTACCAATGGATAAATAAATAAAACGAGAGAGAGAAAAAAAGATTTGTTTTGTCTGTGTTGTCTTCCATAGTTATGTTTGTATCGCGTCCGTCCGTCCTCATCTTTTCCGCGTTACCACTTCATTCCTGACCCAAATCTCAGATTCTGTGTTTAGGTTTTTTTGTCTAAATCCATTGTATATATTATAATATATTATAGTATATTACAATGGGTCGGGTTAGCTCAGTCAGTAGAGCGTTCGGCTAGAAACCACAAGGTTCCTAGTTCTATACCGGTCCTCGCCAACTCAGTGTATGAGTAGCACCGGGATCTGTGCGGTAAAGTAAGGAGCTGATGGTAGGTGTGGCGCTCCATCTCAGATGCTAAAACAATCTCCTTGGTCTAGCGCTATTAAAAAGGGGATAGACTCCCTTGCTGACTGGCTGATACCGACTTTAGGCCGCCCCGACGACTTTACTTACTTTACATTATATACACATGCGTACTATCGCAACGATTATCGTAATAAGAAGTGGAATCCGCGGTCAGAGTTCAAATTCTGGATAAGATTGTTTGCATTTCACTTCATGGTAATTCCATGTCAAATCATCCAGGCCATGTCACCCACCCCTCTCATTTTTTCTGAAATTTGTCTAGGTGTGGACTATGTTAAAGTAAGATAATTCCCAAAATTTTAGCTTCAAATTGGGATTCTCCCACCATTTGATCTTGCTATGAAAAAATCAGAAATCATTAATTTTGAATTCCTTGGACCAAAAATATTTTATAAACCAATTTTTAGGAGTAGGGTAGCTCTAGAACTCATTTTACAGACAAAAATAGATTACAAAAAGTCGCCATTTTTCGCACAACCCCCCGAAAATTTGGAGAGCTAAAAATCGACATAACTCAGCCAATTTATTTGGAATTGGAAACTAAAATTTTTAGGGATTGTCTTACTTTAACATAGTCCACACCTGGATAAAATTTCTGAAAAATTACAGTGATTGGGTGACAATTTTATTTTTTTCTGGATGATTTGACATGGAATTGCCCTTCATACTAATTTCCTTAGGAAAGTCATGAATCTATCTGTTCTCCCTCTAGCTATGGGTAAATAGTAAGGCAACCAATTTAGGAAAAGGAAAATGCTAAATTCAAACCAGCTTTATTCTGCTTTAAAAATGACCTTGGGCCACGTCCTTCCAGTGACGGAGGGGTTGGGTAATTACAGTCACGCCAGACATTGTTGGTTTTCCATCACGCCGTGGTAGAAATGACATATCAAGGTATTCACAATTTTCCAGCAAAGCAGCCTTAATTCAATGATGTATGGTTTGAATAAACTCGCTAGATGTTACATCAGTACACTGAACGAGAATAGAATTTCCATGAAATTTACACGATAAGTTATGTATATGTTTCTAAGGGGAATCAATGTTTTTGAGTTTCATATTTCTTAATGATGTTGATATGCCTGTAAATTACTCCACTCTTATATGAAGCCCCTCTCTCTCTCTCTCTCTCTCTCTCACACACACACACACACACACTCTCTCTCTCTCTCTCTCTCTCTCTCTCTCTCTCTCTCTCTTAGTAAGTAAATATATACATATGATGTTGTGAAGTATTTTGAGCACTCTATGAAAAGATATTTTCAAAACGGTTTATTTTTTCTGGGCGTTGTCGGGGTGACTGGCACATTAACATTTGTTTTTGTTATTATAGCTCCTTCTATATATATTTACCAACCCCTCCACACGATCAGGATGTGACACAAGGTCAATTTCTTAAGCGGAGTTTACCAGGTTTTAATTCAGAATTTTCCTTCTCCTAGACCGGTTGCCCAACCAAGGTTAAAGAACCCAGTCTGCCCAACTATTTACCCATAGCCAGAGGGAGAGTAGGATTCATACCTTTCCCAAGGGTATTAGCGCTAAGTGAAATCCAATTACCACGTCCAGGATTTGAACTCGGGGCGATGAGTCTATTTCTCATGACTTTAACCATTACACGCTATAGCTCCTTCTATAAGGGAAGTTGAGTATTTTGAAAAGCATTCAAACATTGCCAGAACAGGTGTTTTGACACCTTACCTTAACCGTAGCTATTGTCAACACCCACCCGTCTGAAAAGGGCATTAGCGTGAAACTCAGAGTCACGGGAACGTAGAACAGTTCATTTATAACATCGTTTGTTTTTTTTGAATAGAGCAAGACTTTTTATAGCGAACTGTTCCTCTCGACTTACTTATAAGCATTATTTCATATTGAAAATATTGCTCCTGCATGTTATGTAGTTGGGCACTATGTAAAGATACTTTTCAAAACGGGTTATTCTTTTTCTGACGTTTTCGGAGCAACTGGCTTCTTTGCAGTTGTTTTTAGAATTATATATATATATATATATATATATATATATATATATATATATATATATACTGATCGCCCAATTTGAAATGAACTCCCAAATCTAATTGAAAATTCATTAGCTAGGTGCTCTCACTATAGACATAAACACACGTATACTAACTTACACACACACACACACACACACACACACACACACATATATATATATATATATATATATATATATATATATTTTAAAAAGAAGCTAATTCAAGTGAATTTAAACAGAAGATAGTTTTCATGGAACAGATGGACTTGTCACTTTACTAATATATTTTTCTGCATTATATTTTATGGCTTGTCAAACGCTTTAAAAACTTTCTTTAAGAAATTTCCCCGGTTGTTATCACTTTTTGTTCGCCTTATATATATATATATATATATATAATATATATATATATATATATATATATATATGGGGGGTGTAGAAAATAGTATTCCAAAAGATGAGTTTATTTTCCTACATATTGTTGGATTTAATTCCCCATTTTACTCCCATATATAATATATATATATATATATATATATATATATATATATATGTGTGTGTGTTAACGTTATACACAGGACACTAAGACCCTCAGCTACCACCTTCTAGCACATATATGATAAAAAGGGTTGGGGTATTGCCATAAGAACAATACGGTCGGGACAATAATATAGGTGCTAGTGTTTGACGTGATCAGCTGATTAATCTTGGGGGGGGGCTCTCCTACCGCCCGTCTAGCCTAAAAAAGGGCCAGTGAAGTGTTAATATCATAGACTGCTCAGCAACCAGGATTCCACCCTTAAGACTCACAGGTCGCCACCCATGGTCAACAGGTAGCCCTATTGGTGGAAGGGGTCTTACCCCTCTGCAGAAATGCAGTCGGTGTATTCTATCACTCCAGATGACAGGGCTGGTTTACAGTTAAGCAGCCATGGGACTATTCAATACTTAATTGAGTGACTACTTAAGCAACAGCAGGTATTGTAAGCAACCTGTGTGGCATATCTAATCAAAGCTTTGTACAATATACAACAGGTGAATGCATCCATGAAAGCAATAACAATTTGCAATTTGACTCTGATGAATTTTAATTTGCTATTTTTCAACCTCCCGCCAAGCCGGAACAGATATGAAATCATTTAACCGTGGGGTGTCACACACGAATCAAAACAAATGCGTGACCATTACAACAAAAAAATGCTTGGTTCCATCACGGCTCGCTAATATATACGGCCCCACATCTCACATAAGCAAGCAGAATTCTAACAGACCGATTCGTTTTATAGTCAATTTATGTCTGTTTCGAAAAATGTTAGAACTCTACAAAAATACACATTTTTTTTTTCCCTCATGAAATATAATGATAAAAGATTGTAAACAAACACAATACAGTTATTCAAAAAAATCATGCAGTAATACCTTGATCTCAATGAATAAATTTTATCTAGAACACCAGAGAAATGACGATCATAAACTTGAATATCAATCTAAATAAAACAGATTTTACTTCTAAAATAAATTCTAATAAGTTAAACATATGTCGGTGTTGTTGATTCGTTTTCTCGCTAGACGATCACATTAGTGTTTGTTTGCTTCTCCCGAACCAGTGTCCGCTTGAAGGTTGCCCAACCCAAATCATCCATATCAATAAGTTTTCCAGATTCATATAGTTTGATATACAAAAGATCTGAGTTGGTAGCTAAATGCCACCATGAAAGTAAATATTTACTTTAATGTTTGGCATCTGATTTACAGAGGTGTACGCCATTTTTTCACTTTTACACACACACACACACACACATCTTTTTAAACTCCCTAAAAATAGAACATTTCTTTTGAATCTGTTATATATATATATATATATATATATATACTAACCCCTTCACACGAGCAGGATGTGACACAATGTCAATTTCTTAAGCGGAGATCAACAGATTTTAATTCAGAGTTTTCCTTCTCCTTGGTTGCCTAACCAAGGTTAAAGAGCTCAGTTTGCCCTACTATTTATCCATAGCTTGAGGGACAGTAGGATTCATACCTTTCCCAAAGGTTATTAGCGCTAAGTGAAATGCAATTACCAAGTCCAGGATTTGAACTCTGGGCGACGCGTCCATTTCCCATGACTTTAACCATTACACCACGCGCTTCCTATATATATATATTATATAATTTTATTTTGATCTTAGCCTTTTTTTAAAAAAACATTATGATTTGTATAACTGCATAATCTTTTTTATAAATATTTGTTTGTTAGTTTCTTTACAATCTTTTATTATTAAATTTCTGAAGAAATAATTAAAAAAAGACAACCAGTTTGTGTATCTTTGTAGAGTTTTAACATTTTTCGAAACAGATATACGTTGACTATAAAACGAACCGGCCTGTTAGAATTCTGACTGTTTATGTAACATGTGGGGTCGTATATATTAGTGGGCCGTAGTCCCATTGGCATTCTCATTCAGAGGCACATCAGAAGCCGAGCAATTAATTCAGCCCTCGCCGATTTTAGACGATCAGACAAGTGCTGCTTGGGGAGAAGGACCCATAGAACAAAGTGAATAGCCTTAATCTCACTTACGTGTACCGAAAGATAGGTAGGTAGGTATTTACCACTCATCCCACATATGATTTGGTTTGGTTTGTTTTGTTTTACGGCATATCAACCTCGGTGGGTCATTTAATGCCGACAAAGTTGTGAAATAAATTCATTCTTAATGCATAATACAATTTTGTTTATAAACTCATGTTTTTTCTATTTAACCCATAGATGGGACACTTACAGGTACTACCACTCCGGGTCAGAGTGGACCAGGGAGCAATGGTGATGAAGGGGTGCTCCACATTCCCAAACCTTCAAAACTGGAACCTCACAATCAGATAGAGTTTAACGTCATTCCCAGGACATGTAGACCCTCAGTCACCGCCTTCTAGCACCCATATGATAAAAAGGGGCTGGGGCTTGCCATAAGGGCAATAGGGTTGGGAAAATCATATAGGTGCTAGGGCTTGACGTGACCAGCCGATTGAGGGGGCCTCTCCGACCACCCGTCTAGCCCAAGATAGGTCCAAATTGGAGTATTGCAAGTCATGAACTGCTCAACCACCTGAGTTCTATCCTTAAGCATCACGGATCGCCACCCACGGCCAACAGGTGGTCCCATTGGGGGAGTCTTACCCCTCTGCAGAGGAGCATTCTAACGCCCCAGCCGACAGGGCGGCCCACAAGGACATTTTTATGGGTGGTAGGTGCAACAAATTCGTTGATCCCGTCGGCATTCCTCCTCAAGGGGGCACCTCAGGCACTGAGCAATACACAGCTCGTCCCTTTAAATAAAGGGGGCAGGTATTGACTGTGGTATGGCGTTCAAGGATCAACGCTGTTAACATTAAGAACACTGGACCACCCCGAGTGGCAGATATGTATTTGTCATAAGTTAGTATGATTCACTAATTTTAATGTACTATATTTCATAACAAATTTATAGTTGCATTGATTGTAAACTTCAGTCTACAATATTTGTGAATTCTTTAATCACTAGCAGGACCTGTGGATATACCCCAGTATGATCATTTAATTATCACAACGTTTGATATGTTCACATAAGAGATATTGCCAAATAATTCAATATGTGGAAAGTAAAATAATCTTGATTTAACTCAATCTCACTCTTTTTCCTTTCTTTCCTTCTTTTCATCTTTTCATTATGTTCGATTGAAACAGATTAGCATCATCGCTTCTGCGCAACAACCCTCTCTCTATATCTTTTCCCTACTCTCTTTCTTTCTTTCTTGTTATATTTTTTCTGTGTAGCACGTCCTTTTTCTTCCCTTTGTTTCTTTATAATAAAAATGGAATGTTCCATTATTTAGCTGAGGTGACGACACTCATAAGAAATAAGAATTAAGCGGATAAGCAACACCAGATAATCAGGATTTACATTTTTGCATTTGATTTTGGACGATTTGGACGGTCTCATTTTTAACCTAAGGGTGTTGAAAGATGATAACGGTCGTACAAATAAGGAACACGGGTATTAATATATAGATATTGAAGCAACCAACGAACTTTAAAGTAGAATAACTGTGGGAAATGATAAAATTCTTAAGAATACAACAAAAAAAAGATTTAGAGAAGGAAATTAGGGAGGGAGATTTTAGACATCTCTAAATTAATTTCTGCTAATCTGTCCAATCTGCCATGTCACATTTAAGCCCCCCCCCACTCCTATATTTAACACAATTAAATTTAAATTTATAAATGAATCGAAGTTTTGAGGTGAAAAAAGTGTACAACTGAATCACTATGCAACAACTTTAAATCTATACATTAAGAATGTCCAATCTGCCATGTCACATTTACCCCCCCCTCGAATCTTTAACACAATGAACCTTGAATAAAGGTTAATATTATCTTCAACATTTTTGGACCATTCAGAAAAAGAAATATCATTTTTTTCAGCTTTTGGAAATAATGAAAATTTTGACGAAAGAAATGTTTACATTTTCGCCCAATTAAATCAATTGAAATTAAAAACAAGTTCGAACAACTATCGGCTTTTCAAAAAATATACGGAAGAGCAAAACTGACATATGACGAGACGCTTCTCGGTAACTAAAGTTTGTTTTTCTGAGTGTAAAAAATAAATATCCTTGAGGTGGGAAAAGATACACAGAGAACACAGGGTGCGTGAATATGTATTTTATTCAGCACTTTTAACATAGAACAAAGAAGTAGTACAATCACAAGACTAAACGTACAAAATAAGGAGGTTCAAATGTCTGGAGTTGACGCAGTAATTTCATCCGAATATTTTCCCCGACCTTTATCACTGCTGCGTCGACTTTTATATGGCTCTGGGCGTGGTAATTGCATTTCACTTAGCACTAATACGCTTGGGAAAGGTATGAATCCTACTCTCCCTCCAGCTATAGGTAAATAGTAGGGAAGACTGGGCTCTTTAACCTTGGTTAGGCAATTGGTCTAGGAGAAGGAAAACTCTGAATTCAAACCTGTTAAACTCCACTGAAGAAATTGACCTTGTGTCACATCCTGCTCGTGTGGAGGGGTTGGTAAATATATATGGCTCTGGGTCAGTCCATATTGTAGGGGTGTTAACTCCTCTACAACACTATAATAACCAAATACGAGGGAGAGTGAAAAATTATCCACACTTGTTTTATGGAAGCCGAGTTCATTGTGGATGATTTGATAGGCAGAACTATGACTAATCTGCAGAGAACAAGCTTCCTCATCGATAACTCACCGGTTCGCCATTACCATCTCTAGAGCTTGCTGAATCTTCTCATCAGAAGTTTAAAAAAGTTCTTCCAAATTATCGCTACGAATCTTTCAAAACTTCCCCGCTATTAAATAACCCACCGAAGTTGATGTGCCGTAAAACAAAACAAACTAACAAACAAACGAATGAAATACAGAACATAAGACCACAATTCCCTTCGTCGGAAAAAAGAAAAGAAAAAGAAACCGAATGGTTCGTAATAACAACAAATATTGAAAAAGTCTAGGCGACATAGTATTTACCGCGTACCCCACTTGTACGGGTAAGGCACAAAGTCCCTATTAACGTGGGACCACCCACAAGCCGAAGCTCATGGAGTGGCAGGTGCAAAAATTGCGTCGATCCCGTCGGCATTCCCCCTCAAGGGGGGCGCCTCAGGCACTGGGCAATAAACCCAGCCCTGCCCCTTTAAATCGAGGGGGCAGGTGTTGCCTGGGGGGATGGCCCCCTGGGATCGACGCTATTAACTCGTAAAGATCCAGGGCCGAAGCCACTGGACCCCCTAGGCGACATGCCAAGAGCGATTGCTGATAGGGACGGATGACGAGAGAGAACCAAAAGAATCCATGCTATAATCAAACGTCAATTACACTAAACATTGTCTTTGTTTCTTTGGGGTTATTTGATATCATGTCAATTCAAACTACGATGCTGTGATGAAATAACTTCCCACAGTGAAACTCCAGA
Organism: Doryteuthis pealeii; assembly: GCA_023376005.1. NCBI lineage: Eukaryota > Metazoa > Mollusca > Cephalopoda > Myopsida > Loliginidae > Doryteuthis > Doryteuthis pealeii. The sequence continues at coordinate 105,676,761 of CM042137.1, read as the reverse complement.
AGAGCCGCTATTTGAGAGAAACATCAATAATGATTCATTGTCACCGATCAGCTATCTTGACAGCCACATGACAATTCATATAATAAGTATAATAGGCAACAAAAATGCATGAATCTTCGGATAAGAAAAATCTAATGTTATCAATTATTGTGGCAGAACGAAAGCAGGATCAAATATAGTAGCCGATATTAAATATTTATTTCAACAGATACTTAACGTATCAGTTACTCTTGATTATTATCTGTCTTATTCATAAGTTTGTTTTATGTGGCACCATTGGAATAAATAAGAAGTTTGGTGTGGGTGATTATGGAATTTATAATGTCCTGGTATAACATTTCATCCCACTTTTGTTAGTCGTATGATAATGTTTTTTTTTATATCTCCGAAGAGTCATATTTTTAAAAGAATAATTCAATAAAAATAAATAAACTGACAATATATATATATATATATATATATATATATATATATATATATATATATAATTTGAAAATTTGCTTTTTGGAGCATTGTTAAGTAAAGTATATTATTATTTATATATTTGAAGGCAATTACATTGCGTATATCGTATAAAATTCGATAATTATTGAAAATAATCATGACAAGTAAACTCGGCAAATAACTATGATTATTTTCAATAATTATCGAATTTTGTACGTTATACGCATTGTAATTGCCTTCAAAAAATATAAACAATAATATACTTTACTTAACAATGCTCCAAAAAGCAAATTTTCAAATTCTAAATATTATGCCTGAACAAAGGCCAATTTGCGATCTCCCCAACGCTCACTGTACTTTGTATAGTAGTGGCGTTTATCATTGACAAGGTTAATTCGGCTTGTTTCGTGTGCCACGGGCTGGTGGCCCAGATGTAGAATCTCTGATTCTGCGTGCTGGGTTCCCAGTTTTGATTTCTGTCGGAGGGAAATCGTAGGTATACACCGCTGATGAGACTTAATAAAGTTGAAACAGCTGTACGGTGTTCCACGTTGCGCGCGTTAATTGCCGAATTTACTTGTCATGATTATTTTCAATAATTATCGAATTTTATACGATATACGCATTGTAATTGCCTTCAAAAATATAAACAATAATATAATATATATATATATATATATATATATATATATATATATATGGGAGAAATATGAGAAAATTAATCCGACAGTATGTGGAGGAAGGTAGACAAACACGGGATGTTGTAGAAAATGGATGTTTATTGTAGGTAGTGATGTCGACGTTGTAACGTTTCGGTCTGTTAGACCTTCTTCAGAACTTTAGAAATATAGTTCTTGCTTCAGTGGTGAACATTTTCTTTCTGGGGAATTAGGAGGTCGTGAATAAGGGGGGGGGGACCTCCTAATTCACCAGAAAGAAAATGTTCACCACTGAAGCAAGAACTATATTCCTAAAGTCTTGAAGAAGGTCTAACAGGCCGGAACGTTACAACGTCGACATCACTACCCACAATAAACATCCATTTTTTACAATATCCCGTGTTTTTCTACCTTTCTCCACACACACACACACACACACACATATATATATATATATATATATATATATATATATATATATATATAGTGGGGAAAATAAGTATTTCACCCTCTGCTAATTTTCTGAGTTTGCCACCATAGAATGGTCTATAATTTTCGGGGTAGGTTCGTCTTGAAAATGAGAGATATGATATTTTTTTTAAATTAGAAAATCACACTATATCAATTTTTGAACATTTATTTGTATTTCATTGAAAAAATAGTATTTCACCCATATATAATATAACTCAGTACTTGATGAAAAAACCCTTGGTAAGCCAGCAGCCAGGCGTTTCCTGTAGTTGGTTACCAAGTTTTTACAGATCCCAGGGTGGTTTTAGTCCACTCGTTTTTGCAGATCCTCTCCAAATCCTTAAAGTCTGTAGGTTGTTGTTCGGAAACTCAAAGCTTCAGCTACCTCCATGGATTTTCTAAACGGTTACGGTCCGGAGATTGACTAAGCCACTCCATTACCTTAATAGGCTTCTTCTTAAGCCACTCCTTTGTTGCCTTAGCCGTTTCAATGTATCCAGTATATGTTATATTGTACTAGCTTTCAGTTTAACGGTGACTTTATAAACAACATTTTTGTCAAACATCTTCCATCTACAAGGCATTCATTATTTTATCTACAGTTGCAGGAGAAGGGGCTATCGTTTGCACTACGGTTATTCAATACTTTTTTGTTATGTATTTTTATTAATTGGAGCATGATTTGCATTTAATATCAAAGTATTATGTAGTGAGGCCAAGTACCGTTAGTCTATGAGTAAACATTGACATGCTGGAATACCCAACTACGATCCATCTTCAGTGTCTTGGCTGAGGCAATGAGGTTTTTATTCAAGATTTCCCTTTACTTGGCCCCATCCCTCTTTCCCTCGACCCGATGTAGTCGTCCAGTCTCCTTAGCAGAGAAACAGCCCCAAAGCATAGTTTCCACCACCATGCTTAATGATTGGGATGCTGTTCTTGGGATCCAACTAAACCTTTTTTCTTCCTCCAAACATGATTTCGTTGTGGATTGAAATCATGTAGTGCCCGGAAGGTCAAGAAGGCACGTGGACAAGCCCGTCTGAAGTTTGCAATTGATCACGCGGATAATTCTGAGGAGGGTTGAGAGAAAGTGCTGTGGTCAGATGAGATTAGATTGATCTTTTGGTCATCAACTCGATTCGCCGATTGCAATTTAACGTCATACCCAGGACATAAAACCCTCAGCCACAGCCTTCTTGTACATATATGAGAAAACGGGTTGGGGGTTTGCCATTAGATTTTAAAAATTTAAAAAAATCCCATTATATCAATTTTTGAACATTTATTTGTATTTTACTGAAAAAATAAGTATTTCACCCTATAGCAAAATATAACTCAGTACATGATGAAAAACCCTTCTTTGGCAAGAACAGCAGCCAGGCGTCTTCTGTAGTTGGCTACCAAGTTTTTACAGATCCCAGGGTGTTTTTAGCCCACTCGTCTTTGCAGGTCCTCTCCAAATCCTTAAGTTTGTAGGTTGTTGTTCGGAAACTCAAAGCTTCAGCCCCTCCATGCATTCTCTAAACGATTAAGGTCCGGAGATTGATTGGTCCGGAAACAATATTATAGGTGATAGGGCTTGACATGACCAGTCGATTGATCGGCGGGAACCTGTCCGACCACCCTAAGTACCAAAGTGAAGTGTTGCAAGTCATATACTTCTCAGTCATCAGGATTCTGTCTTTAGGCATCACGGGTCGCCACTTACGGCCAACAGCTGGCCCTTTCTTAACCCGCTGCAGAGGTGCAGTCGATGTATTCTACAGCTCCAGCCGACAGGGCGGAAATGGTTCTGGATTGTCGCAGGAGCAGGAAAGAAATCAAACGGACATATTGAATGTACAATGTGTTTATTCACCGGTTACAAGGACACTTTTCTCGGGAAATGCCCGAACGCCTTTTTAATCAATTTCCACTCGACTTCAGATGACTTATTTTAATAGCGTTGTACTATTAGCATAATACCTTCTCTTAAAAGAGATAATATGAAGTGTTAGTTTCATGATTGTAAAAGAAACACTGTTGACGTATCTTAGAATACTCTATGTGTATCCCCTACCAAAAAGGGGGTGTCCTGGGTATGACACTTAACTGCATCTGGTGGTGAGGCACCGGTTCTGGAGATCTGGGGAATATGATGCACTCCTTCATTGCCATTACTCCCAGGTCTACTCTGGCCCGGAGTGATAGTATCTGTTAAGGTCATATCTATGGTTTTAATTAAATATGTTTGCAAATTATTTTTTTTAATGACATATCAACCTTTGTGGGTTATTTGATGCCAACGCCAACCTTGTAGATGAACAGTGGTGGTAATATTTAAGCCATAAGTGGGGATTCATACCTTTCTCAAAAGGAACGTAATAGCATGACTGGGGCTTTTACAGATTATTTGTATTAGGAATATTTGATATCATATAACCGTGTGAAAAAAAAAGACTCTTAAGAAATTACACAAAAATATGAATATGAACGCACAATGTACGCAATTCCATAACCTCTAGGCATAAAATAACCCCAAACGGGTTAATATGCCGTTAAAATCAACGAAACATTGTTTCTTAGGTGGTCCTTCAATGTATCTAGTATATGTTATATTGTACTAGCTTTCAGTTTAACAGTGACTTTATAAATAAAATTTTTGTCAAACATCTTCCATCTACAAGGCATTCATTATTTTATCTACAGTTGCAGGAGAAGGGGCTATCGTTTGTACTACGGTTATTCAATACTTTTTTGTTATGTATTTTTATTAATTGGAGCATGATTTGCATTTAATATCAAAGTATTATGTAGTGAGGTTAAGTACCGTTAGTCTATGAGTAAACGATATCTCAACTTCATTTATAAGACCGGGAGATTTTTTTCTAGGCACAGACCTAGGCAAGGTTGTATGGAAGACATTGATAGATTCACACCTTTCTCGAGAACACTGGACCTCAGCCTCATCCCTAAACTGAACACGGTTCGCTGGACCCTGTAGAAGTTATCCTTCAGATATAGAAACAATATGATACTCACCGTCGCAGTGGGGTTCTAACTACCGTCGAGTTAGTAGACGAAAACAACAGACAAGCTGTAACTTAATACAGTCCTTGCATGCTGTTGGCATAATGCAAAGTGATGGCTGAAGAGTGGGTACTTATCCATGTTCTTACTCACACTGAAATCCAACAGCCAATCAGAACTCAGGAAGTGAACTTGCCTGAGTTCATAATGGAACAATCCAAAGCTCCATATAAGCCACCTACCAAACTCTAGTTTTAGTTTTGGCATTCATCTTGTAACAGAGTTGAATACTTTACACAAAATCCAACAGACCCAAACGACAATAACCATTATGCCAAACACGCCACCTTAAAATCAGTATTTAACTTTCATATATGATTAACTGCCTCAGTAAGTAAAGTTGTCGGGGTGGGCTAATGTCAGTATCAGCCAGACAGCGAGGGAGTCTATCTCGTTTTCACTAGCGCTAGACCAAGGAGATTGCTTTTTTAGCGTCTAAGACGGAGCGCAAACACATACCATCAGCTTCTCACTTTACTGCACAGATCCCTGTGCTACTCATACGTAGAGTTGGCGGTATCGAACCAGAAAACTTGAGGTTCCCAGCCGGACACTCTACCGTCAGAGCTAAACCGGCCCTTAGCTAAACCGGAAGTAACTAATTATTTTTTTATGAAAATATTTACACAGCCTTCGATAGAGACCAGTTGTTTATTATTATTATTATTATTATTATTATTATTATTGTTGTTGTTCACTCCTTTTGAGTTTTTTTTATATCAGCGTTAGCTGATGGCCTTTCACTGGAGTCTGAGTGACAACAAGTCTCCTCAGGTCTCCATGACTCTTTTGTATTCTGGCAGATTGCAGCAGTGCAGTATTCTGGATTGTCTCGATTCTCCCTCTGATTCCCAGATTTTCCAAACTTTTTTCCAATCTTTTTGGGACCGTTCCGAGTGCACCAACTACAATTGGTATAACTTTGACTTTCATATTCCATAACGTTTTTAGTTCTTTGGCAAGGTCCAGATATTTGTCCATTTTTTCGTTTTCCTTCAGCTTCACCCTATGATCTGCTGGAACTACAAAATCCACCAGTTAACAAGTTCTTTATTTTTGTTAATCAACACTAGGTCTGGTCTTCTTGCTGGGATAAGGTGATCCGTTTTTATCTCAAAGTCCCAGAGAATTGTATGCGTTTCGTTCTCAAGAACAGATTCTGGTTTATGCATATACCATTTTGCTGCATGGTCAAAATTTAATTTTTTACATAACTCCCAGTGGATCACCTTTCCAACCCAGTCGTGCCTAGTTTTGTACTCCAGTTGTGCTAGTTTGCTACATTCGCATAGTACATGGTTTACAGTCTCATCTCTGTCACCGCATAGTCTACATTTACTATTTTATTGGGTCTTATCAATTTTTGCTTTGATATAGTTTGTCCTTATGGCATTATTTTGTGCAGCAATTATTAGTGATTCAGTTTCTCTTTTGAGGTTTCCTTTTCTTAACCATGTCCAGGTTTTTTTCATGTGCAACCTCTCGTCAACAAAATCGGATAGTTTCTTCATCATTCTCCTGGACATCGGATATTGATTCTAACTGGATGCAATGGGGTTGTGTTGACTTTGGGAATCGGCACTGGAGCTTGGATGTTTAAAATGGTGGTCCTTAATCAAGGATACAAAAGTCAAAATATCCGACCAACAAAAAAAGGAACGCGGAAAAATCTAAAAAAAGAAAGAAAACTATCTGTCTGATGAACAAGCATAAGATAAACAATTCGACAACATATTATTTGCTAATTTAATCAATTTTTATAGCAATTAAAACTGCGCCATTTTTTTCTTCTTTTTCTTTGACTTGCTCTAGTTTATCGACTCGTAAATTTTGCATTCGGATTTCCCGGTCGTAGTTAGGACTGCTAATCGATTCTTTAGAAAAAGAAATTCGTCGACGGACTTGTTAGAACTTGCAGAAAATATTAGATATATAGTTGAATGCAAACCAGGCCCCTAGCTACTCACTCATGAGAACAACTGAACTTTCTAATGATATAGGATCAATTTATTTATTCATATCACTCTATATCACTGGACCTATACTACCCATCTCCCTTCTGGCGCTATCTATCTGTCTATCTATCTATATATCTATCTTTTTCTTTCTTTCTTTCTTTCTTTCTTTATTTATTTATTTATTATTGATTTGTCACACAGGCACTTTTACCCATGTTGTGGTTCAAGTTGAACCTTAACTGCATTAAAAAATTCAATAAAATCATATATATATATATATATATATATATATATATATATATATATAAGACTGATGAAGTCCTGCAGGACGAAATATATCTCCTACATCTACTTGTTTGAGTCGCTCTTTTTGTCCAATTTTTCCCTCCATTCTTTAACACATTCTGTCGGATTTACTCCAACCTTCCTAACAATATATATATATATATTATATATATATATATATATATATATAATATATATATATATATATGAAGTAGTCAAACAGTGTGTTTGAAAATGGTGAAGGCCGACAATTTGTGGGAGATTATGTGCTTAATTAAAGTCATACATAATTTTGTTAATTAATTAATTATAACTAAATGAATTAGGCGTGCATATCGGTTTAAATGTAAAGCGTAAACAAATCGAGAAAAAGTCATCAATATATATATATATATATATATATATATATATATATATATATATATATAAAACTCCGACAGTATAACACAAAACTCCCGGCTTTTTAGTCTGTAATTACACAATACAAACTTTTGCCTGGAGAAAAAATGATATAAAAAAGAAAAGACCAAATCAGATGCACCTCCTGAAAATAATAAGATGGAACTATAAAAATAGCCAAAAGAAAAAATACTGTAAGAGTTGCCTAAGTTAAATATACTAATGTGCTCAATACAAAATTAGAGCTAATAAATAATAATAAAGTAGGCCAAATGAGTCAGAGAATATCTACCTAGGTTTCTCCTAACGGATCATCAGGATAATTCTGCCTTAGAGCACTCGTAAGTCAGAATTATCTTGATGATCTATTAGGAGAAACCGACGTCGATATTCTCTGCCTCATTATTCTTACTTTATTATATATACTAGCATATATATGCACCCTCCGGGTGCAAGTATTTAAGTTTTAATGTAATAAAATATCATATTAAATTAGAAAGACTAACAAAATAAGAATGAAAAAAAAAAGATTTGAAAAGATTTATAATCGAAAAATAGAACAACTGAAACTTACTCTTTCATCTTTCATTACTAAATTTTTCTAATTTAACTATTTAGTTAAAATAGGAAGTAAAGAATAAAATTACAGTTATTTCTTCTGGTATATAATTTTCTTCTAAGATTTATCACCGAGATTTTTGCTCATATTCATTAAGATAAAACCAAACAATTAGAAATCAATAATACCAAGCATATATTTATTAAAATCAAATTTTAAATATCAATATGCAAATTAGCCTTCTTGTTCACATTGTAAACCGCTATTTTGTTGTATATATAAATACAATTACATGTTATTATTAGTAGATATGGTCAACAGTATTAATAATGTAAAACAGTTTTATCAATAATTGAAGTTTTAAAAGAATGAAATCATGGAGAATTTGATGTAAATAATTAAGGGAATTGTGACTTCAGTAGTGATATAGTTTCGGTTACAGACAGAAAAACACACTATCCTCATTATAATAAGATATATATATATATATATATATATATATATATATATATATATACTGTGCTACTATACGGTTGCACCACCTGGACCTCAACGAAGCGCTTAGAGAAAAAGTTAGATGGGAGCTACACAAGGATGTTGTGCGCAGTCTTGATCAATTCTTGGAAACATCATCCCACAAAAGACCAGCTATACGGCCACTTATTTCCTATCACACAAACCATTCAAGTAAGACGAACAAGACGTGCTGGACACTGTTGGGAAAAAACTTATACGTGACATTCTCTTATACACATGAACACACCAGTGTCGGCTTTCTTTCTCTCTTTCTTTCTTTTTTTCTTCCTTCCTTTCTTTCTTTCTTCCTCTCTTTCTTTCTTTTTTATTTATTTGTCTTTTGCGCACTTGTATTCATGTGGCTTAAGAGTAATTTTTACTGAGTTCAAAATCAACTTCAATGATATATATATATATATATATATATATATATATATATATATATAGTTGGGGCACTCGTATAACTAGAGTTATCGCTTCTGTGCGCTCACTCCCTCTCTCTATCTTTCCCAAACTCTCTTTCTTTCTTATTATATTTTTTCTGTGTAACATGTCCTTTTTCTTCCATTTATTTCTTTATGATAGAAACAGAATGGTCGATTATTTAGCTCAGGTGACGACACTTATAAGAAATAAGAATTCGGCAGAGAAGCAACACCAGATAATCAAAATTTACATTTTTTTCATTTCATCTTGGACGATTTGGACGGTCTCGTTTTTAACCAGTGTGTTGTAAGATGATAACGGACGTATAATTAAGGAACACGAGTATTAGTGCCGGTTTAGCTCAATCGGTAGAGCGTCTGCATAAGAACCACAAGGTTCCTGGTTCGATATCGGCCCTCGTCAACTTAGCGTATGAGTAGCACAGAGATCAATGCAGTAAAGATGAGGAGCTGATGATAGATGTGGCGTCTCACTTCAGACACAAAAACAATCTCCTTGGTATTGTGGTGATTCATGCCACAAGTGTAGACACGCAGGAGTTAGAATAGAAAACACATGAACACAACTTAGAATTCAAACGACTTGTATTATCATACATAAAGAAATAACAATTAATTACTTGCAAACTAAGGTTTTGTCTGCAGGAATGATTATATAAATAAAACTGTCCACTTAACTGAGTTCCTGAGGTAGGTGAATTATCGGAGCCCTCGCTACGGCTATCTGTTCTCACGGATGGATGTAAGGGAAGCCCTTTTTTTGTTGTCCGATTCCGGTGCTGGCTGAATCAGGAAACGGAAGAATTCGTCTCTTAGGTTTTTTCGCTAAAGAATACCGGCCTGTGATTGGTTGGTTGATACAAGGACGATAACCCTACCTAAAATAACCCTACCTAAAATATTTTTATAGTATAGCGCTAGTGAAAATGGGATAGACTCCCTTACTGTCTGGCTGATACCGACTTTAGGCCACCCTGACGACTTACTTTACTTAGATTAACTAATACTCCGTTAATCAACCAATTTCTCGTACCCTTATGGTGTCACCCGTAATATCATTATCAGCAACCTTCATATTATTTACAATCTGTTTTTACTTCATTTTCAATTTATTTCTATGGTAAGATATTTGAAATTGGCTACAATCGTAAAATAGTCAATAATCATATTATAATGGAGATTGTGTGTTTGACCGAAACTATACTATTACGCAAGTCCCAATTCCCTTAGTTATTTACGTCCCATTCTCCATGATTTTATCTTTATTTACACATCAATTATTAATAAAAGTGTTTTATATCATCCATACTGTTGGCCATATCTGCATACTAATAACATGCATTTGTATTTATATATACAACCAAATAGCGGTTTACAATGTGAACTGGAAGGATAATTTGCATAATGATATAAAAAATTCGATTTTGATAAATATCTGCTTAATATTATTGATTTCTAATTGTTTCGTTTTATATTAAGGAATATGAGCAAAAATCTTGGCAATAAATCTTAAAAGAAATCTATTTACAAGAAAAAATAACTGTAATTTTATTCTTTACTTCCTATTTTAACTAAAAAGTTAAATTATGAATATTTAGCAATGAAAGACGGGAGTGATGGAAGAGTAAGTTTCAGTTGTTCTATTTTTCGATTATAC